>CM045464.1:10367830-10781859 GCA_024666655.1 Dascyllus trimaculatus | reverse complement strand
CACCAGAGAGCTCTGATAAATGTCATTTTCAGATCCAAAAGATCCATCTCAGTAGATATCATGGTCATGATTCTTGCAAAGCCCAATATAGGGAATCTAGTTTGTGTTTACAATGACTGTCAGCCACCGTATGGCATTTGTGCAACTATTAAATCAAATATCAGCATCTGCATCTTCTTTCAACACAGGGTTTGCCAAATAACTGCAAATAGTGGCATGTAAAACCATAAACCCATAAATCTGAAGGACGTGTTGCTTTGAGAGCGAGAGGAGCAGCAGCTGTACATGCAGGATGTAAGAAAATGTCATGATGATGGAGCTAAATGGACGATTTTGTGCGACGTCAGAGCCGCTGATGGAGCTGGCCGCTGATTAATCCGAGCTGTGGCCTTTTCGCTCCCTTCAGCGACTCGGGATCATTTATCTGGCAGAGTTATTGATCGGCTGCTGCACCGAGACACAATCAGAGCTGCTGCTAATTGTAAAAGTCATTAGAGTTGGAGGTGGCGTCTGTGTGTTTGTGTGTGTGAGTGTGTGTGTGTGTTAATAAACAGGTGTTTACCAGCCACCACTGTGACTTGGAGCAGGTTCGGAGCCTCCTTATTTTCCCATCATCCCTCCTTCTCTGGTCCGTCTGTCACTATTTTTGGCGTTTCTCAGCCCAAGGACAGAGCGAGGAGGAGGACCATGTCAGCTGTGTGTGTTTTTCAGGTTGGTGATCTTGATGCGCGCTGACTTCCGCAGGTCAGTCGGCTGTTAAAAACTGAACTGTAAAAGGCCT
The DNA here is from genome assembly GCA_024666655.1 of Dascyllus trimaculatus. Lineage (NCBI taxonomy): Eukaryota > Metazoa > Chordata > Actinopteri > Pomacentridae > Dascyllus > Dascyllus trimaculatus. Next base: position 10,781,078 of record CM045464.1, on the reverse strand, counting down.
GAAATGATGCTGTCACTGGAACGCCCTCAGCAAAACGAAGCAGGAAGTGAGTTCACAGTTTATGATGATGTTTTGCACAATTTGTTTCACCCAGATTTATATTCAGATATTTAAATATATCTGGTTTTAACTCCACAGAAATCAGGAGATATAAAAAAAAACTTTTGTGACAGAATAATTTCACTTTTAATTTCACTTCACTTATTGCAACTCAGGTCTTATTTTTGCAGATTTATATCACTGATAGTAACTCCAAGTTTTAAAAAAAATCCTGTTAGATCAATTTATTCAGAGGATAAGTGCAGCCCAAGTCGTCTTTTGTGAATAAATTAGGGGCCGGACTGACTCCTAGAGGGCACAGGTGGAAGAATGAGCCCTGCTTCCCGTTTAACTGGACAGAATTTTTGGTTCTTGAAGATGTTTCACCTCTAATCTTGACTGGTGTAGGGTCCCGGATGTTTATTCTCACCCCCAAATCACATGGCTTATGTGAAACTGCCTGGGAAAGGATCTTATGACTGCATCATAAGTACCTGATAAGTGGCGTCATAGTCCCCCACCAGTGTTTAAAGCAGTTGTTCCTGGCAGTTTCACAACCATTCACACCTTGAGCCATGTGAGAATAAATACCTGGAACTCCCCACAAGTCAGGATGAAACGTCTTCAAGTCCATTTGCTTTCTTCTGAGGTTCTTAATTCTACAGTTTCATTCAGCAGACGCTGTTATCCAAAGCAATGTACATCTGAGGCCACTGTGGGGTTCAGTGTCTTGCCCAAAGACAGTCTGGCATATGGAGGGGACGGGGATCGAACCGCCAACCTTACGATCAGTGGACAACCCGCTCTATGAAGATTTCCACTACCTGGATGGCTGAGAATCTACACAAACACAACCTACGTTAGTTTCTGATTATTTATTTGAAATCCGTTTGACAATATGTATGCTAGAAAGTACCATATCCACTGAAATATTAAAGGCATGGCTTAGACTTTGCCTCAGAACCCATTTATATTTGGTTAAAACATCCTCAACAGTTCAGGTTACATTGTGCAGCTATCACTTTGCTGGTTGATGAACACTGCTGAACATTCAGAATCTGCACTCTTTTCTCCATTGCAACTTATTTTGGGGCCACGAGCAAAACGTGCCGCATAAAAATATCAAAATAAGTTGTTCTGAGCTGAAGATTTGCAAGTGCGTGGATGTCTCGGACGTGCTCGTGTGTTTGTGCGTGGAAGGAGCAGCTCAGTTTAGGCGAACACGGTGTTAAAAGGCTGCAGCTCTTTTCTCTCTACGTCTATTTTTACTCTGTTTGGTCCATTAAGATCAGCAGTGATGATAGTTAATGAGTGAAGCCTCTCCACAAAGCAGCCAGTAATCACAAATGTTCTGAAGAGTGGACACACACACACACACACACACACACACACACACAAGACACACGACAACAAAGGCATGAGTGGATGTTATTAATGTGTATAATGTGTATGAAATAACACACATGTACAACAATTAATGTACATATTTACTCAAAAAAGCATAAATATTCAAAAACAACAATCTCAACCTATAATTAAGATACAAGTGCATTGTCTTTAATAAAAAGTACAGTTGCTGGATTGATTGAAATAAGAATATAATTGGTCACACTTTATAAGGTAAAAGTTAAAAATTCTAAAAAGTCTTCTGAAAAGATGAAATCTGGTTTAAATTATATGGAAATGAGGACTGTCCTCTGTGGAAAAGTGTCAAATTTAAAGTAAATATTCAATCATCATTAAGTTATTATTATAATTATTGTAATTATAATATTGTTATTTATATGTATTATATTGTTAATATATGTTGATACCTGCTCTACACTGATTTAATGATTGTTTATGTTAGAAATACATTGGAGTCAATCACATTCTGTAAAAAAAAGGTCAAATTTTAAGTAAATATTCAATCAATATTCATTTATAGCTGTAATTAATGTATGTTGATCCCTGTTGTACACTGATTCAATAATTGTTTATGTTACAGATACACTGGAATCAACCACATTCAGTATAAAATCACAAAATTGCATTGTTTTCAAGAATATTATGGATCAAATTATATGAAATATTAACGTGTTTTTTTTATTGGTAGGTTCTAGATGAGATTATTTACACAATATTACATTTTGATTCATTTATGATGACTAATTTTAAGTCCTTCTGCTTAATTATTTGTGATTTTTCTTGAAATCTTTATTAGAAACTACGGATATTTGGCCGTCAGGATAGCTCACTGAGTCAGGGCGTTGCCATGTGGGTGCAAGTCGCCGGCAGCGGTCGTGAGTTTGAGTCCGGCTCCCGACCCTGTGCTGCATGTCTCTCTCTCTTTACCCCCCTTTCACCCTGTCTCTCCCCATCATTAAAAATGGAAAACCTGGCCAAAAAGTATTTAAAAAAAAGAAACCATGAATATTTAAATGGTGTCTTCAACATCTTAGACTGATATATCTTAAATACTTTTGTAACCTTCTTTAAATGCTCCCTGACCCATTTTCAAGCATGTTTTTTGTCCATTTAATTTGAGGCATATTTGAATGACAACATCCCTGGAACTATTACAGATAAGCTACTGAGATTTTCACTGTTATTTCCCATCATGCCATTGTGTGATAAGAGCCTCAAACATCAAGATCTACGCTATTCCTGCTGTGTCCTTTTCAAAATGAACCCATCCTCAGTTCTCCTGATTGTCCTGTGCATGTGAGACGAGTCACAGCACAATGAAAGCTACACAAAGCAGGAAAAATGCGTGTTTTACCTGAACGCCACTGATTCACCTGTTTCCATTTAGCTAGATAACAAAAAGATGGTGACTAAAGCTAAGAAAAAAAGGTCTTTGAAGTCTGTTTCATGCAGTCTTCCTCCTCTCAGGCTTTTCTCTTTCATTTTTGGTGGTCAGACTGTGGTAATTTTCATTCTGATTGGCTGCTGAACAGAAAAAAAGGCTGTTAGATATGTCGAGTGATGGAAGAAGGGAGGAAAAGACAATGCAAGAAAGTTGGCTGCTTTGAAAAATCTAGCCAAAATGAGAATTTAACCAACATTGCAATACGGATGTCATCTCACAAGGTTGTAGCTGCGACCTGCAATCACTCCCTGCGTTGATGAAATGCTTGCAGGATCTTTTTCAAGCTTTATTTTTATTTTTTTTTCTCTAGAACAACCTGGAACATCAATAATGACCATCACCCTTGGAGTGCTTCTGTTTCGTCTTTGTCCTATTTGTGTTTCTGATGGAAATGAAACCTGTTTCAAGCTGTAACCTGTCACGTGCTGCAAGATTCAATGCTAACAACAAAAAAACAAACTCGCGCTGACATTAGCATTTAGCTCAGAGCACCACTGAGTCTAAGAACCCGCCTCACAGTGCTGCTAGCATGACCGACGGATCGAGCCGTCTGACTGAAATCGATTTAAAAATCTTTTAGTCATCCACAGCCGGTGACACCGTCTAATTATGAGCTCCTGGGACGTGGGTTCAGCCCTGCAGGACATTGCTCATGACATTTATGTGTCAAGTATCTGCTGCCATTTTGACACATGTAAACAAAGTGAGTCACAGGGCAGAGAGGGAGCAATTATGTTTTTACTTAGCACCAAAATTTAGTTTATTTTTATAATTAGCAGGAAACCCAGTTACCCATTTGTTTAATTGTGAAACTTTGGGTGTACGAAAACGCCCAAGGACAATAAACATGGTAACGGTGGTTTTAAAGAAGCAGAAAATGTATAAGGGGGTTAAGTGACATCTTAAATAATTTTAAAAATACAAAAACAAGTCATTTAAATGAGTCTTATATACAGTCTCTCTACAGTTGTTGAGTTTAAGCCCTGAAAACTCATTTTAGCGTATCAGAGTTACATAATTAGACATTTTTTGCATGAAAATAATCCATTTCTGCCTTAAAATGGCTGAGATGAGACTCTACAATGTGCAATATTGAGTAATTCAGCCATACGTGCTCCAACTGGAAACCAATTTTGAAGAAGAATATTGATACAAAACGTCTCACATTGACAGGATTGGTTCTTTAGGTTTGTTATATATGAAAATCTACATGTCTGAATCAGTGTTTTTGAGATTATCATCATTACACTGCAGCTTCAAAGTGAAAATGCTCGTTTAGTGTCTTCCAGTATATAAAAAACATCATATGGTACATAATAAGAGGGTAAGAAAAAATGGATTTTTGCTGGAGTGGGTCTTTAAATATTTTACATATCTGCTGTTTACCTTTAATTTCCCCAGAGAATGTTTTATTTTTTTCCCCAAAGACAGCTTCTCCTTCTTTAATGGACATCAACAACTTTGTGGTTTTGAGCTTTGTTTACAGAAAACAGCATTTGGTGCTGCAGCGGTTGTTACTTTCCTTTCCAGTAGATGGCGATATCAACATCTACATATGCAAGTCTAAATTGCAGCTACTTCAGCTTCCTGTAGGTGGCGTAGGTTTGCATGTGAGAGCCTGATCTCAGATTCACCAAAGAAATCCATCTTGTGGAAAATCTGCAGCCTGTTAAACAAGAAAACAAAAGCTTCTACAAAGATGTCAAAGGGTGAGCAAGGAAGGTCTCAAATGTAGAACCAACAGACAGGTAGGTGAAAGTAGAAAAGAAACTTGATAGATTGGTTGGAGGTCCAGGAAATTATCCAGAATAAAAGTCCAACTGAATATCAAAAGTAACTAAATCAGAGAAAACCAACAATTCCAATGCAAAAATGCAAACCTGGTGAGAAAAACCAAAGAAAACTGGTCAAACACATGGAGCACAAGTAAGAAGTCAGACTGGAGCAGATAAGATAGAAGGACAGGAGGCTAAACAGGACAAAAAAGGGAAAGACAAAAGACTATATATATACTTGGACCTGGCTGGGGAGGCAAGACGAAGGTGAAACTAATCAGAGCCATTCAAAAAAGGAGGGAAAAGGCGTCAAGGGAGGAAGTAAAAACACAAGCGACACACAAGGACAGGGAGCTTAACAAAATAAAACAGGAAATAACCAAACCAAACTTGAGACCATGATAAAAGAAAACAATCCACACTGAAGAAAGAATTACTTTGAATGACCTTGACTGTAGGTGAGTAGGATCCAGAACGGTGGTGTCATCCTGAGCTTTGCAGTGAAGCCAGAACACAACTGAAGAGAGAACTTTGCACATCATGAAGTTTTTTTTCCCCCATCACCTGTCTCTGGTTTCCATTAATAAGCAGAAACTAACAGCTGAGAAGTCTGTTAATGGTGTGAAAAGCTCGGCAGCATGGCTGAAAGCTACTTTTAGATCTTCAGACACAACACCATTATCCAGTACGATCTATTTTTACTGAGGCTGTGAAGGCCGGCTGAATGGGAAGTGAAGGTGTAATAACATTGTCCATCCATCCATACATCCATTAGCTATACATCGTTTGATCCTCTGTAGGGTCGTGGGGGCGCTGGAGCCTATCCCAACCAACTCAGGCGAAGACAGGGGACACCCTGGACAGGATACCAGTCTATCACAGGGCTACACACAGAGACAGACAACTCTCATTCACACCTACGGACAATTTAGGATAATCAGTTAACCTCATCATGTTTTTGGACTGTGGGAGGAAGGAGGGGAAAACCCACGCTGCACAGGGAGAACATGCAAACTCCACACAAAAATCCCAGGAGTCCTAACCGGGACGTGAACCGGGGATCTTCTAGCTGTGAGGCGACGCTGCTAACCACCGAGCATCCCTGTAATAATATTTATTCTAAAGGCTGCAGTGTGATTATAGGGGTAAAATTGTGATTCATGTTGTTAAACAGAGAAGTAATACAGAGAACCATACTGTAGATTATGGTTGTTTATGTCCACAGTCATAGAAAAATGATAACATGATGGAGACCAAACGTATTCTTTAATTGGGATATATCAGTTCATGTTGTCTGTGGAGATTCTCAGTCATCCAGGTCATGGTTGTCCTCATAGTTTAAACAGTCTTAAAGAGTTAGAAGCATAAAAATCTGAAACTCCCAACCAGTCAGTTTAGAACTGATGAAGCCTCTTGGATGAGAGGTGAAACGTCAAGCAGGTCCAGATGCTACGACTCAGTTCATGTTTGTTTCTGGTTGCTGACTTCAGGTTCTTTGAAACGGTGGTGTGTCACTGTGTTGCTGTAACCATCTTCGTCACTGTTAAAAAAAAAAAATAATCGAAAAAAACCCCTGAAAAATATGTTTAAAAAAGGCTGAATATTGTAACCTTCATAAACTGGAACAATGTGGAAAATAACTGCAAATACTTGCTAAATAATTATATTTTTTGGCTGATTTAAATTTAGTAAAACTGTGTAATGTTATGGTTATTTGGATTTTTTTTTTTTTTTTTTTTTTTTTACAATTTTCTCTTCTTTTTTAAATTTATTTATTCATTTTAAAGTCAACATGCAAATTCCAAACATTTTCTGTGATTTTACTGTATATTATCTACAATTTAATGACAGTGAAAAGTTATTTTGCATGACATGTTTTATCTTTCAAATAACAGTAAATACCTGTAAATTTATAAGTAATTACATTTTTGCTGATTTAAAGACAGTAAAAAACCAAACAAAACATGGGCCGATTTTACTTTCAAACACTGTAAACTAATGAATTACCATTTCTAAACATACAGATTTGTGATGTGGACATTACTGTTTTAGTTAGAGTTAACACATGAATTAATCTTTGTTGTTATCTGTGATTCATCAAAACAGGGAAAATCTGTAAAATAACAGTAAATTGTTCAGGGGAAATATTTCTCACTTGTCTGATTTCTGGAGGAGTTTCAGTAACTCCTTATGTGAAGACTCTTAATCTGAAGCTCAAATTATAGGAGATTAACCTCACAATAGCTGATGTACAACAAAAGAAAGGTAAGGAACACAGCAGAGTACAAACTATGCTGATATCAAATGTCGCTGTCCGTGGTGCTGAAGTTCTCTGCTGCTGTTCTTCCTTTAAAACTGGGCAAAGTGAGCAACTTCCCAGTGTAACCTTGTATTATTTGGCTCTACATGATTCAATCAACTGCAAATTTGTCTGAAATTTGAACTGCTTAATTAAAATACAAACATGTGAAAGGTTCTCCAGCCTCCATGTTTCAGTTTTGTTGAGAAACTTAATGTCAAAATCTAGATTAAGGGCCTTTATTTTGTAGTATATTGATCCTATTGTACAGTTTATTTGATCACAAAGCGTCAGTATTTAGGAATGAACACAAAGAAGCACCGGAGGCAAGCTTCCATCACTGAGCTTTAAGTTAAATATAATTTTGACACGGTGAAAATATTGTAAAATACAGCTTTTCCCGCCATTATTTTACTGTAAATTTCTCAATTTTACAATAGAGTGCAGCAAAAACAATTCACAGTAATTAACTTTTTTAATAAACAACGATAGTAACACTGTAAAAATTCTTTTTAGAATAGTTTTTTTTACAGTGTAGGAGGTTAATCCAGCAATTGCTTGAATGCTATGTGTCTGTTATCTCATTGTATTTTTGAGGAAGTGAGGAAAAGTGAATAATAACACAGAAAAACTGAATTATATTAGTTTTAACTTGTAAATTTAAATTAAAGAGACAATCAGACAACGTTTCATGACATCTTCACTGTTTTTGAACAGATGACAACTGGGAACAGTGGGTCTCCTATTTTTTCTGTTTTAAATGTTATTTCTATGTAAACACTGTTGTTAGCTGTGGCTGTTCATGTGGTCGTCCTGTTGGGATTCTTAAACAAAGCTAACTAGGAGATCTTAAACCTGCTTCTCTACACATTGTTGGCAAAAAGAAACACACTCGGAGTGTTTTCATGTCAGTGTCATTGAACTTCATGTCAGTCAGCTGAGACCCACGGGGAAAAAGCAAAGGCCATGTTTTCATGTACATAGTCATGTCTACAGCTTTTCCATTTAGAAGGTCTAATCAGTTTAAAACCAATTAAAACAGGTTGCAATCCAAATACATATACTTTATACTATATGAGACTTGACATTTTCTTTTATGGAGATGCAGATTATAACAGTCTACGCTGCTTTTCAGCCAAGAGCCTTTGCTGAAAGCCTTTAAACCTGTCAAAAAACACACAATATCGGCCATCAGCAGCTTAAATTCCAAAAGTTTTACCCTTAAAAAGCCACTTTGATCAAACTTGCGTCCTTAACCTATCTAATCGTCAAACAATCAGGCAGACAAAACGACTCAGCTTTGAAAAATAAACCAACATCTTTTATTTGGTGAGTGGTGTACATCACTATATGCACTAAAGGCAGGTCTATGCACAGTTATAACTTCTTTGCTCTACATATTGAATAGTATAAAGTGATTATATGCATCCGTGTCCATTCAAAACGCGTACCTCTCACCGATGAGTCACCGTTTTTAATCGTCAAAAGACCACGAGTGTTTCCTCTGAAACGGCTCGGATCATGATTGCACCAATGAAAACGAACTGTTTGGTTAGAATTTAACACGACGTAATTTACCGTCCCATGTACATCCAATGAAAGTGATCAAATAAATCAAATGGTCCATTGTAATCCTATGCAGCTGCTTTTCTGTTGATAGTAAAATGGGGGAATTGAATTGTTAGAAAGCAGCAATATTACTGAAAGTTAATGGTACCAGTGTTGTCTATTGAAAGGCAATGGAACAACTGGTAAAAATACATTACACAAATGTTCCATTTAAAGTTTATATAACCTGTGTAGTAGCTACACTTAAAATAAGTATACATATGAATACATAAAAAAAAATACTGTTGACGTTGAGCAATGTCAGTGGCTGTTTAATGGAATGATTGTAACACTAAACATTAATATGGTGATTCTATCCATTAGAAATGAATGGAACCGGAGCTTTTGACGAAAAAAAAACTAACAAATATTTTTATGAAATCACCAAATACAATGGAATAATGGTGGTTGGTTAATGGTGTTTTGTTGAAGATTAACTGAACAAAGTGCTCTATTTTTAAATAAAAGAAGTTTAATCACATAGATGCTTTCAAAGTTAGTCTGACAAGTTTCAGCCACTTGAAAATTCAATATATCCATCGGAATTCAGTGGGAGAGTTACTCCATTGAAAGTACATATTGTTCCATTGACATTCAGCGTTTCCAGTGTTTAAAAGAAAGGCGGATCAGACATTTTGGAACAAACTGTGGGAAATATTCCACTGAATTTAAACCTATACAAGTGTTGTCACATTAAAAGTAAATGGGGGTGTAATTTAGTTCAAGTTAAAGGCAGAATGTGTGTGATTTACAATGGAAAATCACAATAAAATAATGGAGCTACAGCCATCACATGGAGGAATTCTCCACTGAAAGTTAATGGGACTTTTGCGAGGGACATCTTCTGAGAATTTAATCAGACTCATCTTCCATTCGAAGCTACATGTTGACAGATTATCTAGTGAAAACCAACGTCTACGCCACTGGGAAAAAGACAGATTCATCGGCTAAAATGATTAGGTGAAAGCTGATTATCTCAGATTTAATATGTTCCAGTGAAATATCTCCATGGCAAGTTAACGGAGCAACAGAAAGAAAGCAGTCGTGGTTCTTCTGGTAATGTTTACTGCTGCCGACTTCAAACACTGATTGACCAAACTGGACACGCACGTTGCTCAGTGCGACCCCGAGAGTCTTTAGTGATTAGTATTGTGTGTGTGTGTGAGTGTGTGTGTGTGTCCCCGTGTGTGTATACAGCATATATACAGTGTAACCATGTACTGTATGGATGGATAGATAGATAAACCACATTGGAGGATAAAACACGTCATCGTTGGCGGATCTGACTTCTTGAATGTCCTTTGGATTAATACTGCGTCGCTGTTTTTTTGTTTTTTGAAATGAGCGGTTTCATGAGGATGACTTGAGGTATCGACTCGAGCACAGGACCCTCCTCAAAGTGGCTGCGAGAAAACACAAAAACAAAGGCGGAAAAAGATGGTAAATTACCCAGAAAACACCACTTCATTTCCCTGCATTTGCTTATGTACAGATTTGCTGTAAAGGTAATGTATCCCCAAGGTCTTAAGCCGTACTTCTGCACACCAGAGTTGAATTTGGTCACTTTTCAAACATTTATGGTTGAAACCCATCAACTCTTTTATTCTAATAACATTTTATAAGCATTTTTTCTCATTAACCCTACAATAAATCACAAATGTTGCTCCATTCACACCATTTATTCCAAGAACTTAATGTTTGTTTGTGCTTTAACCTTTGATTTTGAGCTTTAAACCTTGAATTTGAGGATTTTTTGAGGTTAAAATGAGAATCATGGTTGCTAGTTTTAAGCATCAGTGGTTGCGTCTGTACCCACCAGTTGAAAGTTGTTTAGGAGGTGGTCTACGTTGATGTCGTCGTAGCTCTCCTGGAAGGTGTTGGGTTCGTCCCTGGACTCCCCTGGGTCGCTGGTTCCAGGATCTTCTAGGCTGTAAATGTGAATGTGGAGGAAGAATGAAGGGATAGAAAGTATATCTACAAATATAACTGAACAACTGGCAGCTCCAAATAGGACAGAGGCGTTGTTTTCATTCCCTTCTATGTATAATTTCTTAGCAAACAAGCTTCTTTTGTCCACTTTTCACTGGATACAAACACTGTAGGAGCTGCTTTTGTTCCTGTGGTGGTTTTATTTGTGTACAAACTGAAGAGTTTAAGAAACACGAAGCTAAATCTTGACCAAAATTGGTTGTCTTTTATCTGTCTTTGTATTTTTTTTAAGCTGGGTATCTGAAAAAGTGGCAGATGTGGCATAGAATGTATAGGTTTTGTGTTGTTTTGGATCTGATATTTCATATTTATGCCATTATCATCTATTTTTAACACTTATGATTATGCTCTGTTCATTTGCAGCTCATATTTAATTCACCTACTACAATCTGCAAGACAAACTCTTATGGAAGTTGCAGCCTTGAATTTGGAGAGTTTGTGCACATTTATCATTTTTGTGCCCCTATTTTTTACCTAAATGCATCTTTACAAAGCATTTTGATTTTAAAGGGGAAACTTCAAACCCCAAAATGAGCTTTTCAAAGCAAACAGTGCCAACTTTTCACACTATTCAACTGATTTTGCTTCACTCATTGTGCATCAAAGTTGCTTAAAGAACACATTTGAGGGGGGAAGTTGGCTGAGCAGTTGTTGAATCATAGTTTGCTATAGATTCAAAATCTGGGTGCAACATTCGTGGGTTTTTCTGGCCTTGTTATCAGTTAATCTGCTCTTAATTTGTTGGTTGATCTGATTTCCAACCGCTGTGCTCACCATACTCTCCCATGGAAGCAGCGACCACCAAAAATGAAACAGTAAAGTCGATGCAAATGCTCATTTAACTTCAGTTTTTCTTTCTGTTCATCCATAAGAACTTTAACATCATATAAGAGTCCAGAGTGGAACCGACTAAAACTGAGATCAAGTGGTTCAGACTTCTTATTCTGAAGTATGGATACTTGGTGTTTACATTCATGCCAAATAAAATCAAAGCTTAAAGTGCTTTTACTGAGTCACAACGTAATTTTCCTCTACAGTCTTAAAGCTGAACATACGGAGGATTGATTCCTACCTTCTCTTTCCTGTTAACACTGAGTTCAGGTACTTCTTGACGGCCATCTGTTTGCGGAAGCGGCTGTAGTTGTCTGTGAAGATGGCGTCTGTGTGGCGCTTCACCGGCTCATCCATCAGCTCATCACTAAACAGGAAGAGACGACATCAGAGTGACGCCACGATTCGGAGGGTGCATGTAGAATCAGTTCAGGATCTGTGATTCATGGCGTTTCATGTGTGTGAAAGTGCCTCCTGGCTGTACAATGAACATGTGACGGAGCAGCAAACGGCAAATTTTAACCTTTGACATGTTTAGCCATGTATAAAACGCATCATCAAGCAGCATGCTGTTCTAACTGCAAATGTCAGCAGCCCTTTTCCAAATGTTTCCTTATGTAAAAGTCATAACATGTGGTTTTGACAAGACATGCAACACTTTTACGAAGATTTAAGGTGTTTATGGCTGTTTAATCTTTGTCCAGTTATCAGATGTTTACATTATGTGTTGTTTTAGATCAGCACTTTTAGATTTATGCCTTTTTTTCGTACTTTAACGCGCATTTTTACTGCTTTACTGTCAGTTTTTTAACTGTAGGTCTCGAATCCACTGAGGATTCAGCTTCTTTATATGACAGAGACACATTAGCATCATATTTATTGTCATTTTATAAAATAATGTTGCTTTTTGTCCCATAAACATGCTGATAGGTCGATTCTTTTTAAAGACTGAGACTGATTTTGGCTTCCTTTTTTAAAATCATGCAGTCCTTTATATTAACTTTATATTGAATTTACAGTTGCATAAATCTGTAACCAGGTGTTAAAAAGCCTCTAAATGCTCCTCTCTGAAATATATTTTCTGTGGTTACCTACCTGACCCGCTTTCCAATCAGAGACTCCAGGTACCTCCGTGCTGATAGCTGACCCAGGAGTTTGCTGTATCCGCTGGTGAACAGACCGTCTGCGTGTCTTGTCGGTCTGCAGAGCATCACAGGACACTTACTCTAAAATCTGCTTCTATTCTAACATTAAAACACCAAATAAATCCACAGTAAAGGTATAAAGCAATTATCTTTTTCATTTCACTCTTAGAAAAACACAGTAGCTATATTTGCATTGAATACCATTTCTGATCTCCTCCCTTTAACGCACCTATATGCCAAAATATGCTTCTTAAAGAGCTCTAAATCCATTGTTCATGTGAATTTTAAAGAAGCGAAGACTGTGAATGCTGGTGGTGTGGGAGATATTCAGCAATGAACCACAAGATAATAAATGATCACATTTTTAAACAGATTTTTGAAAAATTAAGGCATATTTTTCAGTTGAGAGCATCATCAGTTATTATGCCATTGAGCTGAAGCTTTGTTTCTCTTTCATGTCATCTGAGATCAGCGAATCCACAGTGCCACTAACTGTGAAATACATCATGACATTAATCATCATGACAACATGCGTAAAAGGCAGGATTTCTTCTTCTCTATGAATGAAACCTGCTCAAATTCATGCGCACAGAGCTGAGTTGATTTTTTCCTCCATCTCTCTGCAGCTTTTGTCAGAAACAACTGTTTTTTCTCTCTCACCTCATGGATGTATATGGCAGACTCAGAGTCCGGGAGTACAACACACTGCACAGGGCTATTAGGAGGAGCAGGTGGGGACCGGACCGTGTTAACATCGCTTTACACCTGAGGATGGAAACGCTGATTAGTTATTCTCCCTCTAACCCGAACACAGTGAGCACATCTGATCCCATCAAAGGAATGATTATATAATTCAATTTTACATAGAAAATAGGCGTAACAGTTCAATTGAATTGCTTGATGCAAATGTAAGAAATAGATGACTTGAACTTTAAAAAAAAAGTCCCATCTGATGTTGATTTTTGACAAAGAGAAGACAACAACTCGGCAGAATGCAATGCGTAATTACGCACAGATACTGGGGGGATTTAAGACACTTCGACTCTGTTGGCACCATAAACCTCAAACCAAATGATGTGTCGAGCTGATAAACACCGGATTATCGTATTAATCAAACGAGTTACTGAGGAAATGCCAAAACATTCTTTGAAAAACATCCACAGAAAATTTAACTATGGAAATGCAAAAATCGCATTTGTGCATTTTCCCGGAGTTTTTGTGAAATTCGTTTTACCAGCTCTGCTCCGTGACTCTCCACGACTGAGAAGAAACTAAACACAAACGCGTTTTAGCCACGAAGGGCTACTCGAACACTATTCTTTGCCAAACTTCTCAGTTAACGATGAATTTGGACTTAAGATTCCAAAAGAACTCGCATAATCCAATGCGTAATTACGCACACCGCGAACAGTAGCCAAGATGAAACCTCTGCAGAGAAGCTGCAATTCTGTTTCCACCACAGACCACATACTAAATGCAATATGTTGAGCTGCTGTTTAAAACAAAAGGAACAATTATTCGATGCGTAAGTCAGCATTCTGTTATTTGGAACAACGTATCCAAGAGCGCGCATATTATGAAAAAGAAGCGACCAAACACGCAGAGCGCACCATCTCAAAGAAACCCACAAAAAATCATTTCTGTGCAAATAGAAAATCTTACATGTGCGCTTGATAAAGTTGTCTGTTTTGGCTCTTTGCGCTGCGCTGTCCAAAGTCCTGATCCTGAGCTGCTGCTGTATGTCCACACTGCTGATCCGGTGTTTCCTGACTGTCTCTCTCAGCTTCTCTGCTCGCCTTCAGCTCTGCCCCTGTTTTATACACCTGGATGTTTCTCATGCAGCAGGAGGGGACATGACACTCATCAGGGGCCTGAGACGTCAGTAGGTCGCTGCTTCCGTCATCGGTCTTGCTCACGGTCGGAACCACGGAGGCCTGTGTGGGAATTAGTGGTTAGTTTTATTCAGTTTCTTCTAATTAATCGCAGGAATAACTAACTTATAGGCCAGGGTCGATGCCGTTGACGCATCTCATTTTCCCCAAAGGTTCCTCGAAGTGCAGATCAGCTCCTGTCGGGAAAAACTGAGGGATAGACAGGAAATCTGGAGGTTAAACTCGAAGTTTTCTGCAGCCCTGGTTCACTAGAAAGAAGAATGATGAGATAAAGGAAAACTAAATTTGTAAAATTATTATTCTGTTGTTTTATACTTAAATTGCTCAAAAACATGTCATCTGAATGGTACACTCAGAGAAATGATGAAATTAGCTAAACATAACAGGTAAAAGCCTCAAATAAGTGCAATGACTATGGATCTAAAGAAACTTTGGCCATATATTTGCCTAATATGTTAATTTTTACAATTTCGCTGCTGCATCTTGCTGGAACTTGGAAGGTTATTCTCAACCTTTTCTCTCTAAAGTCATGATTTTGTCATTGATTTCAAGCTCTGGAATGTAAAATCTTTTGTTAGAAATGTCATAGATATATATTTAATAAAAAGAAACCAAGTGTTTCATGGAGGAAATGCATTAATTCTACAATAAGTCAGAATTCTTTAAGTGAGATCAGTGCCAAAATGCTCCCTAAACAAAGTCACAAGAGTAAATTTAACAGTGAAAATATAATGTACCACCACTGTGCCATATACAGATTATTCACTTCTTAATTTTAATCTAATACGAACCCTCCTTTCTGTCTTTTTAGCTGAACCTTAACTGTCATAGAGTCATCAGTACCGATTAGGAGTGTAAAATGTGCAGAAACCATAATATACTGCTATTTACGTCACATTTAAAAGACTAAATATCAGCCAAATGGCACAAAACGCAAAGCATAAAGGAAGAAATGGCAATAAGAAAAGTCCAGTCTGTTTTAAAAATCACCTAATCAGGAACCAAGGCTGTCAAATCTGTTAACATTTCACATTTTTTACAATGGTACTAAATTATCAGATGCAATTCTTTATGCTCTTCTCCAGATTAAAAGGTGTAGGAAAGGTTATTACAGGCCAGATTTAGTCTGAGAGCCCACGCTGAATTGCTCCGATTGTGTTGAATTTTTCTATAATGTACAGGACTGAATAAGATGTGTTCTAAGTATAATTTTGAGCTATAAATGCTTCCCGTTTCATCTCGTGCATTGTCCTGTCCTGACACAAATACTTAATTCCTCAACAATGTCACCAAAATCCTGCTGCTGCCATTTATATCCACATAAATGAGCACCACGGACGGCGCTGAATGCTGAATAACAAACATCTTGAATCTTGCAGATTACCACTTTAAATCAATACAACAAAAACGTTTTACAGGATGTTTACAAGACACCGGGGCCGAGTTCTATTTCAGGTTCCTGTTTGGCTTTTTGCAAAAAAGAACGGCACACAGGACTGAAGTGTTTCTGAATCCACCCACAGTGTCCCTGATGAGTCTGATTTGCTCTGCTGGAATGGCAGTGAAACAGCCGTGACGTCAGCCGGCGCAACGTCCGTCCATCCATCCATCCGTCCGTCCAAATGAGTGTGAACCACTAAGCCAATATCACTGCAGAGAAAAACAATAATTGGCTTAGACATGTAAGACACAATGGGAAAGAGGCAGTGTGGCCTGTTTAGGTGACAGAAGAGAGAGATGAATGAAAAAGTGTCAGTTAAACAAAGAAAAAAGGGAGACAGTGGCATTAAATTAATCACATAATTGGATAAACAGACCTTAAATCACATAAAATGTGATATACGCTATATAAAGAAACAAGTAATTGTTAATTGTTAATATGAATTATATTTGGTTTTTAACTTGCATGACTTTTGCTCATGTTTTTGATATCAATAATTAACATTTTAGTTGATTATTTCACTGCTGTATTTTTCAGTTTCATCCTCTAATAAACTCTTATATGTTGTCTCTCTGTGTGAAAAGGAAATTGTGTCTTTTCAAACCACGATTTTTTGAGTTATCAGCTTTTACCCACAGGTGGAAGCTGCTACACGTCTTCTTTAAAACATTAACATTTTGTCTGAAAGTCTTTATTGCATTTAATATTTGTCATATTATATGTTCGTTGATGTCCCTTGTTTCTCCATATCATCATTGTACTATTAATATTTCTGTGTACTTCCTATACCGTGATGACACAAAGTTGACCTGATGACCTTAGTTCAACTGAGAAACTGTCTTGTTGCTTCAATGATATCTGGATGGCACAAAACATTCAGAAGCAAACTCATCAAGCTGGTTGTGAACAAAAAAAAAATGAATCAAAGAACCTTGGTATAACCTTTGGTCGTGACCTGTCCCTTGAACTCCAGATGAAAAACATCTACATTTTACCATCTGAGAAAGATGCAGTGTTTTCTGGCCCTCTAAAGAAGTCATTAATCAAATTCAAAAATGATGAAGTGCATTACTTCATTAGTTCCCCATCATATTAAGACTTCCCTTTTAGATTTTAAATCTTTCAATGGACAAGCTCTGGATTATTTATCCGATATGTTGATCCTTCTTTCCAAACCACTAAGAATTTCCAGTCTTCTAAATGTTTCCCAGAGTAGAACCAAGATGACTGAAGCTGCTGGATTCTGTTATTGCCCCTTGCCTCAGTAAAAATCTTGCAAAGATAGTGTGTAGTTTTATTAAAAGTTTTGTATCAAAAATTTTTAATAGTTTCAGTTGATTTTGAAGTATTAGCACCACTAGCTCTACTTCTACCACCACTACCACTAGTTTTGCTACCAGTTCTGCTCCTAGCACCACCACCACCACCACTACTAGTAGCACCAGTTCTGCTACTAGCAATGGTATTGGTGCTAGTAGCAGCAGTTCTGCTAATAGTACCACCACTACTACTAGTAGTAGTAGCACTAGTTCTGCTACTAGCACCAATACCACCACCACGAGTTCTGCTACTAGCACCAATACCACCATAACCACTAGCACTAGTTTTGCTACTAGCACCAATACCACTACTAGTACTACTTCTTCTACTACCACTACTAGCACCACCACTACTGCTAGCACTAGTTCTGCTACTAGCACCAATACCACCACCACCACTAGCACTAGTTCTGCTACTAGCACCAATTCCACTACTAGCACTTGTTACTTACCACTACTAGTACTACTTCTTCTACTACCACTACTAGCACCACCACCACCACCACTACTGCTGCTAGCACTAGTTCTGATACTAGCACCAATACCACCACCAGCACTTGTTACTTACCACTACTAGTACTACTTCTTCTACTACCATAGCACCACCACCACCACTACTACCACTACTGCTGCTAGCACTAGTTCTGCTATTAGCACCAATTCCACTACTAGTACTACTTCTTCTACTACCACTACTAGCACCACCACAACTACTAGCTAGTAGTACTAGCTATAATAAAAAAAAACTAACAAAAAAAGCCACAGTCCAGATAAATCAAAAGCATGAAGAGCTGGCAAAAGTTAACCAAAATTCCAAAAAGGTAACAAAAGTATGGGATAAACTGAAAACAAGAAATAAAGAAACAGAAAATGGCTCAACAAACCAGATGTACAAATCAGAGGCAGGTAAACACCAGGAAGTACTCGGGTTGGTGAACAGGAAACCCAACATGAGGGAGGCAAACAAGACAAGCTATTTAAACCCTCAGAACTGATTGGGCAGAGGAGACACAGGTGAAACTAATCAGGCCAGTCAAAAAGGGAGGGAAAAGAGGAACAAAGAACAGAAGTAAAAACACAAGCAACACACAAGGAAATGCAATTTCAAAATAAAACAGGAAGTGATTGGAAAATGACATTAAAAACATACACAGAAAAGGTAAACACAGGAATAAATCAACAAAAACAACAAAACAACACAAACCAATAAACTAAAACCCAAGTCCATTACAAGCACACCAGACTATTCAGCAGCTAAAGTGTCAAATACTGCTCTCAATAGTTGGTGGTGAACATAAACTGAGCTAAAAGGAAAGACATCACTAGACTTTCTTTCATCAAATGGACAGAACAAATGCTAATGTTAGTTTGTCTCTGCAGCAGCCATTTGCCAACATGTTCACCAATTAAATTTTTAAAGGCCATAAAATGTTAATGTGTTTATTGCAGTGCTGCTTGATATCAAGTAGCACAATCTGAGCCTCAGATGCTGAATGGAGTTTCAAGTCCCAAGACATTCCTCTGGTCTTCCCTTTTATGTTTTGGTATATCATTTCTCCTAATGTTATCTTATCTTATTTTAAACCCACCGTCCACAACTCTAGATGATGGCGCAATTATCTTTCTTAAACATTTTATGACAGCTGCGACTGAATAATAGTTTGAAAAGTAAAGACATTTCAATTTATATATAGTGAAATATTGCTTTTTTACATCAGTTTACCAGAAATATCTCTTCTGCTGGATAATAGAAAAGACAGTTTCATAGCAACATAACACAAAATAAGTTATAACAAGCTGTTCATGTACATTTTTAGCTACCCAACCAGACAAAAAACAATCCATTCAAGTTTATTGTTATGTCAGTTTTAGATGCATTCATTAAACCTGATGTGGCATTTACACGAGACCCTTTACAGAGGAAAACACAACACACATAATTTTTTAACATCCTATTATAGCCGAAAAAATATACTGGGACAACGTGGTTTTGGCATTTGGTGTGCGTCACTGGCATCAAATCACAGAAATCACAGAAAAATAAATGGATTCTTGTTTATTCTGCTTATTTTCTGCTTACAACAATAAAACGTATATTAGGAATAACAATTAAAAGTAATAGTAAGACACGTGCAAAGAACTGGAATCAGTTTTGCTTGCACTTGGGGTTGCATTCTAGATAATGATCGCAAATTTTGTTCACCTCCACATCATGACAGCATCTCCTATGACCTTCCCAGATCTGATATCTCAGGAGCTGAACCCCACCCTCCCACCCCCCACCCCGAACCTCAACGTCCTCCCTCTTCTCAGCCATGATGGCACTATGTGAACCTTAATGTGATCAGTCCAGAGAAAAAGTGGATTACGCAGAAGTCCATGGGAGAATGCGCTGGCCTAATTGACAGCGGTGATTGGAGACAGATCCCTGCAGGAAGAGGAAGCTGATGGAGGAAACATCAGCGTTATTATGTTGATGGAATGTACGGAAGGAAACGTTCCTATGGACGAGTAACAGGGTCCTCACCTCAGTGACACAGAGGAAGACTGAAGACTATTTATTGGTACTTTATATAGTACAAAAGGGACTATTTGTACCACTTCTACTGCAGCAACTAATGTTATTGTTAGTTCTAATGTTGCACCCATTAAAATTAATATTACTAACAGATGTCTTTATAAGGTGGATTCAGGGTCATCAAGGACAAAAACTGATCCTTGGTTACCACTAATCCCCTATTTCTTTTTCTCTCTGTGTCTTCTGTAAATACCCACCATGCACAGTGCACACACTAATATCAAACCTATTCCTCTCTTTGCTATCATCTTTATATGAGCCCAATTAATCTATGGTAATTAGATTCAGGAAAACATGTAGAATGCATTTAAAAAACAATTTCCATTTTTTAAAAAAATGGTCTTAGCAATCAGAACTGAAGAAGCCTCTTGGATGAGAGGTGAGCCATCTTCATGAACCTAAAACAGAAATCCGTTTGCTTTCTACTAAAGCTCCTAGGTCTTAGTAATGTATTTTGACACACTATACAAAAGACTGAAAAGGGAGTTACAACATTAAAAAAACTGTCTATTGTAAGTTCACCGTTAAATGAGTGCTATGCTGAATCCGTGAAGTTTTATGGGGGGTCTGATATTGTTATATGGTGGTGCTACAATCACAAATCTATTTGTACTTAGTCAAACTAAATGGACGCACACTAAACCAGGCATGAAAAGCTCTACAGGCCTATTGGTCCAAAGAATCAGAGAGCCCCTCTATACAAGCCTGTATTTGCACAATGACTCAAAGTGAGCCACAAAGAGGTACCAAATGACTACAAAGAGATACAAATCAACCAAAAAGACATGCAATCTACATGAAAAAGAGTCCACAAAAAGACTCAACAATAAAAAATAAATGCAAAGTTAATATAAACAGATGTACAATAACTCCAAGGTGACACAAAACAAGTGGTGCAACCAGACTGCAATGAAACGAACAGTTGTAAAACAGATGCAAAATGAACGCCAGAAGGTAAAAAACAACTACAAATACTGCAAAGAAACTAAAATATATATAGAGAGATGCTAAAGAACACTACAAGATGCAATTGGAATTACCTTGAGTTTGTCAACCAGTTTCAGTTTACATCAGTGTCTGTGCAGACTCATAAAATACATCCAGTAAAAACTGTGAAACATGGTCACAGTCTGCCCTTCAGATCCTGACCATAATAGTGGTTTTGCAGAACAGACCTTTGACCTTTTGGATATAAAATGTCATCACTTCATTATTCCATCCTGTTAGACATCTGTGTGAAATCTTGCTATAATTAGCGTATGAATTCTAGCGTTAAGGCTAAAAACATGGTTTGAGAGGTCACAGTGACCTTTGACAGCCGTCATCTAATAAGTTCATCCTTGAATCCAAGTGAACGTTTGTGCCAATTCTGAAGAAGTTTCCTAAATGCATTCGAGAGGTATCACCATTAAGAGAATGGTGCAGATGGGTGTAGGGGCATGGATATATACAGGTGGACAAACAACCCAAAACATGGCTGTCGCTAGCATGGAGGCATAAAATACAGCAAAGTGACACATCTGCCTCCTTTGCACAGGTTTGGCTGTGAGCTTTGTATTTCATAATTTTTGTGTGGAAACAGGCGTTTACTGGCTCCTAAAGATCCGAAGCCCAGGAGCATTGTTCAGTTTGTTTAGATGTTAATCCAGAGTTACAACTACTTCAACAACCTTTACAATGGCTACCTATTATGGTAGGACTTTTCAAAGCCTATGAACAGAGCCGGTCCTACCTAACGTGGCACCTTAGGCGAGATTTTTTATGGCACCCTCCTCCTCTTATTTGGTATTATCACTTGTAGTAATATTATTGGCCGTTGCTTTACATTTGAATCAATGTGAGCTTTTCCTTTTAAGAGTTAATAGTAATAACTAGTTAAAATATAATTATATCAAAGGGGAATTTTTCCAGATTTGTGGCGCCCCCTGGAGGCCACAGCAGCCTTAGCATTTGCCTATATTACTTAATGGGCCAGCTGGTTCTGCCAACGCAGGTACTTCAACAGGTTCTTGGCCTACATAGCTGTATGCTATAAAGCCCTATAGCACTGTCCACAAACACTAAAATATTTGTTGTTAGTTCTTTGCAAGAGGAGAAAAGCTTGAAGCTGGTTGCTGTTTCTCCAGGACAAGCTCCACACAGCATCAGCAAATGTGGATTGGAACTGTTGTCCTATGCACCATATTCACCCAGCCTGCACTATCTGACCTCTATCTGTGGTGATGAAGATGTCATGCATGCTGTTAGAGTATCTGGAGGCTCAAGCACCGCAAAGACAAAGTGAAGCCTATACATCATTGGACAAAGTGCATCGAAGTTAAAAGAGACTATGTGGGAAAATAATGAAAAAACAATCTCTCTCCTGTGATATTTTTTTAGAAGTATCATTACATATTATAGTAATTCTGTTGTTATCTGTCAGCGTTTAGAATTTGGGTCACAAAGGTGGTACATATGGTTCCAAAACACCATAAAAAATGAAGGGAGCAAGCTAAAACAGTGTCCAGGATTCAGGATGTAACACAAACGGGCTGTGGGACAATAGAGAGCACAACGACAATCTGGTAAAAGGTGGACGGTGGACTGATAGTACAAATACTAAGAGGACTAATCATGGAATATTACTGTCAACACTACCCTATCTGCCACTGGTGCTGCTACACTGCACACTGTTGCACTGCTTCTGCTATTACTGCATTAAACGTAACTGCTGCCACCGTTGAAATTAAACCTGACTACCTCTACAACTGCTACTACAGCTGTTATCTTAAGGTCACTGAAGACTTTTGCCTGTATTAACAACAACAAAAAAAAATCACATGTAGTGAAGATCACCAGTGGAATTAAGGCCCAAATGTCTTTGGATCGAAGGATTTTGCATCACGACTCTCCCAGCAGCCGGTGTGATAAGGGGAATCCCTCAGCTTGCTGAGTGCCTCCTCTGCACCACATTATCCAATTAGCAAAGCGCAAAGTGACGGCTCTGACTGCAGATTAGTGCTGGCAGTCTGACGGGACTCGCTGGGGTCTCTGTGTCACTGAGGCTCATATCTGCCTCCTGTAAGTGTTTGTGGCAGGTAGAGAGATAAAAAAAAGATACTGAAATAAGATAGAAACAGGGGATGATTGAAAGAGATACTGGATCGAAGACAGAAACCAAGGTCGGAACAAGAGTGACTAAAAGAAAGATGCAGAGAGGTAAAAGGAAAGCAGGATCACAGGGATCAAAATAAAATAAGAAAATGAAATCAAGTTAGTGAAATAACAGCCTATCTGCCATTTTTTGTCGAGTCAAGTGTACTTAGAAAAGCACACAACACGTTTGATGAGATTGAACCTTGAAATATGTAAACTGACCAAACAACATTTAAAACATAGTCTGACATTTGTTGTATTTTTTATGAGTAACATTATATAAAGTCATAGAATTATTTGACTTTAAACACAGCTTAAAGTTATGTTGAACAGTAATATTATTGCTTAATCCTTCACATATAATCTACCACAGCCAATGAGATTGTTCCTGATCAGCCTTCACATGTGAGGAAATACGTGTTGGCAAGTCTCACGTTGTGTTCAATGTTGTCTGAACAAATGCATTCAAATCTGTAAAAATGTTGAAACCACTTTGTCTGACGTATACATCTAAATTTATTATTTCCTTCGCAGAAAAACACTATGAAATGTTTAAACAGGATGAAATCTGTTTCATAAAACACAGCGACAGACAGTCAAAGGATGAATGTATGCACTGTAGTTCCTAAGAGATAAGAGACAATGCTAAGACATCCTTAACTTAAATAGGATCATGTTAATTCTCTCTATTGGATGCTTATAAAAAGTATTTAAACCCCCATAGGAGTTTCCCTTTTTATTGCTTTTCAACAATGACGCTGTCAATTTGCTTTTTCTTACAAGAATATACCAAAAAAAAACTCTTTCATGTCAAAGTGAAAACTGATTTCTACAAAATAAACACAAATTCTTCAGTTGGATTGAGGTCTGGACTCTGACTCAATCCACACCTTTCACCTTCTTGTCTTTATGCTATTTCTGTGCAGCTTTGGGTGTATGCTTCTGGTCATTATACTGCTTTAGAAAAAAACCTCTCCTCCCAAGTCGCAGTTCTCTTGCAGAGTGCATCAGGTTGTCCTCCAGGGTTTCCCTATACTTTACTGCATTCATTTTACCCTCTGCCTTTACATACCTCATATTAAAGCCAGTCGCTCCTTCAGAGGAGTCACAGGTGTCTTGGCGGCCTCACTCGTCTCTTTTTTGCATGATCACTTTTGAGTAGAATTTTGCCATATTCACTCAATTTCTTAATGCGGTATTTAACTGTACTTCAGGGGATATGACTTTGATTTATTTATTTTTTTCATATCCATCCCTTGCTTGTGCTTTTCAAATACCTTTTCACGGACTTGCTTGGAGAATTCTCTTGTCGTCATGGCTTAGCTATATCCAGGAGTACTGATTCACCAGTGACTGGACCTTCCAGATACGGGTGTCTGTATACTACAGTCTTTTGAGACACATTCACTGCACTTAGATAGTTTCCATTTCACAATTTTTGTGACTTCTATCACCAACTGGCTGCACCTGTGTTGGATTAGGTGGGTCACTTTAAAGGATAAGTTTTATATTTTTAATCAGTTGACATTACTTTGGAGAAATGTGGTTTTACTTTGAAAGAGCCTTATAAATTCTTGCTGAAAAAGCAGAATTAAATTAACTATGATTTATTGTTGAAAAGCAATGAAAGGGGAAAACCTCCAAGGGTGCTGAATACTTTTTATGGGCACTGTGGTTTAATAGCCGATACATGTCAACCAGTATGTCTGGAAAAGTGAACTGTAAGTAGGTTTGTGGGGATTTGTATGGATGAGTGATGGGGATAAATTCATGGTAACTGTAGAAAAATAGGGAAGGCATAAATGTCGAAAATGCATCACTTCGTGCTACAGTATGAGTAACTTTTCTTCTAACCAATGGATCATCATACCAGCAGTGTTATTGTGAGGTGACAGCATCAAGACATCCCTCCACAGACAAATGACAGACCTGTACACTCATCTGAAATGCCGTCATAGGTGCCAGTGTCAAACTGGTTTTCATCTCCCATGTGGGAAGACTCTCCTCTTCCAGGCTCAGCAAAGGACCCAGTTGGGTTTGATGATGGATCGCCTTCTACAACCAGAGGAGATTAGTCTGATCAATTACAGCTAAACTCCCCTGATGGTTAAACCTGGTTTACTGCAGCAGGACACAGGCTGCATTCAGAGCTGAAAATGAAAACAATAGCTCAACAGTGCCGGATGAAATTTAGGAAATGAGCAGGATTATTGCTGTAATGCAAATGACATGTTCACGGCACAAATCGTGTGCTGCCGATATCCTCCCTGATGAACTGGATAATAGCGTTTAGCGGACATGCAGGGCGTCTTTGAACAAACAACAACAAGCAGTTAGACTTAAAGTTAGACAACTGAGACTCTGATAGCTTCATATTTGCACAACAGTGTTAAGTAAATATGCTAAGAAGCCGATTATTTTCAATTTGAACACTTGGATTAGCCTAGCTTAGCATAATAAAAAGTCCTTCAACTATATAGGTGATTTGTCTGAATGCAACTTACAGGAGTATAATGGAGCACAAAACAACTTAAGATTAGGTTATGGGTCATCATGGGTGCAATAATAAGCAGACAGTTAAGGATGAGTCATAGTTGAAAGGGATGCTGACTTTTGATTAAAAACAAGAAAAAAGCAGCAGTCTAATGCTGTATAGCGAATGTTTCATCAACCCGTCCATCCACCCCAACCTCCTCCATTTCACTCAGTGTCACCCGTCTCCTTATTTTGATCCCATTATAATTACTTTGGCCATCAGAGGTCGCTGTTACAATGAAATGCAACTTTTTATTACCTTGTATTTACATCTGTATTTTGGTCAAACGTTATTAGTCAGATTTAATGTGCTTTATGGCCTGCTTTTTTAATTGTATGGCACATTGGCTGTTGTTTTAAAATGTGCTTTTTAAATACATTTTGACATTGACTCAATACACTGCTTGCACATGACAGTCGCCAGTGCAAAGACTACAAGGAGACATGAACCGTTTTCTAAAGCTAATTTAGTGAAATGTAAGAATAAGAAGAACTTGAAAACCAACTGTTATTCCATCATGGTAATGGTGACACGTCTTTTCAAGTTGGTTAAAATCACATCTAACCTCGCAAGAAATGTAAATAGCCTGAATAAGACACTGTACTGCTTCTTCAAAATGAATCAGTTCTATTAACAGCAATGTTGCCTGAAGGTTTGTTGAAACACTTGCATTCTTTTTTTTAGAATTACCAGTTACATTTTTTATTTTTGCCTCTGCATCCACACACCTGTCTTTCCTATTCTCAGCAACATGACATCTTTTGATCGCCCAGAGGGAGTTTCTTCAAATCGCACTAATTTTGACACAGTTTCACAGAGTGTCTAACGGGATAAGATGATGAAGTCATGACATTTTATATCCGAAAGGTCAAAGGTCAAATCTGGGTAGACATGGATGTGAACTGCAACTGGCGGATGGAGGCATGCAACTATGAGGCAGTATTCTGTCAGCTGCTGTTTCCCAGATCAAGAATGAAGCTTAAGAGACACTGAAATGTATCAGTGTTATGTGGAATTAGTGTGTGCGTTTGAACAGTTTTTTGGTGAACCCCCTAATCCAAACCCTAAGCTGAATTTCGGTCATCAAACCCAAAACCTGAGCTCAGTGACAGCATCTGGTAGTATCTTTTCTGCAGCTGGAGATGCTGCACAGGTTCCAACAAATCCTATGTGCTCTTTTTTTTTTTTTTTTACCAAAGTAGTTAATAAAGTTCTAAACTCTACCCATAATGCAACCTGACATTACTGTTGAGCTTCTCATATCTCAGTGTCATTGTATGATTCCTGTTTCCATGGGTTAAGAAGCTGCTTTGTTCATGGTTTAAGCATTAAGCTGCATTTCAAACCGCACAAACACAGCGACACACACTCACACACACACACACACACTCATCAGAGCCCGAGTCCCTGGAGGTTCCTTTAATAAAGGCCTTGTTTTTGGTGTGGGGCCACCTGTACATATCAATTAGGCCACCAGAGCTCTTCATTGCATCCTAAATGAACTAAATACATAAATACATTTGGCCTGGATTCAGCCTCATGGCAGACATTACGTACAGCAATGCCATCTTGAGACTTTAATTGGTGCAACACACACTCGTGCACACGCTCACATTTCCATCATTAGCTCTCATTAACCAGCAAAAAAAACCCTACCCACGATGCACTCGGGCCTGGCTCTCATGGGGACCAATCAGATTACATTACTTTGCCTGTTCGGGAAACAGTGTAACATAGGATCAAATCTATCTATCTATCTATCTATCTGTCTGTCTGTCTGTCTGTCTGTCTGTCTGTCTGTCTGTCTGTCTGTCTGTCTGTCCGTCCGTCCGTCCGTCCGTCCGTCCGTCCGTCCGTCCGTCCGTCCGTCCGTCCATCCATCTATCTATCTATCTATCTATCTATCTATCTATCTATCTATCTATCTATCTGGTCAGTTTTCCTCTGTTACTGTGTGATGAATCACCTGAAAGCTCTTTTGGAAGGAGCCGAGGTATACTAGCAACTAACCTAAGTAAAACATTTCAACTCGTCAAGCAGGTACATCTAATAACATCATAATGGCTGCATCCAATCTTGGTGGTCCTCTTCTGTTGTCACCAACACACCTGAATGTAACAGAGCCATCAATAATGTCCTTAGTCGCAGCAGGGGGCTTTCTGCTATGACATGTCAAAATGTGCTAGGAGAAGTCTTTTCCTGTTGGACTCACAGGATTTTTAAAGATACACAGTCATATACCGTTGATTGCATGTAGAAACTTCACTGTGGCTTCTGCCACTTGATGTATAGTGGAATATTATTATTGTTTTCCGCTTCTCACAAGGTTTTTCTCTACATGTTGGATACTCATTGCCCAAAAACTTCAGACTGCATAGTACATCTGTGATTTTTTGCATCGTGTTGCATGTTTATTTGTTTTTGTTGCTATATGATAGCGTATCACTATATGATACGTTTTTCACTACCCAACCATGGACTACAGTTTTACAGTCCTACAATACGTGTATATAAATGCATGTAAACACAGGTGACAAATTAAAGGAAAAACTCTACAGTGTGTGGATTGGTGGTTCTGTTATGGTGTGGGAAGTATTTTCTTGGCATATTTGGGTCCAACTTGTCCCTTTAGATAGACAGGTCACTGCAAATCAATAGAGAGTGATCACCATTATCCAATGATGAAACACTTTATCTATCCTGACAGGACAGGTTTCTTCCACGATGACAATTCATCCATTCATGAGGCATGAAGGGGCACTGAATGCTTTTAAGAGTATGAAAATAATGTGAATTATACAATGTTAACCCCTCCAGTAGACTTCTGCAGCCTTTGGGCGACAATTCCAAGTCACACTTAAGCTGTTGTTGCAGCACAAGATAGCCAAACATCTTGCTAAGATACTTTTGTAGGTTTTTTCCTTTAATTTGTCACCTGTTTCTACATAAGCCTTAAATATTTCATTGTCTTCCTTGTTGCTTTTACCCAAGTGTTGCTATTTTACTCACTAATTCTAAATTTTATCCTTTCCTCCCTTGAGGTCCTTGTACCAGAATCAAGTTAAATTTGTAAATGCTTTATTACGGCTACTTTCAGAGGGCTGCGGAACGTGACTGACGCACTCAGTGAAGAGGCTGCCTTTTCCCACTAGGATTGAAATGAACGTAGCCGTGTCGTGCTTCATTTCAAATGTGGTAGAGTGCTAGCTGCAAATTTTTAGAAACAAGCCCAGAAACAACAGTGTTCCTGATCTTATGAGGCATGTTTTAAGTTTTGCAGATCTCACCTCAATGCAGATAGAGTGATTTACTGTATTTCAAAATTCTCCTTATTGTCTCTTATCCATAGAGCTCAAATCTGTTAATTTTTGCCTCACACTTGGTGGATTGCTGCTGAATCAATTTGGGGATGTTGTTTATACAAAATAACTTCAAGCTTAAGGGGTTGATTATTCACATTAATCTTCAAAGTTAAGAAAATTACATAAAATAATAGCACATGCTCTTTACACTCCAGTAGAACACAACCTCTGATGACACCCCTAAAAGTAAAAGTTTAACCAACGCCTCTGTGATAAAGTTTCAACAAAACTCGACACTCATGGGCTTCACACAGGTAGATAAACTGCATTAGAGTGTTTGGGTGCATCTGATTCATTTATAAATCACATTTTTCACTGTTACCGCACAGGTAAAGTCAGCAGTCTGTGCAGATTCTTCCTTTCGCTGTTCACTTGGAGAATTTAAGCCATTTCTCTCAGAGTATGAACTCTGCCACCAGAGTGCGACTCTGTCATTGTCCCTCCCCAGCCGGCTTCAGTGCGTCACCGCAGACATTTGTAGCTCACGGATGCTTCAGCAGCTCTGCAGTAATGAAATCTGAGCACCTGTTATGGCAGGATGACCTCAGCGCAAACAGCCAACATGCTGCAGATAAATGAGTGTAATGAGGTGTCTGTCATGGCTGTATGGATGTTAGCTGCTGAGCTACAGTGCTGTAAAAATCTCTGTTTTCATTCAAAGTGAGCATGAAAAAGTTCAACTTTGTCCAACATACCAGCTTTTCCAATAATTAAGTTTCAGGATATTCTGTTTAATAATTATAAAACTTGTACTGCAGCAGCAGGATTTACATAAATAGCCACTTCTTTCTCACAACTTTTAGTGCTCATGCAGTTTTTCCCAGAAAAAAAACAAGACATCTCCTTTAGTTTCCTTGTAACACCAAGATTTTTTTTAGTTGTTCTACAATATTAAACATTTTTGCTTTTCTGCATCAATGATGAAACACTTCATTTAATGTTTTTATAAGCTAGGTGATTTGGGCATCATAAGCTTTCAAAAACGCAGGAAAATTGTGCTTTTTTCCTGTTGCTGAGGCTACAAAAGAAAATATTAAATAACAATCTTCTCAGAAATGCCATGTTTTAAAGACAGTAGCGCCCCCCCCAAACTCTTTCCTTATACTATCTTCTTAAATCAAGCTGTAGAGGCTGCCAGAAACTCTTCAGTCACCAGTTTTTCTTCCTGACACGCACTCATATTGAGAGTTAACTTGGTCAGGTCGGACCTTGTTTTGCAGCATCCATCACATCCACGATCAGCCAAACCACCCAGACCTCTGGTTTCTCATGATCACCTCATGCTGAATTTCATTTCTGTGATGCAGACGAAGCAACAGCATGCAGTACAATACGCAGTCTGTCTGTCAGCAGCATGAAGCTTTACACTGAACTAAACATTCCTGTTGTGACCTGGTTATATTTTGTAGAAAAAGCATAAATATACAGATTGAGTTCATTTAGATATGTTTTAAAATAATTATCATACTTAATTATTGGAGTAATAAGCCAAAGCATATTGCATTTAAAAAACAAACAAACTTAGAATTCTGCCAGTAACTTATATTCCCATAAAAATTGTAGGAAGAAAGAAATTAAACAAAATGAAGCCCATACTGTATTACAGAATGCAAAAGAGTTACATAATTGTTGTGTGAGTTTAAATCTTGCTGTGACTTTAAACTGGTGCCGGTAATTACTCACCACTTCCTCGTATAAATATCAGCTTGTTTATTCCTAATTGGGGTGAAGGTTACTATCTCTGCTGCATTTATGAATATCCTCCACATTTACCGTGTTAGCAGGCCTGAAAGTCAAGTAAACGAGTAATTCACCCTAAATTCAGTTGCAGGAAAAATACATCATATCTGCTTGTTAACAGCTTGATTGTTATATTACTCATACGTACAGTTCTTTGGGATCGAGAATCCACTTTTAACAGAACTACAGGAAGATACCAAAATATTTTGTGAATCTAAGAAGTGGATTACAAAATTGAACTAATACATAAACAATACAAACAATAGAAACAGGAGTGCAGCAGTAAAGCAATTATCTTGTATATTGCTTTTGATTCTGGTTTGTTCTTTGGTTTTTTGTATTTTTGCCCACTTTCATTTAATTCTGTTTGCTTGTTTTAAACTGCTGCTCTGCATAAACCCACCTGGACTGCCAGTAAACACTTGATCTTTTTGACCTTTACTTCATGTTCTGAGATTTCTCTGCATCTGAGTCTCGGTTCTGCAAAGAAATATTACACATCAAGTGTTCAGAGATGCAGAAGAACAAAAAGGATGTGCAACTGTCCAAATAATCATGATCTGGACTGGATGTGCCCCATTAGCTTTAAGGCAGATCTTTCTGGAAAACACCAAATGTTTTACCCCTTGTATCTCAGTGGAAACATTTTTGGAAATGATTACTTCATGGTAGAGTCATATATTAATTTCTGGGAAGTTATTAAAGATCCATTGGTTTAAATGAGCAACAAAAGCACTGATAATGGAAATTTTACCTTCATTTATTTATATTATATTGCAGTAATTCCAAAATCTGATGAAGACTTCCTTGTTGACACTTGGAGATCTAATATTTGGGTAAATACAGACATATTTACAAATGCCTTTGTAGCCTGCAACAATTAATGAGACCAAAACAGACTTTATATCAAAAAATAAATATCAATAATAATTTTTATTAAGCTTTAAAATCCTTACTAATCACCTATATATACTATTAAAGAAAATCTATGCATTTTCTTTGTTTTTATTCCTTATTATAACTGACATACTTCCTCTGGTGAATTGATGAGGCAGCTCCTGGTCCTGATGAAGGCAGCCAATCAGCTCAGAGCGCTTCTCCTCCTCGCTGCTGATTGGCTGGCGGCAGGAGGAAGAGGATGTCGGGACAGCAAAGATGTCCGCGCTCATTTGAAAACCTGCTGTAGCCAAATCCACAGTTTTGGCACCAGAAACAAGCTGTTTTTATGTTGGAACGGGTGGCGACGTTGTGCTCAAGCAAGACTCACAGGAAGGAAAGACAAGGACTCCGCGACAAGAGCCAGACTATTCCTTATTAGCAGGTTAGCGGCTAAAAGTCTGCCTGGAAATTCAAAGCTAGCTGAAGCTAACATTAGCTAGCGTGCTAAACGTAGTGGTGAAAACAACGGTACTCTACGGCGGCTTAGCGTTAGCATGCTAACGCCGGAGAGTACTTTGCAGCTAGCCTCTGAATCCCAGCTAACTGTCAACATGTCTATTTATATAACTGACAGCATCTTGTTTGTTGTCAAGTGCAATGTTTTGTTTAACGATATAACTGAGTTAAAAATTGTCTACACTAGCTTGTAGCTTGTGGCGTCTGTTAGAATGAACAGCAGTATAAAATAGAAATAATATTAAGAATCGTTTTGGAGGCTTGTTTGGGGCACTATTTCGTGGCGTGTAACTGTATTAGTTGTTGTGATGAATAGACCTACAGCTACAGCAGCTTACAGCTCCGGTTGGGACAGTTTCATCCAAGCTAACTTAAAGAAATAGAGCAATTATTCCTCATTCTAATGGTATTCAGCCATCGCTTATGTATAGACTGCTCAAAATCAAACCTATGTAATGAAAATGTGTAGGTCCTGGCGTGAATTAAACAGAAATACACGTGTTTATCTTGAAGTACAACTTGATATGCCACTACTGTAGTCTGACAACGGTTGTACATCTTGAACACATTGTATTTTTGTCATGACATATGTTTATTTTTACTCATATCCTCCCTAATATGTTATTTTACTTTTGGTCTCGCTCTCTTTTTGGTTAAAAAATAGGTTTAATATAATAATACACATAATCAGAAGAATAGTGAATACTGGATCTGATGATCGGCCAGACCGATAGTTGGTTGACCCCTACTACTCCTCTACCATCTAGTCGTGGTTTTGGCTGTGGGTGGTAGGTTTGTTTACTCCAAATTAAAAATTTACTTTGCTGACATGACAGTAAGTCAATACAGTATTGTGAAAACATTCTATACCAGGTTGAAATTGTAAATTAAATATTTTAAGTAATTGATGTGGTAAAAAAAACTTTATTCTTAGTATGGACTGTTGTTCAGGTGTCTTCGGGATCCACACATTATTTCTGTAAAATTGCTTCTTTCATGAATTTGAGCATTTGTTGCCAGACTTGGCTGTAGTGGTCGACTGATTATCAGATTGGCTGATTATTTGAGTGAATATTCAGCATTTGTGCAAATATTAGTGTTGTTTTTGGTTTTTTGCTCCTTTCAGCCATCTGTCTCTCTGTCTGCAGTCACTGTGATTCTCACCCACCTCACTGTCTGGTTGTTTACATGTCATATTCTATACTCATTAGACCAGTGAATACACAAAAGTTTCTTGCTTATTTGTAAATGTTTTATCTATATTGCTTTGTCCTAGAAATAATGCTGATATCTGGAACTCATGTCGGAAGTCGTGTATGAAGAGACAGCCACGATGATCGCCGCAGGGGAATTGCAGTCGTTTGTCCCGTTCGGCCGCGAACACTGCAGGAACCATCCAAATGCCTTCAACCTGCAGCTCAGAGAGCTCCAGCCTGCCTCTGAGCTCTGGTCTTCAGACGGTGCCGCTGGCCTGGTGGGGTCCCTGCAGGAAGTCAGCCTGCAGGAGAGGGAGAGGGTGAGACCGCACGGCATCACCTGGCTTTTAATACATAGTGGTTCTGATATTCCCATTGTACAAGCAGTTCTAAAGAAGACATACGTTTACAATATGACATTACATTTAGTTAATGTAGTTTGAAAAAGTAGCATCACAACACTTTGTATGTCATGATAGTAATATTTAGTGTGTACTGTTAATCGAATGGACGCGTTTTGATTGGCAGGAGTGCTGGCAGCTTAGAAAGGGCTGCATGGGAGTCAAAGACGGGGATGTGGAGTTTGAAGAGGAGCTCTATGCAGCAGGAAATGTGGTTGTCTGGAGTCAAGGCAGTCGGACACAAGCCTCCAGTGTATATAAGGCCTTCACCGTCGACAGCCCAGTGCAGCAGGTCGGTTACTGAATGCTGTGTTTAGACTACTGTGGTGCCATTTCTTTTTTTTACATGTATAAGACACAATGTGGATATCTGCCAGGAAAATAATTTTACTTTGCTTGCTTTACTGTAACTACATGGCAATTAAGGTGTCAGTCACATTTGATTCACCTTCTTAAGTGAGACAAAAGCCTTTAAAATGGTCAAAGTTTGTGAATAGGAGTATAAGATATTTTTGGGTTGGATGCATGAATACATTAAAAACAGCCTTTTGCAGGCATGGTGGAAATTCTTGGTGATTGTCAGTATTTTTGTTTTCCAAGAGTTGACTCTTATTTATGTTATCTGCAGGCCTTATGGTGTAACTTTGCTGTGCCTCACAACAAGAAAGACGGTACAGTATCATTGAAGACTTTAAGTTGTTGAGATACAGTGTTTTTTCAGTTCTTTTTAAAGCAATTTCTTTTTTGTAAGTACTCCATCTTTAATGTTGTTCTGCAGGGGAAGAAGTGGAGCACACAGTGTGTATCGTTCAGAGTAGCTGTGTCAACGTTCACACTGTGACTGGGAAGGATTTCATCTCACCACTACCTTTTCAGGTGAGTGGGAGAGATACCGGTCGGAAACCTTCAGTACATCAGCCAGACAGAAAATTGACTGAAATCACCAACCTCTAATTTACCAGTTTGGCAACCATAGTGATGTGTTCAGGTTCTTTATTATCCATTTTAAAAAGGCAGCAATTTAAATTCAGTCATATAGTGCGACATGCAATTTTTTTTAGATGCAGCATCAGTATCATTGCGTAAAAAGTCCCTGGTTGTTTCTTTGTTACATAAATGCTGGATGTCTCATGCGTTTGAGCATTAGTCAGATTAGTGATGTACCCTGGGGCTATACCACTGTCTGACTAACGAGTAATAATGGAAATTTTGGATCACTGACAGCAGAAATGAATGAACCTTAAACATATCAAATGTATACGTTTAGTTGTGCATATGTGAGAGACATTCTGGCTCAAGTTTGTGTTTATACCGAACTGAAATTAGTGTGGATGCTGGTCCATACTGGTTACACTGGTTTAGATGTATACATGTCCCTCATTTCTGTCCTGTCTTGTCTCCTCCAGGTTTCAGATGTCTGGGCGACCAAGTTTGGCCTTTTATTGGAACGGAAAAATACAGTAAACGATGCACAACTCAGCCCTCCTGGGTACTAACAAATACTGCACGTTCAGATTTAATGTTCATGCACGAGCTCAAGGCAAAGAGCAACACATGCACTTTGATTTATCACAAATATGAAACCTAAAGAAATGTGAATACAATAAACACTCCAAGCAAAAATGGATGTACATTCACAAAACCATTGTGTGTGGCAGGTAATTGAGGGATTGAGCTTTTTCTCTCTACAGGGAACCTCTGCCCACAGTGTTCAGCATGCTGCATCCTCTTGACGAGATCGCACCAGTAGTGTGTAAACCTGCAGGTATAACACATGTAAACTTTCCCTCTGTCTCTCTTGTCTCTCTTTCTCAATGAGCAGTCATCGTATTTTTACCTGAATTTGTTCAAATGTGTGTTCAGGCCTGTTTGACGGCTCCCGTGTGCAGTACGTGTCGGACTCCACCATGAAGATAGTGTTCACCTGCTGCCAGCCCTCAATACTTGTATCATATGACACCATACAGGGAATACACTCTGTCTGGGCCCTGCGCAAAGTCACACATGACGTAAGTGATCATACAGACACACACACACACACACACACATTCTTATGACTTCCCTAACCTCTAACCT
Organism: Dascyllus trimaculatus; assembly: GCA_024666655.1. Lineage (NCBI taxonomy): Eukaryota > Metazoa > Chordata > Actinopteri > Pomacentridae > Dascyllus > Dascyllus trimaculatus. The sequence continues at coordinate 10,745,470 of CM045464.1, read as the reverse complement.
CTAATCTCTGACCTCCTTCAGGAGCGTTCTACAGTTCTGAGATGTGCAGAGCCAGTTGGTACACCGTTGGGTCTGATGGCTTCGGGCTTCCTTACGTCACATTTGCGTAATATCTCCCGCCTTGACTCCCCTGGTGGCACTGGGGCCACTGGGCTCGGTCCTGGAACTGGAACAAGGTACTGGAAGTGAAGAGAAAGTACTGCCTTTATAGAGAGCTTCATTAAACAGTTAACTAACTGATCAGTTGGGCAAAAGAGTGCATCTTGACTACTATTTGAATTCTTTAGATATTTTTAAAGCAAAAGCACAGAACATAGTAAAACTATAGCTACTCAGATATAAGGATCTGTTGCTGAACACAGTGGCCCAACACAGCACAGGATTTCTGGAGAATTTAGAACTTCCCACTGTGTTTGGGCACCATAGATGGAGAGCACATACAAATTCAAGTCCAAGCAGTCGACTGTTTCAGTTCCTTGAATGATGACTTATAGAGGTGTGAATGATGGATAATCTCCTCATATTGTGTCTCCTCAAAACAAGCATTTGTTTTAAGCACTTTAGCTTTGTTCTAGGGAAATTATAATTTCACCATTTTCTGACAAAATGATAACTTTTGGAAAATAACAGTATGATTGTTTGACCTTCAAAATAGTTTTTAGTTGACATAAATCATAATATAAAAAAAATGCACACAAAAAGTGAGGATTAGTCTGTCATAGGTATGTCTCTCAGGACTAATTGTCAAATTTACAAAATCAAATACTAAAAAGAGAAGAAAAGGCTTTAATTATTTTAATTTTACCTGATGGTTAATGTTTCCACTGGTTATGTGACATTACTTGACCTTTAAACCATCTGTGATTCCTTGCTGTTGTCAGATCATTGTTCTCTTCCTCTAGTTGTCCTGTTGGTCCCAGCTCTCCTCTCCACTACAGCGCTCTGCACAGTCACCAGAGCAGGATCATGACGTCCTCACCAGGATTACACTCCCGAGTTCATTCGCCAAGTATATCCAACATGGCCGCCCTCAGGTGAGTTTGACTTTAAACTGAATGGATGACATGAACACACCTGGTGAGCTGGTGGTCAGACACTCTAATGTGCTCTATGTCTGTTTTCTGTTCCTCCATCTTTTCGTCCCAGTCGTGCCCACTCTCCAGGCATGGCAGCTCCGTCCCTCTCAGGAGCGGCTCGTTTCAACACGTCTTTCCACAGCCCGTCGTCCAGAGGACACCACGGCTTGTTACTGTCTCCCAGCAGCCTTGTCAATGAGACAATGCTGGTGCCAGAGATGGAGCCCATCATACCCGACCTGTGCATGGAGCAGCTGTGGAGTGAGACGGTCACCGCTGGCTGTCACAGGTGATTGCCAGCACTGAAAACAAATACAGAGTCTGAACAGGCTCCTTCTGTTTCCTGTTTTATTTTATTTTCATATTTTTTTGTTTTTATTGAAGGCTTTTATTCTGTGGGTTTCAGTAATGTTAAGCTATCAGCTATAGTTATGAATAATGGTTTCCCATCTTGTGTTATGTCAGGTTTATTTTGTGGATAAATAGAGGCTGAAAATAAATATTTTTGTGTTTTTTCTCATTTCGTCATTTTAATGCATTTTGTATTTAGTTTCTTTTTTACTTTACCTTTTTTCTCCTTGTGATTCAAAAGCTGTGGTTCTATCCAAACTGATTTTTACTTAATTGCAGTTTATGCTGATCTGCTAATAATAGGAGAGCATCATATCTGTTCTTTTTTGATTTTTTTCTTGATTTGCCAGCTCTTTTTAAAGACATGTTTTTTGTGTTGTCTTGTGTTTCATTGCTGTTTTTTGCTTTAGTTTAGTAACTGCTGTTGTTTCACATGAATCTTGCAGGGAGATGAACAGCCAGGCATCTAAAGTGTTCTTGACCTCTGACCTCTGTGAGAACCACTACCTCTGCTTCCTGGTGGAGTCTCACCAACAGCTCAGGTTGACAAACTTACCAATGTATACAGATGCTACCATGAACATAACATATATACAGTCCTATAGAGCTATGTGACAGTTACTAAACAGTCCTTGCAGACATACTGATGACTCATATACTTATTTACTTTCTCTGTAGCTTCTTTTCCTTCCTCTTTGTCACTTCCTCCATCTGATTTATTGGTGTCGTGCATTTTCAAGTTAATGTTTTTTTTTCTTGTTTTCACAGATGTGTGAAGTTTATTGAGAGCAATGATACGTCTCAGCTCATCTTCCCTTCTGTCACAACCATCCCCGCCAAAGATGCAGAACCTCTGCAGGTACATTACTATATTCAGGGTTTTTAAAACTTTGAAACAGGGAACAGGTGAGGATTAGTGACCTTTGAATAAGGAAATTATTTCATTAGTTTAAGATCAGTACAGTGTGTCAGTGTACAGTATACTCAGTGGTCACTTTATTAGGAACACCTTTTCAAAATAATGCAATCCGATACAAGTAATCAGTCGGAAGAGGTGCCAAGTAAGTTATGTCTCAACGCTGAGATCATAGTATTTTATTATAAGCTCCGACTTTCATAACGAACACTGAAAGTCACTGAACAAACTGAAGATAAACATTAAAATCATTACAGCTCTTAATGCTGATTGTAAAGTAGATTTGAATGACTCGTTTGTTGACCAACTTCACTATCAAGCAAACAATTTAATGAACATGACAAGAAAAGGCAGGGTTTTAAATGGTGATGCAAAGGAAGTTTTCATAGTAATATCTTTTGTTTAAATGATATTGTGAACATTTTGGTTTGTTTTGTTTATATTGTGTCTTTTATTTATCCTCTATTGGGTGATGTCAATCAGTGTAACTTAACTTAATTCAACTGCAAAAATTTTGCAATCAGTTAGTCTTTTGGGTCTTTTTATTTAAGTGTGAATACTAAAAGTTTACTAGTTGTAGCATCTCACATGATTATTTGATAGTTTTCATAGTCTTTTATGACAGTAAAGTGAATATTGTCATTTTGAACTGTTGTTTAGAAAAAACATTTACAGTTTAAACACGTGAACTTGGGCTTTTGTACATGTTCCAACATTTCATGGAGCAAACTATCAATCAGTTATTTGGTGAAGTAATGGGTAGGTTAATCAACAGTGAAAATCGTGGTTTGTTGTATTTGATGCTGAATATTTGTTCCTTAGAACATAGATGCCATGCTGGTTCTGGAGGCCTGTGGCAGTCTGGTGCTCTACACAGGAATCACCAGGGTAAGTGCAGACCTCAATTAGTCCATCACAGCAGTTTAATACACAGCCAACTTTATATGTAACAATATACCAAATATTTCTGGTTATTGAAGCATTATTGCTGGCTGATGAAGTCCTCTGTTCCTCCAGGTCAGTAAAGTGTTCGTCCCCGGCCTCCTGTCCCCCACCTTCAGTCTGAGCAACCACCTGCCTCACCTCAGCACACATGTGGACAACATCAGCACACCGACTAATGCCGGCAGTAGACACCTCCAAAGACTGGATGAGGTTGTAAACAACATATTGTCCGTCATGTAGTCATAGCTGGTGTCAGTTTTCCTCTTTGCTGCCATTTAATAATGTTATGTCTGTCTGAGAAGCAATTTGTGTGCAAAATAATCTGTCACAGTAAACAGGAAGGGTTAATTTAATTTCCAGTTTTATTAAGTTTTATTAAATGTAGCTGCTTAAACGAAATCAGAAAATAATCTCAGACATGTTCCACTTTACAGGTTGTATTTCTGTTTTTCTTACGTTACAGTTTGACATCTTACCTCTGTAGTCTGCTTTAACCTTCTCCTTCAGGACATTATGCCTTCACCAGTGTCAGAGCTGAGGGGTCCAAACATTAAACATCACGAAGCTTCGTTTTTGGAAGATTACACCTTTCAACAAGCCACGCCTTACATCCATTCTCTGCGAGACCCTGTCTGCAACCGGGTCACTCTGGTAGGTTTGTGTGTGTGTTTTTAAGAAGGCAAACAACTGACTTTTGGCTTTGACGTTAACTCATTCACACGTTGAACCTTGCAGTTCAGTGTTTTTCTATCAGTAGACGTTAAAAGACCTGGCTGAACTGAACTGACTCCTCACCTGGTTGAGATTTCTTAGGATTTCTTAATGACTCAACTGGAAAAACAAGATGAAATTAACAATGGCTGATAATTAGAATAATGTACAAGCAAAATGCAGGATTTGCTGTTTTGGAATCATGTTCGATTTTCTAAGGCGGAATATTTAAGCCTTAACACTCATCATTTATTTATCGATCCCACACGGTTGATTCTTGAGGGACAGAATGTAAGCCCTGAAGAGAAGCTGCTGCTCTGGTGTAAACTTGTGTCACTGCACATTTTTGATTTTACAACCTCCTCTGGTTTTGCAGTATAATATACAAAAAGATAGAAGTACACCAAAGCAACAGACTGCACCTGCACTTATGATCAATTACAGAAAACAAAACAACGAGAGTCTTCTTGAATGTGTTCATTCTGATCTGCAACGTGGGGATAATTATGTGAGTACGTGTGATTCAGGCCCATTAATATTTGTGATTGAGAGCCACAAAACACAGCTGTTTGTTTCTGCCTCCCTGGGTTAGTGCTGTCAGACTGTGTGCAGACAGACTCCACATCCCTGCAGTATACACTCAGACACACATCAGCGTAGTGTTATTGTTCCTTTCTTCCGCAAACACATCAACAGAACTCATCCTGCACAGTGCCTGCAAGCTGCTGCTCTTCTTCCTCTGTTTGTTGAATTTGTCTTTGAGCCCTTGATAAGTCAATCTGACGACTAATTGTTGCCGATGCTGCTCTGTTTTTTTTTTTTTTCAAAGCATTAGCTGCATTCAATTTGCTGGCAAGCTGATGGTAGATTTTCTCATCAGGACTTGTCTCTCCCTGAAATGATTAAAAGAACAGAACCAACCCTGCTGGTGAAAACCTGACATTAAAGTAACAAGAGGACCTCTTGAAAAAAACAAATCAGAGCTGTTCGTTCACAGTTAAGTGAGCTATTCAGTTGTTTTTCTAGGTCATGATAATTGCTGCGATGCTGTAATTTTGGAATATTTGTAAATGTTCCACGGTGGTTTTCAGACTGGAAATGTCTTGGAAACTTGGAGGTGATATTTTACCACTAGAGTGTCAATTTTGTTCCTAAGTGTGCATCTATGGTAAAATTAAAAGTCTTAAAAGTATTCTTCAGGTAGTTTGCAAACTACGCTGAATAATTCAGATTTTAGGTGCGAGAATGTTTTGCCAGGCCTGTGGTAGGTCTGTACAAACATTAAGGAAAAGTGGGTACGTGCAAAAACATTGTTCAGTGTTGTGATGATGATAAGACTTCATCTTAATTGTTACCTACAGAGGTAGACAAACAAATATTGAAGTGTATTAGCTATACAATTCCTATTTTTCTGCTTCACTACATAGTTGGCTCCAAACACTAAATAGATGGTTCCATTGAATAGTGTTTTAATTTATGATTATTTAAAGCATGCATTATCGAACAAATTGCACATGACAACACAACCGATTAAACAAAACATTAATTTATGTATCGTGTTATTAATATTAGAAATGTAATTTTAAATTCCCCTGTTCATTTTAGAGTGTTTTTAAAAAAATAAAATAATCCAGTGTTGTCCTTCTCCTCATCCATCATGCTAGCTAGCTTTGTAGTTGCCACCAAATTAACAACAATGAACATGAGGGTAGCTGGTAGCTAATTGGGGCTTTGTCTGATTGGCCAAATGTTTCCATATTGAGTGTGAATGTAGGGCAGCCTTTTGCAATCTGTATATTGTGCATGCTAATGGTGTTGATGATAAAAAGTATGATTTATTAGTCTAGCAGCTGTAGTACAAAACCTGTTCTTGTAAAATTCATGTTAAGTATACCGACTTTATTTATATGATATATATTTAATTTCTCTCTGTCAGTGTAAAAACTCAGGAAGACCATTAAACAACAAGAAGCCACTTAGGCCAAAGAAAAAAGACCAGAGAAGCAAAAAGTAGAGAAATAGAAAGATTTAAAAAAGGTAAAAAAAATATATATATAATATGCAAGATATGCAAGATACAGGATTTTAATATGAATAAATCAATACAACAAATCCTGGTTGATATATATACAATAACAGAAGCACCAAAAAAGGCCATATGACATTAAAGAAAAACAACAAATAGAAGAAAAGAAAATAGAGAGTAAAACCATAAAAACAACGTTAAATACTACTACTACTACTACTACTACTACTGCTACTATTACTACTACTTATAATAACAATAATATTATGTAACAATATATTATATGATAATAATAATAATGACTAAAATAAATAAATAGCTATTTTTTTATTTATTCATAAAAAACAGTAAAAGAGAATAAAATAGATGATATATAAAAGCAACTCATACATATATATGGCTTTCAAACCATTATAAGTACAGGTAATACTGTGTCGTATCATTAAGTGCACAATAAAGATATAGATTATGTCTCTACAGGTGGAAAGTTTCAAGCATGTTACACTTCTGGGGAAAACTTGGTCAGTAAACACCTGCTGTGACACAACTGATTGGACCAAAGATTCGATGTTTAATCTGATGCAGAGAGTAGCAGCACAAGTTTCCTGCTGTGTGACTCGACGCTGTTTACTCTTGTGTGTCTGGTGTACTTGGAAGCAATGAATCACCGCACACAGCAATTTATTTCTCTATTAAGCAGGTCTTTTGTCACCCTCTGGAACTGTTTTATTGCCTCATGGAAGCCGATGAGTCTTTTCACATGTCACAGTAGGAAAAAGCACAGATTGGATAATAAATTGAGGATGGATGAATTTAATTTAGCTGCTTCAGTTTCAGGGCCATGATGTCTCACTGTCATGGCTTACTGGGACACTTGAGCCGGACAGAGTGGTGCCAGACTCAGTTTGTGGACACAAACAGCTGATCCAGTTGTACTGCACTGATTCTGAATTTGAACTGAAAGTGTACAATCTGACTTAATGTGCAACATCTCTCTTTATTCTAGGAACTAAACAGTGGCACAATGCTGAGGATTTCTATTCCTGAGATCGCCACGTCAGAGCTGGGTGAGACACACACACACACACACACACGGACACACACACACACACACACACAGACACACACACACACACACAGACACACACATACACACACACACACACACACACACACACACACACACACACGGACACACACATACATAAAGACACAAGATATAATAAAAAAAATACAAGCTTGTTGTGTGCGCAGATACATTTAAGATTAGGTAGCTGTTGTGGGTCAGTATGGGTATCTGTTGATGTGTATATTTTAAGTGAGACCACACACACACACACACACACACACACACACACACACACACAGATGGCTGAGTCAGAGCAGTTAGGTCTCTGAAATTAGGTTTGAGAGCCGCTCTGTGTTGTTGCACAGTGACGTATAATCTTGATGTACTGAGGATGCCATTGCAAGGCAGACACACACACACACACACACACACACACACACACACACACACACACACACACACACACAGAGCATCCAACTGATAATGATTAATTTGCTACATCAGTGAAGCTCCAATGCACATGTTTCCACATGTTTTCCGCGTCATGCTTTTAATCATTGACATTATTTGATTAATCTTAATTATCTGAGGCAAACATGTCGGTCACAAGTGGAAAAAGTGGACTTTAAATGAAGTACACATGGGCTCAGATCTTTACAATCTCTCTTTAGTGTGTTGTGTTGTACATAGCGAAGTTTAAATGAACTCTTTAGTTAACTATCAGGGGAAGGTTAATGTAATCTGAAAGAGAAACGTAAAGTGTGGAGGCCTCAGTTAATTAGAGAACCTCGATAGTCAACCTGCCTGATCCTCTGGTCAGTAAAATGTCTTGAAACAAATAGCCTGATGTGAAACAGTAAACTGGGAAGATTCTCCTGTGCGTTTTGTCTAGATCTGCTACTTGAGCACAAACATCCCTGGCTACTATTCCCAGTCAGTGTAATACATGTACCTCATCGTAAACGCATTTACTCTCTACTCCACTGCATTTATTTAACAACTTCAGTTACTTTTAAGATGAAGAATTAACACCAGAGATAATATAACACAATACAAACGTACAATATACAAAATATTGTTAAGCATTCATTGAATTGGTGGTTTTCGTCATTTAAGATATCTACGCTGACATTAACAGCTCCCCTACATGGAGAGTTTTCTCCCTAATGTTTAAGTGATTCAACATTTCACAAAATAGAACTGTATTTCCATACTATACCTACATTTCTGCAGTAATACTTGAGTATTTCTACCTCATGGAGAAGTGATTTTTCATGCAGGAGTATTTTTCCATTAGTGTATTGATAATTTTACTTAAGCAAAGGATCTGAATATTTCTTTGACCTCTTGACCTCATTATTTGTGCTGAGATCCACAGGCTTGAAGTTAAAATTGGTCCACAAATCAGTTTAGAGTTTTTAAAAAGGCTTTTTTTTCTGCCAAACTGTCAACATTCCTTAGCAGTAAAAAAACAGCTCTGGGGGAAGAAATCTTTAAAAAGCAACTAATGCTAAGATTATTCGAGCTTTGGAGTTTTGTACGGCTTTTACTTTTACTTGCGAAGCTACCTCTTTATTGAGAGAACACTGCAGTCAGTGTCACCTCTGTGCAATGCAGGAGTTGCAATTGTTCGAACTATTTTGCTTTAACTTTACCAAGGTTGGTTCCTCCTCTCAGTTGCTCAAACTGATCTGCAGAGAAAAACATAGATTACATTCACAAATTTTAAGATAAGACATCAGATTTGCAAAAAACCCCAGTAAATTCCGCCACACAAATACACATCACCTCTGTATAGATTTTTTAAGAAGTCGTCTTTTTGATCACAAGGGAATTTCTCAAGACGGATCGATCATAAAGTGACGTACTGTAAATGCAGTCCCTAATAATGCTTATGACAGACCACAGCTGTGTTTTTGTGTCCCACACACTCAGGATCCCTCCTAAACTGTACCATATCTCCAGTCCTATGGTAAATATCTTCTCAAGTTAGCTGCTTATGTACATATTCTACTCAAAATCCATCCATCCATCCATCCATCATCTATACACCGCTTAATCCTCTGTAGGGTCGCGGGGTGCTGGAGCCTATCCCAGCTGACTCGGGCAAAGGTATGGGACACCCTAGACAGGTCGCCAGCCTATCACAGGGCTACATATTAAGACAGACAGGCAAGCACACCCTCATTCACACCTATGGACAATTTAGAATCATCAGTTAACCTCAGCATGTTTTTGGACTGTGGGAGGAAGCTGGAGTACCCGGTGAAAACTAACGATGCACAGGGAGAACATGCAAACTCCACACAGAAAGATCCCAGGCGTCCTAACCAGGATGCAAACCGGGGATCTTCTAGCTATAAGGTGATGGTGCTATTAACCGAGCCACCGTGCAGCCCCTACTCAAAAATACTTTAATTAAATATTTTATCAAAAATTAAATATAATCAAACAGCAAAATGTGTATCTCTCCCCAGTAACTATGCTTTATTGGATGAATATTCTGTTTATTAATGTGTTATTTGTTTATTTCTGTTAACACGTCTCTTGTCCGTGTTGTTTAAAACACACAGGATTTGTCGTAGTGTCTGCCAGTCGAACCTTTTTTAAGACTCAGATTCATGCTGCTGCTTTGTAAAGTTTTGATTTGCACTACCTAACACTGTGACATGAAATGGACAATTTCTGTTTGTGTTCTGTTTTAGAGAAGTTCATTCTCTGTTACTTGGAAAATGGACAGACTGACAGTGCAGCTGCTGGTCAGGAGTATTTATTCCCACCATGTTTTTGTGTCTCAAAAGCAAAAACCAAGCAGATGACCACGTACTGACATCATACGCAGGAGTGATTCATATGAATTACACAGATGCTAGATTTTATTTTCTGGCCAATTAAAATGGAGGTCAGCTGGTTTATCTTCTCTGCTGTTTACCGCTAATGGATGCCTGGGTCTGTTCAGCTCCCAGCATCTGCTCTCACCCTGAACCTTCAAGTTTCTTAATCTTCTCTGGCTTTTGTTGAAGCTATTTTTAAAGCCTTCAGCATCCCTAAGGTGTGTGTACAACTCTGACTGTGTTTTTGTGCCTACCCTTCTGTCTGGTCCATGCATTGCTCCCCATTATTTAGTAATCAATCGTACAGACGAGGCTTTCTTCCTCTAATGAAATGGCATTTATCCACCTCTTCCTTGACCTTTCCCACTCTGGATGTCCAATTAAGATACCCTAGTAACGCTGATTAGGAATCTGATTGGTCAGAGTCGGTATTAGACACAGTAGCACTAATTACTGTTGTAGTGGTCGTTAATTTTTAATTTCCTTTTTTGTTTTCTGGTTTTGAGGAGAAGAGGTAAAAATTGTGTCAACAAGATAGGGAGTTATTTTAAATGTACATTCTCTGAAAATAAATCAAGTTTAATCCGAAGCTGAAAGTATTCTTTGACAGTGTTCTGGTGAAGAGTTCCAGCATTTTTGGAAATGACTTTAGTTTTTCCAGCTGGTTAAGGGTTTCAAACCAGCAACTTTCAGGCCACACACCTGTCACTTCAGTTGTCTGTCCTCATAGGTGGAGATCTGAGGAGACCTGTGGGAAACAGATGAGTTTGAAACTGGCTTAGATTATGACTTTCAGCTCAAATGTTTACTCAAATAGTGATATTTCAAGACTGAACTGTGCATCTATTATATCTATCTATATCTATCATGTAGTTGTATTCATGATGTCTGGAGTGGGGACAGTATTCTACAGTATCTGAACACAAATGGCTGCAGAGACACACTCTGTCTTGGTGGAGAGAGTACTAATGGATACCAGGATTTGAATTCCATATATTCAAGTGTAGTTGAGGCCAAACAACTTAAAATCAATTGGGTTTAAACCATATTTTTAAATTTGAGAAATAACATCTTGAAAAACAGAGTCTGCTCCCAAGAATATTAATTAAGTCACCACCTTATGGTGACATTTTGAGCATAAATGCTTCAGACAACGGAACAGATTTACATACAGTTACACACTTCGACTGGTCCCCGGACAGATCAGCTGCTCTCGATGGGCGCATAACATGGTGGTCTCTACATTCTGATAAGCATAGAGTCATAACAAATGCAGTAAAATACCAAACAGTGCAAAGCTTGAAGGTACATCTAGAATATTAGTCACTTAGTCAAATAGAAGACAGACCTAAAACAACAATAACAGCTGAATCCCATGATTGGAGCATCAAGTGTAAACTATCATCAATACATGTGAAGATGAAAAATAGGGAATTATCTTGTAACATAACCCATTTAGAAGCACCTCAGCTAATGTGAGAAGACAATAATAATTAGCAGTGACTAATACCAAAGCTGAGGCTGCACAGTGGCTCGGTTGCTAGTACCATCCCCTCAAAGCTGGATCCCTGGTTTGCGTTCCGGTTAGGACGCCTGGGATCTTTCTGTGTAGAGTTTGCATGTTCTCCCTGTGCAGTGTTGCTTTTCGCTGCATTCTCTGGCTTCTTCCCACAGTCCAAAAACATGCTGAGGTTAACTGATTGTTCTAAATTGTCCGTAGGTGTGAAAGAGAGTGGTCGCTTGTCTCTATGTGTAAAAGACCGGCAACCCGTCCAGGGTGTCCCCAAGTCGGTTGGGATAGGCTCGAGTCTCCCCCGTGACCCTACAGAGGATTTAAGCAATGTATAGATAATGGATGGACGGATACCAAAGCTATAAAACACAATACACAAAGTGTCTCCAAAACTGGCTCTAAGTTCTCATTTAGCCTTTATCTCTTTAAGGTGTACACCAAAAACACTTCTCTTCTGTGCAATAATGAATTTATGTTGTTTTTTCTTTGTAACTTATTCAGAAAGTAAGTCATAACCTCGTTTTTTCATCATTTTATGCCTCTATTAGAGAGACAGCAGTGGAGAGTTACAGTAAATAAGGACAGACACACAAACCATAGGCACTGTTTTGCTAACGCTAACCCCAACCTAAACCTGACCTCAGTCTAACCTTAAATTAAGCCTAAAATTTAATGATTTACATTATCGGGAATTGATTTATGTGCTCAAATCAACAAGACTAATACACGTAATTAGCACTAGTGCTACAACCTGGTACAATGCATCTCTCCTTTCTGAGGTTAATGTATATTGTCCACTGTCCTTGTTCAAATAAACAAATAAATGAAAAAAATAAATGAAATGTGTGAACACAACATGCAACAAAGGTACCCAATCAGACTCAGTGAACACTTTGATATGTCTTTTTGTTTTACTAGACTCAAAAACTAACTTCTACAAGTGACTCAAACCTCCAGGACTGTCTCTTTTGCATTTACTGAGAATTGTCCACATAGTGCTGGTTAGACTAATATGTAATAAAATTTTTTACCCCAAAATTGAATATGTAACTTTTTAATTCATAAGTTTTTATGCCGATAATTACCCCATTTATTGTGCTAGATTACAACAACGAAGGTATTTTAAAAAAATGTCTGCTTCCTAAATTGACTCAACAGATTACATATTTGACTTTTAGCTGTAGTGAATTTCTAACTGTCATACGTCTTAAAATTTCATCTTAAATCTCCTCTTTTTTCCCCCCGATGTGTTTCAGTGAGGAAGTGCCTTCAGGCGATTCGTTTCATCCTGCCCAAGGAAGCTGCCATGAAGGTTTGTGGAAGTGATGCTAATTTGAGTTAATTCTGAAAGACACTGCAAAAATAGACCTCATCAGGCCGCGTGTTTACATCCTTAGATGACTCTGAAACACTCAGACTGGCATGGGGTTATACGCGGGTTAATTACACCAAGCTCTGACCTCTATAGATATTTAACGATGTACAGAGATTCTCTGCTCAGAGAACCAATGTTGCAGTGTTCTGTCAGCCTTTAATTCATGCAGAGTCTACACCTTTCTTTTTTGATTAAACAAAATTTGTTTAAATACTCGTGTTTTATTTAAAGCTCCTGAAAACATACTTTCAAGTCTCCAGTATTCTTCATAATCATTAAATACAAATGGCTAAATGAACTACAATCAAAGTTACAGTTCATTGTATCTTAGCAACATTATATTTGTTAGGGTTTTACCACAAGAACTCAGTAATTTGCTTCATCAGGACTGTATGCGTGTGTCTCTCTTGTATTTAGGGGAAAATAAGAAAACCACAACTGTCACTGTTTGGTGCACAAAAATGTGATGTTGGCTCTTTCTGACTAAGCACCAGCCACAAAAATTACGGAGTCATTATTACGGATTAGGAAGCTGAATGAGAAAACATGTTTTCTGGGCTTTTGAAATGTCATAGATCAGTACAAACATTTACCTTCCTGGCATAAGATTTTTAAGGTATGGAGAACCCTCATTTACACTGGTTAATTTTTAAAATGTGTTATTGTGCAGGTTTTGGTGAAGTGGTACAACATTTACAACGCCCCTGGTGGTCCCAGTGCCCACGCAGAGTGGAACCTGTTTGTCACCTGCTTCATGACGCTGATGGGCTACAACACTGAGCGTCTGACCTGGACACGAAATGTGAGCTTTTTTTTTTACATTTGTATGTGAATTTCTAATGCAGCATTGATCCAAGTTCATTTAATAAGTGATCATACATCAGGCATAACAAATGCTCTGAACCATTGGACATGGACAAGAGGACGTCTCAGGGTGTCCTATGGGGTCTGGAACCAGGACGTTGGCACTGGATCCTTTGGGTACTCTGGCTTGTGCAGTGGGGCCTCTGTCCATCAAACTTGTTCCACTGCATCCTGTTGATGCTTGATCACAATGGGGTGTAGGAAGTTTGGAGGTCAAATCAACATGTTGGGCCATTGTCATGTTCCTCAACATGTTCCCGATTGTTTGATGTTGTTTCCATGTGGTGGGGTCCATTTTCCTGCAGGTGTAGACCAGTGACATTTGGGATTTCCATTAGCATGAGGGAGTGTGTTTGTTGTGGGACAATGTTTATTTGGGTGTCTAAGTCTCATCAACACAGATGTTAAAATCCAAGGTTTTCCAGCAGAACACCACATACCTGTCAGTGATCATGAAGTTGTGGCTGATTGGTGTATCAGTTATTTGTTCTATACTAAGAAGATTTTTTTCAGAATTATTCTCTTAGCAGGCAAAGATCTGACCTGCTGCTGTGGTGTTTTCTGTTCTTAACCTTATTATTGACATGCCTTGACCTTGCTCTCAATCCTCCATCCTCTTTTCCCAGCTGCATTTTGAAGTGCCTCTCTCTCCAGTGATTGCAGCCAAGAAGGCTCGTCCCTCAGACGGAGGCTCTGATGAGGTTAGTGACTGAGGGGTGATCTGCCGTAACATTTGGCCCACGATTAAGCACCAATTAGCATCAACACGTGTGTGGGAAATAATTGACTATGCACTTGGGGGTTGTATCCATTAGTGAGATATTAGAATGCTATGAAATAGAGTCCAATAGGGTGATTTCATCTCAAATCGTTAGGGGCCTTCTGGTTGAGTATGTCTGATTTGCTTGAAACTTCTTTTGTTATGAAAAATAGATATTTATAAAGATTTTTTGTGAAATTTCAGCTTGACATGTCACATATTTTCCATGATAAAATTTCCATTTAAAAGTGCTCATTAACCCACTTTCAGCATGTTTCTCTGCACATTGAAATTTGAAGCTCTTTTTAACGACAATATCTCAGATGCTGTTAAAAATAAATGCCTGGAATGTTTACTGTTGTCTCACCATGGTTTGGATTCAGAAAATGGGACAGTAGAACAAATAATCTCTGATTATAGGGGAGTTGAAATATGAAAAAAGTGAAAAGTCCCATCTTTGAGCAAAAATATTGAACAAAGTAGCTGATAATGCAGAAGGCAAAAAGTGATATTTGTATTATCAAAATATTATATTATTTATGTCAAAATAGTACAAACAAAACATACAGAATACTTTTTAATTAGGAAACAAATGATCACAAAGCTTTTAGAACTGATTGAGTTGACAAGTTTTACTACAAAAACAAGGATTCAAGGTTCTTTATTGTCATACCAGGCATGAAATTGGCACTCAGGTCTAGGTTATAAATCCAAAAATAATAATAATAAATGTATAAAAAAAAATAAGAAAAATAAAAAATATATATATGAAGTACAGGCAATGAAAAAAATGTATGCAGTTTATACAAGACATCTGCCAAATGGTCATAGTGGGGTTTTTTTTAAATTCTTTTTAAAAAAAATTTTGGACCCCACTTGTAAACTGTCATCTTACCTAATATACTTAATGAATTTATATGGATTCATATCAAGATAAAATTTACAAGTACCTTTTAAAATATGCACATTTTATGCTATAAAACTCATAGATCATAAATCATAGACGGTTGAGCATAAATTTGATAATTAATAAAAAGGAAACGCCTTAATACAAGATTGTGCTTCCAAACAGGATCAAAAGCTTTGAAAAGAAATGTGTTTAGCTATTTTGCTGATTTCTAAACCAGGAAAATATTGCAGTGTTATTTTTCTTCACAAAAACGTGCTCGAACAGGCACAGAGAGCAGCCAGTGCTGCCGGGGAACCCAGTTAACCCAGAGGAGAGATTCAGTGTGTCTGAAATAACAGAGAAAATAACCTGTGCTCTCTTCTACAGTCCAAAACACATTCACACAAACACATAATTAAATGTATTCTCGATCTACATTTTAATCAAACCTACATCCTTAAAGCTTAAACAGCCTGTTAAAGGTTTTCCTAAAATACTTTTAATTAAATGTGGAGGTTTCTTAAGTAATCTATTTGTTCTAATTAGGGCAAAACATGACAAGCAAATGTCAATCAGCTGGAGGCTCAGACTGTGTCATGTAGCCGTGTGTGTTTGACCCGAGGAAAAGCATGAGTCATTAAACGGAAGCATGCTGTTGACACTGTCGGCTTGTTACCTCTGTCAGCTTCGCCATTCATCCTCACGCTGCTCAGATGTGGTGATGGTTTAACAGTAACAGCTGAAGCACAGAAGACATAAAATCCACTGTAATGGGGATATAAGATTAGCTGAATTCTTTTTTCCTTTCTGTGAACAACAATGCAGCATTTTTAGTGTTCCAGTTCTTGCCCCCGATGTTGCATTCAGATTATAAGAAATTCACATAAAAATGGCCTGACCTGAAAGTAAAGGGCTAACACGAATGAAATATTTGTAGGGCACGTTTGATGCTTTATAGCAGGCATCTTACTTGTTGCAGCAGGAATTGCACCAACTTCATTAATGATGTCTGCAATTTAATTTAGTAGATGTCCTGCTGTTGTGCAGTCGAGACATCCTGCTTAAGTTCTATTTGTGTCAAAATTTCTGCTTTCAAATGGTCTGTTTTTCAATCTTCAGTGGGGAGTGACAACTTTGACAACTTGTCCACGATGTAGCTTGACAGGAGCACAAACACTTGTCAAAATATAATGACTACACTAAAGAATACTTCCCTTCGAGGCCAAAACACAGTAACTACAGACCAGAATCTGACTTTTTGGAATCTTTTCTTGCAATAAAAATCTCTAATATTGAATGAAAACCAAACTGCAGTAGTTGCACCTGCTAATAAAGACCAGCTGTTAGTAAAGCTGATTTTATGACCTTTTCCTATTTTATTTACTGCAATTTTAAACCTACCCTGGGCTGCTCTAATGCCATAAAATGAGTTTGTTCTGTCACATGAATAAGACAATAAATCTCAAAGAAGAAACAACACCAGCTGAAATAGTCCTGCTAAAAGCTAACTTACATAGCAGAATAACAGTAACTGCTGTCTTTGTATACTTTGATTCTAGTGGAATCCATGTGGTTTGTTGTGATTGGGCATCTTTGAATCCAATATTTAAATATTAGAATAAGATAAAAAGACATAAAACAACTTGTGCCTTTTACACTTCACTCAGACTGTTCTGAACTTCACTGTTGGTGTAGTTACTGCTCTCTGCCTTTGGAAGACGCAATAGAAATCCCACACTGTCCTCTTGCTCATCCAGTCGATGGGTCCACAGCTGTTTTTTGTTTGTTTTTAGATTTTTCCTAACACAAAACAGCCACAACCACACACTGGCTGTCCGTTGCATCTCTTTCCTAGTGACAATACAAAGGTTGTGAAAGCCAGAAAGATATGATTTGTCAGGGACCAACATGTTGTCAGTCTTGGCCGAGTCGCCGTCACCTGATCTGACATGATGACAATCTCATCAGACTCAAATGTTGTGTAGCCTGAATCAGGCATAATGCATGCATCACTACATCTTGCAGGTCATTTTTTCTTCCACATAGTGTTTTATGTAACTTTTAACACATAATTGTGGCGTCTTGTCAGAGAACCCATCTTCTAACTGGCTTCTATCTCTGTCTCCGCTCTCTGTAGGACTGGGACTACTTGTTGGGGTCTCATTACCAGCGTCAGATGAATTCCCAGCCTGTCTGTGGTCCGTCAGACTCCACTTGCACCAATAATACTCTCACCTCAGAAAGCGAAGGCCTGTCCTCTGTATGTACCCTACTCTGGATGAATCCATATATAGCGTGCTTTTTTCATTTTTATATGTTTGTAGGTGAGACCATGATGAGTACAGTGCACTTTGTTTGGATGAAACTTAATGCTTCTTAGATTTAGGTTCGTCTTGCTGGATAAAGATCTTCACCATCACCTCTTTTTCCTTCCACTGTCCTTTAGCAATTATCAATATGGATATACATTTGCATGAAACTGTTTTCAAGAGGTTCTGATTTGATCATTTTGGAATCTTCAACTAGTGGTGTCACTGAGTTATATTTCATTATACAGAGAGTCGTCGCCTACATCCGATATTCACTGATACTAATGGGATGGGCAAAAGAATTAAAACACCATTAAGTATTATGCAGTTTAGTTCAGCAGCCTCCAAAATTACCACAGAAACTTCTGTCAAACAATTGCAATTGAACAGTATAGAGTTCAGGATGATATTGCAGTACTGTTATATTAGACTGCATTTGTTGTAGCATCATGCATCTAATCAATTGGCAACTCAGTGTATGCTTTTTTATTTGTGTGTCAGGAGCCGGTCGTCTCATAGGAGTAGAGATGCACTGTACCAGATTTAGCTACTATTTAATTTCAATTTGCAGTGTTTGGTCATTAAGGCACAATAGTAGATATAAAAAACAAGTACATACCTACTATTATAGTGGTGAAAAGTCATGGATATGTTGTTTTAACTTTAACTTTTGTTAACTTTTGTTAACTTTTGATTACATAAATGCAATGATTATTAAAACTGGTGCAAACAAAGATACCAAACATCAATTTCAGAATCTGAAAAATATTCTAACAATACAGATTTTTCTGTAGCTACCAGAGCAAAACAGCATCCATACGGAGGTGACTTAAATCTGCATTCTTTCTAATGGCCAGCAGGAGGCGACTCCAAAAAGAAGTCCAATTCTATAGAAAGTCTAGGAGAAAATGACTCTGCCTTTCATTTGATTTTTCATCTCAGTCAACATTTCCTGTAACATTTTATGGTCTCAGTGGCTAGTTTCAAGTCTGCTTCAATACAGTGTAATATTCATTTTGTAATTTAGGGACTCATTTACGGTAAAATAGATGAACTCAAAGGGTATCCTCTCGGGCAAGGTGGGTGTTGAGTTCTCTGGGTGTCACTTCTGGATCCAAAAAAAACCGCATATGACCAAAATGCCAAACTCAGGCTTCAAAACTGTCCTCCACAAAGAAATGGATGATGTCACTGTGATTAGTTCCGCCGTTTATGGAACCAAACCAGTGATGCTGATGAAGATGACCTCATCAGAACCTGCGGGGATTATTCAGTCATTCAGTCATTAAAGATGGGAACCACTGGTCGAAATGATTCATGGTAACACGAATCCATGTCAATAAAATTATAACTTGTAGTCTTCTGGATTTTGTTGTTTATGCTCACAGTTTATTCATCCATCAAACAATGACAGTATTCCTCCTGGTATCTCTTTTGTACGCTGCTAATTGCCTCGCCATATCAGCCTCACTCGTCTTTCTCTTTTCCTCTAATATCCTAGATGTCTTCTCCCTCCAGTCCGTCTCTAAAGTTGGACAGCTCGGCTCCTTTATTCCCTCACATTCCTGCCCTTTTCTACGTTCTTCATCTGCTGTATCAGGAGCTGCAGCTGGATGAGCTGCAGAGAGCGAGAGCCTCGTCTCTGGTTTGTCTGCTGCAACAACTGGCCAGGTAACAAAATACTCTCTACCTGTGTTTGTGTATGAGGTTTATTTATTTCTGTTTGCTGCTGCAAGGAAAGTGCATAGTCTTGTGGTGCATCCAGGCCAGGTGATTATGGTGTCTTTTCTATATATTTATATGTTAATATGTTCAGTAAAGAAATGCTCTCATAGAACCAAATGGATGTAAACTGACTGAAAAAACAGGAGCTCTTCCTTTATTTGAGAAAATAAAAACAGAGAAGAGACTTGTGACATTTATCACAACAAACTCAACCTCGTGCAATTTCCACAAACTACGCTGAAAAGAGCACACGTCATTGTTTTCGGTGTGCAATCAAAGCTCTTTAGGGATGTGCACCGAGAAATGAACCTCAGCATGCTGTCAAGTGACCGCTGTGATTGGTGACGATGACAATAACAGAATAGGCAGAGTGGGAGAGTGAAGCGCTCTTCAGAGTAATTGGCCTCTGATGTTAGTTTGTGGGTCGTTATGTAAGTGTGGTGCAATTTTTTTTTTGCACTTTCTCTGCTTTATTAACTGGTTCTTCTAAACTGGCTAAACCTCCAGTGATGATCCTGATTGATTCATCAGGCGTTTTATGGGAGTGATTAAATTTCTTAATCAGTTATCACTATTGTTTGAGAAAGAAATGAGTTTAAATCTAATTTGCAAATCATATATTGCTATTTATACATGTTTATGATAAGAAATTTTTGAAATGAATCAAAACAGAAGTAGAAACTTTATTGAAGATATGGATTTTAATGTAAATATCAGAAAAAATTCTGTCCATACTTCCCTGACTGCAGTGAGTAGTGCTCTATCTAAACTGTAGTTGGTTAGATATTTCAAATACAGTAAGAACTACTTGATTTTTTAAATAGTAATCAAAGCAAAAATAGATTTAATATCAGAATGTGACTATTTAGTTTTTCTCTGGAGTGGAAAAGTCATATCAGTGAGTTTAGCAGTGACTTTATTCCCAGATCAGATGCAATAAATAGGAAAAGTCACAAAGCCTTAAATCAAAACATAAGAAACAATCAGAGCCTTTAAAAAACTATGTTTGGACTGGTAATCTGTATATTATTATAATGTGCTATACAAATAAATCTGCCTTGCCTTATATGCTCATTAGTATGTCCTAGTGTAAAGTACTGGAAATTATGTGGGAGTCTGGGTTCTGTACTAGGATTAAAAACTATTGATTATCTGATGTGAAGCTGAATGCTAATGATTCATGGGTGTTAATTACTTTTGCCGTGTGTCCAATTACTACACAGAACAAGTTAAATGTCACAGGAGCTCTTTGAGAATGTGGAGCCATTTTTAGATTCATCTTAATGGTATGCAGCAATTTAGTGTCCAGTTGTATTGAGATGGGCACTGTGAAAGAGCTGGTACAAAGTGGACTTAATAATGATGAAAGGTTAGAATTTTTTTCTCCAGTGTGAGTGGAAATGCTCCTTTTCTTCACAATGATAGAGTTAAAAGAAGAAAAATGACACTAAAGCTGAAGTTATGATGAGGATATCTTTAGCATGTGAGGGACAAGGTGATTTAATGTGTGTAAATACGCTTATCACGCATAACATTATGACCACCTGCCTAATATTGTGTTGGTCTCCCTTATGTGGTTAAAAATGCTCTGGACATGGACTAGAGGACCTCTCAGGGTGTCCTATGTGGTCTGGAACCAGGACGTTGCCACTGGATCCTTTGGGTACTCTGGCTTGTGCAGTGGGGTCTCTGTCAATCAAACTTGTTCCACTGCATCCTGTTGATGCTTGATCAGAATGGGCTGTAGGAAGTTTGGAGGTCAAATCAACATGTTGGGCCATTGTCATGTTCCTCAACATGTTCCTGATTGTTTGATGTTTTTTTCCATGTGGTGGGGTGAATTTTCCTGCAGGGGTAGACCAGTGACATTTGGGATTTCCATTAGCATGAGGGAGTGTGTTTGTTGTGGGACAATGTTTATTTGGGTGTCTAAGTCTGATCAACATGGATGTTAAAATCCAAGGTTTTCCATCAGAACACCACATAGTACCAACATGATCAATGTCATTCACTTCACCTGTCAGTGGTTTTAATGTTGTTTTGATTGGTTTCTGTTGCTATTTAGAAATGATAATATATAATTGTTTTATTTTTGTATGCAGAGACCTCCAGCTGGAAGAGTATGTGGATCTGTACTGGAGAGACTACCCTTCTTTAATTAGTGGCTTCACTGAGAACTGCCTCCTAGACCAGGGTAAGACCCATTTAATAGTCTATAATGGTATCAAGTGAGGAAACAGACAAGACATTTTATAGTGGAACATGGAGGGCTGAATGGTCTGTTGCAGTTAAAAGGCCAACTCTACAGTCCATATGTTCCTTTGTATGTCTGGGGTTTCATGTAGTAAAACTCTTAATTAAGTTTTTTTTGATAGAATTAAAGGGAAAGCAGTGATGGAAAATGTCTTGTGTCCCTCCAGTCAGTGCTGGAGAATGTCTACTTGTAGTTATTGTTAATCCTGGGTCTCCTAAAAATATACTTCAAGCACTAGTTGGGCTGGATGTCAGGTGTTTTTGTTATTTTGTTCACCTCTTTATAGTGCTGGTATTCAACTTTTCCAACTGCCTTTGTAATTGTGATTTGCTGGAGATGAGATGACATGACATGTTTCTTACTTACTGTCCACCTCCTTCTTTCTTACTCCTCACCTGTTCCCTCCTCAGCCCTGATTGGTCAGGTGCAGCGTCCGTCCTTCCTGAGGGCGGAGCCTCCCTGTGTGCTCAGCTGGCTCAGCAGCTGCCTCAGAGGGGAGGAGAACCAGCCTTTTCCCTACCTGCCCGGCATCTGTCAGAGGACCAGGCTGCTGGTTCTGGTACGACCAACGCTCCTCTGTGTTCAATAATTCTGTACTTTCTAGATATACATTTTGCAAGTCTGGTGATGCTTAAGAAATAGTTATGTTTTGTACTTTGGTGTTATTTAAATGTGTAATGGGCATCATGCAACCAAGCCAAAGTAATGTTACTCATTTAATAATTGTCTTTATTTAGTAGTTAACAGTAACATAAGTGAAATCAAGTGGGGAGACATAATACTAAGTGTCAACAAATGCTACTAAATAACTTAAGTTTAGATGATTTTACAAAATTATGCCATGAATAGTTTTTATTATTTTATACAACCACACATTACCTTTAACACAGACCCAATATTTGCACACATTTTTCACAGTACATGGCAGTCAGGTCATTCTAAGCATCTTGGAGATCTTGTCACAGTTCTCCTGTGGATATAGGCTCTTAAAATAGTTCTTTATGACTCAGACTTTCCATGTGGTTTAATGCCATACTGCAGAAGGTAACTGGGACTAATCAGATGCCTCACAGACAGGTAATTGGAGACATCTTAATTTTTGTTTTTTTAATGCTTATAGTTTTCTGTATCATACGTGTAGGATGACATTTGTTTTTAAAATAAGTGAGCCCTGAAAACAGTGGTTAGTAGTTCATCACATTTCCTCTAAAAAACATAAATGTATTAGTTAGGTTTGGCAAAAAATAAAAAGTAAGCAGGATTAGCAAAATATATGCAAACATACAGTAGATTTAGCAGTATTGACATATACAGTACAGAGTGAGCGAATTATTATGGATGCATTTTTTTGGTTAGTATTCACTAGTGTTGTATAATGCGAAGTTTTGCAATGATCAAAAAATATCTGAGTTGAATTTTTGTTGCTGTTCATTCATACACGAACTTACAAGAAGAAAGCTTTATTGTCTCAAATACATTTTTACAGTATTGTGAAATGTTGTTTTCGCATATCCCTTTTGAGGCCAGGGCACATGGTCAGCCATGGTACGGTGCGCCTGGAGGAGGAAGGGTTTAGGGCCTTGCTCAGGGGTCTAGCAATGGCTGCATTTGGGGTTCGATCCTATGGTCTTCTGACCAGTAGCCCAGGGACTTAACCGTTGCGCCACCACTGCCCCTTACAATACGGTATCAATTTAAATAAGCCAGAAACTGAATGCTGGGTTTACATTTTTAAATAATAATATTGTCCATAAATGGAGAAGCAACTTAACCTGAAAAAATCTTGATATATCAGTAATCATAAATTACTGACAAGGACACTGGATAGATGGGAGTGGAGAAATATGACAAAGTACTAATTAGATTTCCAATCTTTCCTTCTTTTTGAGCTTTTGAGGTAAAATCTGCAAAATTAAACTTACATTTTAATCATCTGTACACCAGATTCTGTTAGGGTTTCATTGAGCTATTTCACAGAGAATTAGCTACATTAAATCATCATAATTTGTATGATACAAATGATAATTGGACTTTCTATTTAAACAGAATCAGACAAAGGTTCATGAAATGGGACCTTTGTCTGCCCACACTATCAGTATTAATATATATTTTGTTATGTGTCACAGGGGAAGGAGTGAGCTGTAAGAGGATGAAAAGTTTGAGAACATTTTTAGATTACAGCAACTTGGGTAGTTTTGATTTATCAAAAATGAAACAGTATCTAATCGGTCATTGTGATGTCTACAGTGTGTTTTGTACTTAACACTGACGGGGTTTTGTCTTCTTAAACATGATTTTCTACCTACTTCCAGGCTTTCAGTTGAGTGTGTGTTTGTGTGTATTAGAGCGGGAGTGAGGGCAAAGAGTTCAGCATGTGACTGAGACCGTCAGATATCCTGTTTGTGTAGCACATCTGTGATTCTTTTTCTGGACATAAAGTGCAATTATGCCGTGGTATGAAAGGAGACGTGTACATGTGAACGTGGTGCAGATGGATGGAACCTTCAGTTATTAAGGAAGGAAGTGCACAATTGTTACTTCCAGCCATCGTCTCCGGAGGATGATGATTACAAGACAGAAACTGAGAGAAACGGATAGGAACATGTAATTGAAATAATATCAAAATCACAACATTTTGTCCAAATCTCAAGGAGCTGCAGTTTGTATCACAAAATATTGCTATGAATGAAGCATTGTAGAACTATGGAGTGGCCCCAACCTGCAAATTATACTCTATAGATGTAAGGGGACTTGTTTGTTGTTACAGATTGCAGCAAAAATGCGTTATTTTACTTTTTTCAGTACAATAGAAATGAGAAAATTACCACTAAAATTGCGACTCATTACAATCATAATATGATATTTATTTACATATCAACTCAAGGAAAAGACATATACGGATATATAGCCAGTAAAAATCAGACTTTAAAACATTCCTAAAAATCTTGCATGCATGAAAATATTAACACTTCTTGAGAATCTTTCATTATAGACAGTAAATTACCTGCAGAATCTGTTTACTGAGATACATTCTCAGGAATCTACAGTTGATAATTTGACTTAACTATCATTTCACCTGTTTGACTGTTTTCATTTTGTTTATTTTTTTTTTACTGGAACAGAGAAATATGTGGGAAGTCTTACTCATTTTTTTGAACACCTTAAAAAAAGCTTGATATGATCGTGATGAAACTCACTTTCATCAGATGTATGAATCAGTGAAGCATCTTACTTTTTAGAGTACAGTACCCCCTGTTGAAAACAAATATGGTAAAATTACGCTGTTCATTTCTTTACACTATCTAGTATGCTGCTTTGCGTACATTTGTCACTTTTGAGGCTATAGTTTCTAGTTTCGTTCAGCACATATTGCAGCTAATTACCTTTCATATGTTTTATTATTGCTTATTAATTTAGATTAATTTAAGAATTCATCATTATCTTTCACTCTCAGTATATCTCAGAACAAACCTAGATCATTCTCACTGCTGTGTTTATCTGAGAAGTTAATGCAGTCTCTCTTTACTCTCTCTTCACTTGCTTTGTCTTGATAGATTTCCTCTGGGTTGTTATGTAGTATCACTGGTCAGCAGGTGTCACTGATTATTCCCATTGTGACATGGTAACAGCACCTAAAACTTAACTTCAAATGCTCAGTAGACAGAATTTAGTCTGTGCAAGTGTTGCACATCGACTCGTCTACATTTGCAGTTTTTAGCTGCTGCAGCCGTCACTTCTTCACCCTGCCCTGCCTTGCTCTGCAGAAACGGCAGTGATGACCCAAATTCGGTTGCTTCATATCAACCACACTGAGTACCAGGCAGACTGATGCAAATACAAACACATGCACTTTAATACATGTGTACACACACGTGCTTTAGTTAGTAGCTTTCGTCTTTGTTTTGATCCTCATACAGTTTCTTCTTACACTGTACTGGTTTATATTGTGACGGATGTAGTGTCTGTCTGTCTGGATGTGCAGTAAGAGAAGTAATGCTATTATAGTAGAAATGTCCACTGAGCTAGTCCTCTGTTTGACCTCTCTACGATTCTAAATCCTCCCTGAGGTAAATATTGTTCCTACTCAGCCAAGATCTTCAGTCCATCTGTGTCCGTCAAATATTTAGTCCATCATCTGCTGAAATGTTGGAGATATCCACTTCCTCTGTCAGATATCCTAAAAATCTGTAATTAGGTTTAACTTTGAACATCTCTAAAGAAAAATATAACTAATATCTGCCATTTTTACACACACACACACACACACACACACACACGCACAAACACGCACACACACACAGCCTCAGTATTAATCGGTGAACCTGCATCAGAAACGCTGATCATATTAGGTGAAGTACGACTATGAAATGATATTTTTGGCAAATTTCTTTGCAAAATATAAACATCCTTTCCTGGACATGTTAATGTTTTGATGTAAGTGGTTACCACAAGGTTTACTGTGTGCTGTTCAAATGATTCCTGATTTTCATATCCATCTATCTTTCTTTCTTCTCAGAGTTATGCTCTGTACATCCTCGGAGATGAAAATGCTACTTTGTCAGACGTATCAAAGTACCTGGTCAAGCTCTCTGCAGGTATGTTCATTTCAGATCGCTGTACTTGTCTTTTACTGCATCCTGTGTGTTCCTCTGTGGGTTTGTTTACGTGTGCATTTATTGACAACCGGCCCTTATTACCTGCCAGTCCCATAGTTCGCTGCTTCAGGGCCCAGTAACACAGAAAAGAAAAGGCGAGTGACGCAGGTTTGTGTGTCACCCGATTTCCTTTGTTTGTTTTTGCTTCGACAAAAACCCGATACAGCGCTGAGGTGACAGCAGTCGCTGCAGGTATTTGATCAGCCCCTTTTTCCCACTGACACAGAATTGGACATTGACTTTGTGGGCGATGTGAGAGTTTCCAGGGAGACTGTTTTTTTTTCTTCATTTTTCAGTGACAGAACAAAACCACAACAACAACAGAGGCTGTTTCACATAAACAACAGTCCTTCACTCATCAGGCATAAAATATCACCTTAATTTAATCCACAGTTTTAGTGCTCATTCTCTTTGGTGACAGATTTTAGCAGCCAATCAGTGCAGGTCTTAAAATGCTTTAATACAGTTGAGAGCTGCACAGTTTCCTTCAGGATTTGAGAGATTTTGCAGAGAGTAGGGCAAAATAATTAAATTATTGACCTCTTTCCCCCTGATATTGCCCTTTCTTATGTCTCTCTCTCATTCTCATCTCTTTCAGGCCAGAAGTCTAGTGCCAATGAACCCCATTTCAGAAGGTAATTTAAGCTCACTGGATTAAGAGGACGAGCTTCATAATTGTAGTTTTTGGAATTTTAAAGCAGCCAAAAGAACACAGAAAGCTGGTTGTAAATCACAGACTTTGTTTTTTACCTCTTCTACTCATTAGGTCAAAAGAGCCACCTGTGAAAAACATTGTTTACCACAATTAAATTTGAATCAGGACATTTTCTTCCTGTTATTTTCTGTTTTATGCCATTTTTTTCCATCTTTATTTAGTTTGCATCAATAATGACTTATCTCACTAATATTCATTTGTACTTATTCTAGACAGAGCAGTGTGAAAGTGAAGTTTTCCAGTGAGAGTCTGGCTGAGCAGCTGGTTGTCTGGCTGACCTCACAAGGTAAGAACGGGAACGGGTCTGTTTTTTGGTGCCCATATCCTCTTTTCTAGCACCACACTGATTCACTTTAATGTGGATTTACACATTCACACCTGTCCAGTGTAACCGCAGTCACAGATCACGTGTCTGATTTGTTACTAAAGCCAAAGATTTAGTTTGTGTCTGGGCACTTTTTAGTATAGTTTAGGTGCACAATAAAACCTCTGACATTTTACAAGATTTAAAGTGTATGACAGTGATCGAAGCATTTCTGTACAACATTAAACAGTGACCTTAAATGCTCCAACAAACAAAACATGGTAGGGAAAAAGCAACATTTCTTAGCTGCACTAGGAGGAACTTTAAAAAACTTGTTCACCTGTTGAGATGCTTTTGTTTTAAGCTCAAAGGATGCTTTGCTGAGTCACAGATTCTTGTGCAAACCGTTAAAAAAGCTCTTTCCTGTGTTTTCACTGGCTCAGGTTTCACCCTGAAGGACCTGGAGTCGGTCCCCTTCGGCGTGGCTTTGCCTATCAGAGAGGCCATCTATCGGTGCCGGGAGCAGCCGTGTTCTGATTGGTCAGAGGAGGTCTGTCTGCTGATTGGCCGACAGGATCTGACCAAGCAAGCCCACAAGATGACCCTGGCCAAGAGCAAAGCTGTGAGTGTGAAATGAGCTTTTGAAATAAGCTGTAAAATTAGAATTTTAATTGAGAGTTAGATACACTTTCATCTCAACTGCTAAAAAAGCAGGACGTCCACAAAACCTTAAGAGGCTTGAGGCTAACAAATGGCAGAAACTCCTGCGAAATGTATATACATGGTAAGAAGCCAGTGAATTTTTGGTATGGATTTGGGAATGTTTGTGTATTACAATTATAAGTATTTGTAGGTGGCTTCCTGCTGGTAGAGGAGAGGTAGAGGAGTGGCTGGTTAATCACATCATCAAAGTCAAGATTTCAACTGATTTTCATACACGATAGTTAATTAGACTGAGCCATTACATACAATCAGTGCTGGGTAAAAATTAGCAACAAGCCCCATATGGATGTCTGTTTGACCTGACAGACAAGATGGCGGACCTCAGCAATGGATGCACTCATGCTGAAACAGCAAATACCAAACACCTGTTGAACACGTTGGACTCAAACTTGCAGAAAGTTTACAAATTCAAATAATTCTGCCAGTTGTCAGCTCACCGACTGCCCCTTTGTGATCACTAAGTGAATGTATTGTACACATCCATATGTAGCTAATTGCTAAATTAGGAAAATTGCAGTGAATGAGCTAAAAACAAAGACTAATTGTATGTAATGGCTGAGGCTAATGAGCTAATGTGTGTGGAAAATTAGATGAAATCTTGACATTGAGGCTGAGAACAAGCAGCCCCTCCTCCTCTCATCTACCAGCAGGAGGCCACCTAAAGAGCAGTGCATTTACTGTCTTAATAATACACAGATATTCCTGATTCCACGTTTAAAATTAAAGCTGTTTTGAAAGCATCTTAATGATTTTGAGTCATAAAAGTAACCACAAATTCTATGCTCTTTTTAGCACTTAGAATTTCTAGGAGTAGCTGCTTTTTTGTACACCTCTGATAGATGTTATATATGAATATTCACATTGGGAACCAGTCTCAACACTAGTAAGGTTGTTCAAAGAAAACATCAGTCACTCAGCTTTAAATTGTAATATACATACAGTGTATATACTGTTGGCAGCTTTCCCCCTGTCTGTATGTTAATACGTGTTTTATTTGGATGTGTCTCTAGTCTGTAGGTTCAGGACTGTCCCTGGAGCCTCCTCCAACCACAGAAGCAGATGAGGAGGAAGATGGGATGTCGGACATAATTCAAGAGGTAACAGACATCATTTTTTGCATTGTTAATCTGAGATAATCTTTTCTAACCTTGTTTGTTATAAGTGTAGATGCCTTTTAAGGCTCTGAAGTTACCTTCACTGCAGAGAAAATGTAATATTCATGCATTTTCTCTGCTCACCAGGTCACAGGACTGATCTGGAGTCAGGATCTGAGGGTTCAGGAGGTCAGGAGGCTGCTGCAGAGCTCCAGGCCTGTCCGGGTCAGTGTTGTCCAGCTACCAGAGGTTTCTGACCACGAGTACATAGAAGAGAAAGAGAATAAGTGAGTAAAATGTGTGTCTCATCTCTAATGCAACACAGCAGCTTGAAAAGACACATGCAGTGCAGTCTTTCTTCTCATTCATCTCATTCTCCTCTTATTTGGTGTCACAGATTTAAAATTATTAGCCTTGTCTTCTTATCAGTTCTGTCTTTTGTTGTGAGTCTGTGCTGTTTCTGTGGTGTTCATTTCCTGCGTTCTTTTTGTCAATGTCTGTGTTTTTTTTCCTCAGACTGCTGCAGTTGTGTCAGAGGACCATGGCTCTCCCGGTCGGCAGAGGCCTCTTCACTCTCTTCTCTTATCACCCTGTACCAACCGAACCTTTACCCGTCCCAAAACTCAACCTCACAGGTAATGTGGTGGTGCTGAAACATGAATGAAACATGAAGCTTTGAGTGTACATATAGCTGCTGACACCACAGATGTATAGTTGTGATTATACTACAACATTTCTAGTGCTCTATAGCTTATTTAAAGGACTCAGTGCAGGAGTTTTTATCTATGTACTGCACACATTACCACTACTGTCTGCACTGACTCTAATGGACTTGGGGAAATGCCTAAATTTATGCCACGTGTAGTCTTGCGTGCTTGAGGCAGCAGAAAGTAAAACACACTCAGTTCCTTGGTGAAAATCAGGGATTTCTTTAAAAATACTCTGGAGTTTTAAAAACACAGGGACACAGAAAATTCCACGAATCCTCCACGGCAAGTTAAATACAGAATTCGGAGGTGGTTAATGTAGCGACAAGATAAAATCAGTTTGTGCAATAATAGAAACTTTCACAGTGCGCTTTATCTCTCTTCTAGCGGAAACAAGAGTTCACAAACCCATCAACAAACTAGAAGGGAAACACCCAGCTCTTGATTCCCACTGATACATCACGACATGTATATCGTGTCTAGTTATGTTTGTTGACTCGGAAAAACACTCTGCTCTTTAGGTTAAGGGTCATAAGGGTTTATTAACTTCATGTATTTGTAGGTTATTTCACATGTTTCTGTTTCTCTACCCCAGGTCGCGCCCCTCCCAGGAATACTATGGTAGATCTGAACAGCGGCAACATTGATGTTCCTCCCAACATGACCAGTTGGCCCAGCTTCCACAATGGAGTAGCTGCTGGACTTAAAATAGCCCCTGCTTCACAGGTCAGTCTGAAACCAGAGCTGCACTTCCTCCTCATCAACCCCTCTGTTTTGTTGTATAGTGCTACAGAGGAAAGTGGTTTATACCTGACCTGTTCCTCTGGCTGGATGTGGATTTTACCTTCTGTCAAGTCAAATTTCATTTAGATTTACTGTAAAACTCAGTGGAGACATCTGTAATGTTTGGTGACCTTTGCTATAGCATCACCTTTGGGCTGAAATGTCCCTAAATATTACAGTCTATACGCCATATTGACAGGATTCACAGGTGACAGGATTCACTGGTTCTCAAGAACTTAAGAACTGAAGTAAGAAAAGACCTTTCAAAGTTTGAAAGGTCTTAAGCTGTAAAAATAAATAACACTGATTTTTCTAGTCTGTTATATTTGGCTATGTAGTTTTTAGCAAATACAGGATTAGACTGTTCCAAACCTTAAATACTTACATCCTTTTTAAAATTGGTTTATCTGTGCATTTTCTGTTGCTTAGTCAGGCTGAGCTCATGTTCAGTCATAATATAAATTACTGCTTTTTACAACTAGGCGGCACATATATGTATGCAGTTGGTAAATTATGGTTGATTTTCTTTGATATCTTTTATAGTTTTGTCTCATCTGATGGTGTAACAGGTATTAAAAATAAATCTGTGATATTCATGCTTTCTTGAAAAATGGATCAAATATTCATAACCCTCTGAACGGCAACCTCGTGTTAAAATTTTTACTCATTGTTGGCTTATTTTTCACTGCAATATAAAGTCCTGCACCTCTATAGAAACAGCACAACCACGGCTAGAAGTCGAGAGAACTCAAAAATGTCTTTGAATTTCCTTTATTATTTATTTTACAAAAATTTAAAAACCTGGAATCAATATATAATAAGTGCCAACAGGTGAAAGTAAAGCTGAAAAAAGTGACTCTCCATACTATAAATATTTTACTTTTATATTTTCCGTATTTGTCTCTTATCTGCTGTCTGTTAAATTTTGTCAAGCAATTGAAGGTGACAGTAGAGTCACTAATGCCTTCACAGTTTGGCTGAGGAGCACAGAAATGTTTAGTTTTTTATGGAATGTCGAGCAAATGTTTTATTTTTGGCAGTTTTTATGAAAGAGGCAGAGGATAAAATGATTTTGATGAAATATCCCTATTATAACCTTCAATTTGGTTAATTTTCCTGAAGGAACTGTACCACAGACGAATAGTTCAAGGACCACTGGAAAATTGACAATCTGACGATTCTTTTTGTCATGACAGTTTCTGGCTCTGACTAATAAGGTCATTTTGTTTTTTTTGTTTTTTAAAGACAACATGGCTTTCAAACCTAGCGGCAAGCTTTAGGGTTCAGGGTTAAGTCTGAAAATACTTAGACAAAACCACAGAAAGTTGTTCAATCTTACATTGTAAACCTTCTCACTCTTCTGCAATAAACAAACCTTCCTTTGCCTTGTACAAATAAACTTTCATTTTGTTTTTTTTTTAAGGTGGACTCAGCCTGGATCGCCTACAACAAGCCAAAAAGCCCAGAGCTGGCTAATGAGTATGCAGGCTTCCTTATGGCCCTCGGCCTCAATGGACACCTCACCAAGCTGGCCACGCTCAACATACACGACTACCTCACCAAGGTACATGTGCAGAGACTATTGCAGTATTTCTTTCACACTTTGAGTTTCGCAACACTAAGAAAACAAAAGTGCTGTTTCTAAACCTAAAAATGCACGTCATATCTCTCTCTGAATTCTGAGTTTACAGTAGATGGTTCACACAGTAAACACACACCCAACTCACAAACAATGTCATGAAAGAAAAACAAACGTGAGCTTAAATACAGTTTAAACAAAGATCCACCCATTTACTCTCATTAACCTGCACAGGCACACACCCACGCACACTTTTCTCTAAATGACTGTAAATGAGAGATGTAAACTTGCATCAGAACCAGCAGCCAGTCAGAGCGAAACTCTGTCCTCTGAGAACTTCGACATGAGACGAGTCCTTCCCACTTTCAGTTGAGAAAAACAACAGGATGCTGCAAGCCAGGTCTTATTTTTTGACCGGTTTAAAAAGTCAGTGTGAAGATATGGTTAAAGATAGAGAAACCACTGCGCCAAATCCAGTCCAAGTATCCACACTGCTGCCTTCAAGACTGCTACGTTTTCACTTTCCACTTTGATTTAGAATGTGATTTCAAGCTGCAGTCTCCAAGAGATTCAGATTTTTTTTAATTTGCCTCTCTCTGGAGTTCTAGTTGCCTTACATTGCATAATTCTCAGTGGGTTGATCTAGTTATGTTTTTGATCATAACACATTTGATATTTTAATTATAAAGTTGGTCAAAATGCATTTTACACCGATCAGCCATAACATGATGAACACCTGTCTAATATTGTGTCCGTCCACTTATGTGATCAAAAATGCTCTGAACCATTGGGCATGGACAAGCGGACCTCTCAGGGTGTCCTATGGGGTCTGGAACCAGGATGTTGGCAGTGGATCCTTTGGGTACTCTGACTTGTGCAGTGGGGCCTCTGTCAATCAAACTTGTTCCACTGAATCCTGTTGATGCTTGATTAGAATGGGGTGTAGGAAGTTTGGAGGTCTAATCAACATGTTGGTCCATTGTCATGTTCCTCCACATGTTCCTGATTGGTTGATGTTTTTTCCATGTGGTGGGGTGCATTTTCCTGCAGGGGTAGGCCAGTGACATTTGGGATTTCCATTAGCATGAGGGAGTGTGCTTGTTGTGGGACAATGTTTATGTGGGTGTCTGAGTCTCATCAACACGCATGTTAAATTCCATCAGAACACCACATAGTACCAATATGATCCATGTTATTCACTTCACCTGTCAGTGGTCATAATGTTGTGGCTGATCAGTGTACATTACACTGTATTTGTAGTTAAAATTATATACTTTAAAATAATAGTACCGAATAATCATAATCCCCTAAATGATAGACATTCATTTCTGGACAGATACTGACAGGTTAAACACACCTCAGTTCACTGTCCAAAGACAACTGCGGCAAATGGTGCAGAGGTGAGCATAAAATAAGTCAGACAGTTGTGTGTAACTGTCAGCCTCCAGTCTGAATGACAGCAGTGAACGTGTCTGGCAGTGAAGCCTGTTTGTAGCTGGTGGTTTTCTGTCAGTTTCTATTCTCGCTTTAGAACAGAAATTGCGCAGACCGACTTGGGATCATTTCATCAGAATTGTGTATATGGCTGTGGTTTTAAAGAGAATGTGGAGGAGTGTGTGTGTTTGTGTATGTGTATGTGTGTGTGTTTGTGTGTGTGTCCCTCAACTTTTACACATGACAGTATGTGTATATGTATCTATAGAACTTTTGCTGCAGCCTTTTGTGTTATTTTTTCTTTTTTCTTTATTTTGACGTTAAGATATTTGCACTTCTTTCAATCAGCTGAATGTTGCTGCTCATTTAGAATAATGCATTTTAGAATATAGTCTTTATTTTGTATATTTTTATTTCATTTTTCAATGAACTTGCAGAGAAATGAAACTAGTTCAACACTGGAACGTAATTTTTTCCCCTTTGACACTTCGCAGTTTAATCAATTCTTGGGTATTTTTTAGCTTTTCTGAATACATTTTCAGGTTTATGTTTATAAAAAAATGTGGTTTCAAGTTTACTGATTAATTTAGAAATTTATTCAGTGGTTAAATGCCAGTGAATCATCGTAATTTCAATTGATTAAACTGATTTTAGCCCATTGGCTGATTATGTAAATGCTTGATCCCCAACATCCTTTTAGAAAATTGGTAGTAATTTGAATCTTTTAATGTTGACATAAAGCAAAAATATCCACCATTTCTTTCACACTCAGAATTTAAATTTATATTTGCCTCTTTCATGCTGTTGGTGGTAAAACATGTCGGGGTCTAATTAAAGCTGTCAGTTGCAGTGAACCAACGTGAAATTTGATTGACTCCTCAGATACTAAAAATCACAGTTGGAGCTGATTACACTGGAAGTCATTTGTTCTGCTACAGCAGCTGTTTAGTTTGCAGGGACACACGCCACGCGACATGGTCAGGAGTAAATTAATGTATGCATTTTGCTCAAATTGACCATTATTGTAAGAAAATTAATAATAGGATGTTATTATTCCTGTCAATAACAACTGCTGAGTATCTCTTTGACGCCACAAACCCACCACTGTGTCTGTTGGGAAATTAACCATCTGTGTGTCCCTGTCACTGTCAGGGCCATGAGATGACCAGCATTGGCCTCCTACTGGGCGTGTCGTCAGCCAAGCTGGGCACCATGGACATGTCGATTACCCGCCTGCTTAGTATCCACATCCCTGCCCTGCTTCCACCCACCTCCACTGAGCTGGACGTGCCACACAATGTTCAGGTGAGAGTGATGACTTGGCTTAAGTGTTTTTTGAGATCTGTGCATCACATAGAGATTCAAATGGCAATGATTTACACAAACGCACGCAAAAAAAAAAAAAAAGCAATAAGCATCCAATTGTGTCTCTGTTTGTTCTGCAGGTTGCTGCTGTAATTGGTATTGGGTTGGTGTACCAGGGAACAGGACACAGACACAACGCTGAAGTCTTGCTGTCTGAGATAGGTTTGTGTGTTCGGTGTGAAAGACAGACAGATAGCACAACGAGACATTTTCAGACAAGACTTGGATTAACTACAGGTTCAAACCAAGGATACTCAAGCTTTTAATTCAAAGCCCTAATAAGAATCCTACTAGTGGTCAGAGGTTGAAAAATACACCAGTATAATGAAAAGATGATTAATGCATGATTAATAGGATATTTATCGGCTTTAATTAACTATTTTTTATAGTTAGTTAATTCCCTTTTCAACCAGAGATGCCAAATTTGTTTCTCAAATATGAGGATTTGATGTCTGAGTTCCTCATATATGCTAATGAACTGAACATCTTTGTGTTTTGGACTGTTGTTTGAATAACACAAGGAATTTAAAACTATAAAGGTGTTATACAGTTGTGGGAAATATACTGTATATCAGTTTTTTTTTTTTTTGCTATTTTATAGTTCAATAAATTAATAATCAAAATATAAGTTAGCAAAAGTGCCAAATATTTACTCTAACTTCCATTTTCTGCTCTGTCTTTGCACTATAGAGTGTCTTTGACTGTTGCATCCATTACATGCGTTATATCATAGAGGTATTAGCATTAATTAGACTGTAGGCTTGTTCAGTTAGGCTTGTTAACACTCAAACACAATAAAGGAAATATATCTGTACATAACATAATAAGTGTTTCTTGGTCTGGTTTGGATTGATTTACTGTTTGGATCAAGTCCTTGATCCAGATTTTGAAACCTTTTAGGTTAGAGATAATAATCTAGCACTCGAAGCACTGACTTTATTTGAAGATAAGATAACCTTTGATCTTTCACCGAGGAAATTTACATGTTACAGTGTCTAAATACAGATAAAGCATTAAAGAAGCATGACAAGAATTACAAAAGTACAATATGGCTAAAAATGATGACAAGGCATGATGATGAATTTACATATGGATATGTACAGCTACGACATGGAGGTGGTTGATCATCTGCACTGAGGTGTTCCACTCCTGCTGTGAGTGTGTTTATTTTTTTTCGGCATGTATAAATGGTAATTTTCTGTTTGTGTCTCTCTCAGGTCGACCCCCTGGTCCGGAGATGGAGTACTGTACTGACAGAGAGTCCTACTCACTCGCTGCGGGACTCGCCCTGGGCATGGTCTGTCTGGGAGTAAGTCACACACATAAAAATACTCTGCTGGTGAAGCAAATAGCAATAAATCGTTAATGTTTTAAACTGCTGGGAGTTCCAGATGGGTGGCTCATGTTAGAGTGGATCAGATGGTGTTCAGGAATGTTTTTTTGTCAAAGCGAGTCACGCAGAAAATCACATGAACTTGACCTTCAAATATTAATGATTTCCTCCAGCTTTTTTTCCTGTATACTTGTTGATATTTTCCTACCTCCATAGAGAACCAATTGCTTTCTCCCATGCCCTAAAGTTTATCATTGATATTTTTGAGCACAGAAACATTTTCTGCCATTATGAGCCACTGCAGTTGTTGTTTTTTGGCCTTATTATTTGCACTTTGCCAGCTATTTTCAACATTAAGAGGACTGAATGATTAAATCTCACTTCTGGAATGACTAGTTATTGTCTAAATTGAATACCTAATCGTTTCTGTAACAGGAACCTCATGTGAAGGTATTGTCAGTTGTTATGCACTTAGTGATGCATTGTGTTGATTCCCACTGAGAAATAGCAAGAATGTGAGTTCTCCCACAGGTTCACAATGTGGATTTGTCTCTCTGGGTGTCTCTTTTTGTATTGTGTCTCCTACATATGAGACCTTATCCTCACTTTTGCTTCTCTTTCCTCTCATCACTTCACATCTCGAAACATTTGCACCTTTACACCCTTCTCTCTCCGGTGCCTCCACCTGCCACTTTATCGTCTTTGTGTTATCCTCGTCTTCCTCTTCCTACTATCATTTTGTGATTTTTTTTCTGTCAGTTTTTCATCCTTTCTTCTGCTTTCTCTTCTTCTAGCATGGCAGCAACCTGATCGGGATGACAGACCTGAATGTGCCTGAGCAGTTGTATCAGTACATGGTTGGGGGCCACCGCAGAGCTCAGGCCGGGGCCAACCGGGAGAGACACAAATCCCCCAGTTATCAGATCAAGGTAGACGAACAAATCCGTCTTTTTCCCAAATGGTGCTATAATAATGATGAAAGCAATCACTGTATAACCACTATAGCATTTTACATTTTAGTAACATCTGAATTTGTCTTTTTGAGTATAAACTCTTCAAAACATATATTTAAATTTTTCATATATAGTTTTTTCTCTGTATGAATCTTTGTAACAATCCTTTAGCAGCCCACAACACAAATATTTGTTTATCTCATTATTTTGTGTTAAAAACAGATACTAGCTGATCATTTTTGTTTAGATTATTTCATCTCATACATCAGTACTGGTGTTTTACCACTATTATAGACTCTGTCCTCTTGGCTGATGGCAAATATATCACGAGAGATCTGTCCTGCCATCCCCACCCCAACCTCTCCTGCTATCCCTCCCCCTCATCCCCACTCCCAGCCCAACTAGTCAAGGCAGATGGCCGCCTTCCCTGAGCCTGGTTCTGTTGGAGGTTTTTTTCCCCCCTCTCTATCCTAGGGGATTTTTTTGGTTCCTTCCCACCGTCGCTGACTGCTTGCTCAGAGGAAATCCAAAAGCAGCTTTGGATTGTTGGGTTTTCTGTTTTCTGTTCTTCCTGCTATGTAAAGCGCTATGTGATGACATGTGTTGTAAATACGCAGCATATAAATAAAGTTGAATTGAACTGAATTGAATTAAAAGCAATGTGAACAATGTTGAAGAAGTTGTATTAAACAAAAGACACTCGTCAGAACAATTGACGTTCATATAATGCTTTTGCTAAATTTAATTAGTTATAAGAGTGGCATAAAAGTAGGACACACTTTTGTTTAAATGAAGTAACATGACAGCACATAGCAAAGTTAGAAAGGGGTGATAGTAAGCTTATTACTTCCTTTGATTAGCTAATGAATCGTATCTATTATGGTTTCAGGAGGGCGACACAATAAACGTAGACGTGACTTGTCCTGGGGCAACCCTGGCCCTCGCCATGATCTACCTCAAGACCAACAACAGGTGAGAAAGAACAAACGGCAGATGGATCCACCCATGGTTTTAAGCAGGAAACCAAACTTGTTTAAAATGTCTAAGATATCAGGGAGTCTGGGTACTTTCCATGTGCGGACCATTGAGACAACTGCTTATCTGGGATTGTATTAACAGCTACCTGATGAATCACTTGCATTATTCCAATAGTAATATCCACTTTGTTACATATTAAAAGGAATTCAGCGTTATTTCTTATTTAATGTATGAATTTGTGTTTCTCTTGACTTATAATTATCACGGGTCTACAGGAAACACTCACAAGGATGGGTGCTTTAAAAATAATGACTTGAGTTGTTTGTTTTACCAGGTAACTCAAACAGAAACAATTTCCCCGAGGTATATTTCTCATATGTTTTCAAGGTACTTAGCCGGTGGGTTTAGTTTTTCTGTCTATTTGGGACGATTTTCTGCCTTGTTCTTGATTCTGTAAGGTTTGGAAGTTGTTGTCATGCTGCTGAATAAATGTTGGACCAATCAAATGCCTCCGTGGGGGTCTTACGGGATGGATAAGCATTTAAAAAGGAATCTGAACATCTGAAGTTGATCTGTATTTATTGATTTATCAACTTACTACTCCCCTGCACAACCTATCAAATATGGAGACAACATCTACTGGAATACATCATCGGAATGACAATCTATGAATAATATTCTGCTTTACTTTAAGAAACAGAACAATTAAATAAAAAACATGTTAAAAAAAAGCACATTTTTAAAGTGAACAAAAGACGATGCTAATGCTATTAAATGCGATTTGCTACCTTGGAGGCAGTATTGTGTATTTATACATTTAAATGCAACAGGCAGAGGATCTTTTCACTATGACTGCTTTGCCCTAAACAGTGAGTTTATTCTTCTTATCCATATGAACATTCACGATCAGAGCATCATAACCTGCAGACCAGAAACTCTCCTCTAGCTCCCAGTTATTGGTCAAGAGGTTCCTTTCTTCTTCAGGGCTCATCTGATGCTGTCTGCATGTTGGCTAAGAGGGTGCTGAAGGAAGGTATTAACACTCCCTTTTTTCTCATCCCGGTTCTGCCCACTAGGTCGATCGCTGATTGGCTGAAGCCTCCAGACACTTGGTTCCTGCTGGACTTCATTAAACCAGAGTTTCTGCTGCTGAGGGTTAGTGTGGCACCAGTTACTGTGTGTAATGATGTTTTCCCACTTCCCCTTAATCTGATACACCTGCCTCTCTCCTTCAGACTCTTGCTCGGTGCATTATCATGTGGGATGAGATCCTCCCTAATACCGAGTGGGTCAAGAGTAACATACCCCAGGTGAGAAAATACACATATTAGCACACATACAGCATTAGTGAGTGGACGTATTTGGTGTTGTGATGCATGCAGACCTGGAAACAAGTCACTATAACATGTCAAGGATTCCCCACTATGAGGTTTGGTTCATTTCTGTGGTAGAAGGCAGGTTTCGCCGACTGTGTCACGGATTTTGTTAGTTTAACAGATTAAATACTCCACCTACGTCCAGTTCATCACCAGAGCAACTGGATAAGCAGAAGAAGCCTCACTGAATAAACAAGAAACACTTCTGAGACAAACAGGTTATCTAAGCAAAGTGCAGTGTGTAAACACATCAGTAATATCTTTAACAACTGCTGCAGAGGAGATAAGCAGTGAATTACACACTGCTTAATTAGTCTGCTGTAAAGACGTGTCACATTGGGCTGCTGCCGAGAAAGGGAGGTGGTTAAATAGATAAAAAATGTCTGTTCATATAGTCACAAAATGGGTGAGGCCGGTGTGGCGGACGTGTTGTTCCCCTCAGTAAATATGTGAGCTTCTTGGGAATTGAGAATTATTTGATATTGGGTGATGTAATGCTCATTGGAT
Source organism: Dascyllus trimaculatus (assembly GCA_024666655.1). Classification (NCBI taxonomy): domain Eukaryota; kingdom Metazoa; phylum Chordata; class Actinopteri; family Pomacentridae; genus Dascyllus; species Dascyllus trimaculatus. Next base: position 10,705,347 of record CM045464.1, on the reverse strand, counting down.
ATAAATGTTCCAGCTTCCTTCTTGATAAATCTTTGTTTTACTTTGATTTGTACATATAATCGCTATAAATACTTGCAGTCAGAGCTTAAACAATCTTAAACTTGTTTTCTAAACTTAATCTGAGAGAGAATACATTATTCCTGAATTCATTCAACAATTTCAGTAAAGCTCAGTTTCTTACTCATTCCTGTTAGTACCAGCAGAAGTAGTAATTTTACAATTGTTCAAGGGTCTTACTGCAACTCTCTGCAACTTCTTATCTTTTATTTGCAGCGACTTGCATTTTAATATCAATCTTTCCACAATTTGATTCAGTATAACAGTTAATTGTGTTTTTTACATATGGAAAAATTTGATGCTCATTTAAAGGTGCAGTATTCAAAATCAGAACGCTTGTTTGTGTATTGTGTTTTCAGATCATGAGGGGCACTTTTGACCCTTCAGAGGACATTAACATGGAGACAATGGCGTGAGTATTTAAGGCAAAAACTGGCCTTTCATTTTTATGATTATTCTCATGAATTTAGTAAGAAATCAAGATTTTCTTCATGTCACCAGCTTCTGCAGTTGTGGTAACGTTGCCTCCACAGTGTGTCTCTACCAGCACTGATCATGTGATGTTATTTGTTTCTCTCAGCCAAGCCCAGGACTACATCACAGCCGGAGCCTGTATGGCACTGGGCTTACGTTTCGCCGGCTCTGCCAACTCCGATGCCTTCGACTGCCTTTACGAATTCGCCAGGACCTTCATGAAAATCATGTCCTTTGCTGGTACAGCTGCAGTGGTAAGAAATAGTAATAGAAAGAAGGGCCTTAGAGAGGAAAAGATCTGTGTTGCCTCACTGACTTATACTTTGAGATAATGATTTCCTATATTTCCTCTGTGTTCTCTGTTTCCATTTTCTGGACCCTGCAGCAGACGGGCTATTACAACCTGCAGACTGGCCTGTCGATGATTCTGCTGGCCATGTCCATGGTGATGTCCGGCACCGGGAACCTGAAGGTCCTGCAGCTCTGTCGCTTCTTCCACAAGCGAACCGGCGGCGAGATGAACTACGGCTTCCACATGGCTCATCACATGGCGCTGGGTCTGCTCTTCCTGGGAGGGGGCAGGTGAGACACAAAACACAGATAAAACACACATAAACAACAGATATTAATGTATGGGCCTTTTTCCAGCATCTGTTTAAACACTACATTTGGGGTCAGAAACACTAAAGTGGTGCGGAGAAGGTTAACCCTCTGAACACCAAGCAGCTTCTGGACGTTTTTTGCCCTTGCTACATTTTTATTCACTGTAGACTCATTTTTTCCTGTAGTATAAAGTTTTGCACCTGCATAGAAAAAGCAAAACCAGAAGTAGAGAATTCAAGAGTGTTTTTTTGTCCATGATAGGTTATAATACGATAAATTTAAAAAAAAACACACACACACACAAAAGTTGCATTTCTTTGATTATTTTTTTACAAAAATTGAGCAAACCTGGCACCTGCATGTACAACATTTATCCAAGTGCCCACAGATGTTACCACTGCAGAAAAAAGATGACTACATATTATAGATATTTTACTAGTTGCTTCCTCACTTGCCTTCTGTCTGCTCTGTGTTCAACCAAATAGCCCCTGAATTTTTGTCATGTTACTGTTGGCTACAGCTGAGTCACTAATGGCTTCTTAGTTGTGCCAGGATGCATAGATTTTTTATTTTTTTTACAGAATCTGGGTGGTGCAAACTATTTATTTTTGGTGAATTTTTAAGTAAGACATATAGAATAAAGTGATTTTGATGAATTATCTTGATTTCAAGCTTAGATTTGGTCAAGTTTGATGCAGATGAGTAGTTTAAGGACCACCAGATAGCTGAAAATGTGATTTTACAGTTTCAGGCTCAGGTTAACAGTGAAATTGTGATTATTTTTTTAAGAAAGCTTGCCTTTAAAACCCACTGGTGTGCTCTGGAGTTCAGAGGGTTAAATGATCAAACGATTACTTAACAACTTCTTATTAAATGCAAGGATTTTCTCGTTTTCATTTGTAAATTCAGTTTCTGGTGGCTGGTGAGACATAAACAAACTGCAAATTGCGTAAATGGGAAACAGAAATACACTCCACCTAATAAACTCTAATAGCCCATGTGATTATTTCTTCTCTAAAATGTTTTTTCAGGGCAAAAAAATCAACTCTTTCCTCTAAGTATGTTTTCAACATTAGTGCTTTAATGAATAGATATAATTACAGAATCCACCTTGTACACAGTTTCTCAGCTATATCTAAGAGTTAAGGGTGTTCCATGTCTTTTGGTCAAAACATCCCATGTTATCTTTGACTAACAAGATTAATCCTTAAAAATTGGTTACAATTATAGTTTCCTTTTTTATAATTTAATCAGCTGGGTGCTATGATTTTTTAGAAAATGCTACTCAAAAGTACGTAATAGACAGTCTTTTCTGGTCTGTATTCAGCTTGAGATGGATAAAAATTTCATGCTATAATGAGCATTTATGGCAGGATTACTGTGTGTCTGACTGACTCCAAACTAAATTAGAGGTATAAAGTTCACGATAATGAAGGAACATCTCACACAGTGGCTCACTGATGTGTTTGTCATCATTTCTGGACAACAATGGAGCTCGCTGGCGCCGAAGAATAAGATTTATTAGACTCAGGATATACAGACTTGTTAGCATTTATTGAAAACAAGATAAATACCAAAGAGGTGGTTATTATTTTAAATCACTAAGTTGAGTGTTGCCAAAAACTACATGCAAACATCGCTGGAAGTGATTAAATACAGTCACACACACACTTTGGATTTTGGCTCATGATTGTTTGATGAGGACATTGAGGTTAATTATATTCGACACGACACCTGAAATGCTGGATGCTAACAATTGTATGCAGAAATACATAGAAAAACACCCACCCTGCTGTTTCTGGGAAGCACCAGGTACACCACATACACACACATGGCATTGGTTAGCCACACAAATGCACACAGGCCTGCTTTGAATGCTGCGCGGTGCATAATGAATGACATTTATACACACACACCCAAACCAGGTTGCTCAAAACCACTGACCTTGGCCTGTGTATTTTCAAGAACAACAACAGCTCCCACTCTCTCATTACATGTTGCAAATGTCTCTCCACCTACAGCCACAATCAGATGGACCTTTTGATTTTATTCGGGTCACATTTTTGTTCTAAACCTGCCGGCTGAAAGGCCCTCACAGCGGCAGGGGCTGCAGGTTTGAATGTCAGGCACCGAAGTGTGTATTATCATGCCTGGTTTACCGAGGGGCTGCAGAGGTTGTAGGTCATATACGGGAGCAGAGTCATTGCCATGTCATTGTCGCATTTCCTTCGCTTTCTCCCTCTGCTTGTCTGTCATTCAGTCTCTTACCTGTTTGCACTGAAACTTTCTATTCACATTTGCTTTCCATGTGTTATCTCTACATCGCTGTCATTCATTTATTTCCTCATTCATTTTCTCACCTCTGTTTTTTTCCCTTTTTCTGGTAATCTCTGTCACGTGCCTCTTTGTGTTTTTGTGTCCTTTCCTCAGCTTCCCTCCCTCTCTCTCATTCTGTTTGCTCAGTTAGTTTCTCTTCCCATTTATTCAGTGTTTTTAGCAGGAAGCTGAAGTGAAAGATAAGTTTTGTCCAGGCTAACGGTCACTGCTGCGTGTCAGTAACAGTCTAAGCTCAAAGGCTGACTGGGCCTTTTCTTTGTAGAGTTTTCTTTCTGTGTTTGCACATGTTTCTGTGAGTGCACTGGTTTCCTCCCAAACCAAACCAAGCACGACATGTATATGAATCCTCCTGCCATTGCCCTTGACCAAAATACCGGCTTCAGAAGTACAGTTAGTCCCTGGACGCTGCCCACTGCTCCTAAAATATTTAATGTGGGTTACATGTAGAGGACTGATTTCCCCACAAGGACTAATAAAGTATAACTTTATTTTTATAGTCGGTGGAAAACAATAGTAAAACAGAAGTTTTATTTTTTCCTGCCCACACTGGAAGCTCCCACATTTTAGCAGAAGTTGTCGCACCCAGCGTAGAGGGAAAGTGACTCAGAAGAACTTTTTGTCAGCCAGAAATCCTCCTCTTAACGGCGTCTTCATCCTGTTACTGCAGCAGCAACGGACCAAAGGGCAGAAGGTTTCTGTGTCTAATCTTGCAGTTTGACAATTTTAAAGTTGCAGATTTTATGTAATGAGCAGAAAAATCTTTAATTCTTATGAAGATTTTCAGCAAAGCAGTAGCAAAGCAACAAACAAACCAAATTTTGTACTGTATTTGATGATGAGAAGAACCTTTTTAAGTTGAAAACAAATCGTTATCTCCTTGCAACTCCCTTATCACATGTCCCTCACCACATGGGCTTATTGCGGAACCACAGATATTTAGGAGGTGAAGGTGAAAATCCAGTGTCTCACAAGAAAATAGCAACAGAGAAAGGGAAAAGAATACATTTGGTTGGAGCATTTTAACATGCTGGTTTTGTTTTAGTCCAAAACCCAAAGATATTTTTGTTTATTGTCACATAAGTCGGTATTAAGCAGCACATTCTCAAAATTGAGGAGCCTGAACTAGGTACGATTTGCCTTTTTAGCTTGAAAAAATAATAATTTACCATCAGTCAGTTGACAAACTGCTGCAGCACCTTCAAGGTTGCAACCTCTGGAGTCAAGGAATCAAAAACCTTGAGTTTAACACACTGATTTATTAGACTTATAGTTAAAGTTTTCCTTCCTAACAAACAATACTTTCTCTTTCATTAAAGCATTAGTGGTTCGACTTGAAGTAACAATTAAAATGTGCTGCAAAGTTTGTTTGCATTAAATCCATGAGTTGAAATTGCAGTTTGATGCTGGTATTACGTATTTAGGAAAATCGGTCCTAAATTATATTGCACTTTAATGACATAGAAGTTGACCCAAAGTGCTCTCCTTTTGAGATAAGAGTAACGTTGCAAATTTACCTGACTAGGAAAAAAAAGAATGAAAACGACTGGCAAATGCAATTCTCAAAAGTGCCTGCATTAATTAGTGTCACATTCATGTTCAGGTAATAATTATTGTCCTGTGTTGGTGAATTTGGCCCATATTTTCTTAAAAAATGCACCTGTTTTGCATCACTTCTGCAGTCAGTGATTCTCCATTTTATGCTGTTTGAATTATAAACTAGTTGAAAAAGAACGTAATGTTCTTAAACACATTAAACATGACACAAGCAACCATTAAAGAAAAGTAGTACGAGGCATTCATCTCAGCTGACTGTTAATAAGCACTCTCATGAGTAACCTCCTAGGCCCCAAACAGCCTTTTTTGTGTGACCTAATGTTATTACAATGACCCCATTAGCCAAAGTGCACAATTATCTGCCTGCGATTACGTTTAAGTGGTTCTGTTACGACCTGTGATGGTGTTAAATAGATTGCAACACAAACCAGGTTTAGCGAATACAGAGCAGAGAATTTTTAAGAATTTCAAGCTCATTGTCATAAAAAAAAGTGCAATACTGACTGCTTTGTTATGAACTGTAATGAAGTCTGTAATATTGGATTACAAAATGCTCAGCACATCCATGACTATGTATGTGTTAATGTTGCTTTCTGTTGTATACACCGATCAGCCACAGCATTATGACCACTGACAGGTGAAGTGAATAACATTGATCATATTGGTACTATGTGGTGTTCTGATGGAAAACCTTAGATTTTGACATCCGTGTTGATGAGACTTTGACACCCAAATAAACATTGTCCCACAACAAGCACACTCCCTCATGCAAATGGAAACCCCAAATGTCAATGGCCTACCCCTGCAGGAAAATGCACCCCACACAATGTTTGCAATAACATTAACCAATCAGGAACATGTTGAGGAACATGACAATGGCCCAACATGTTGATTTGACTTCCAAACTTCCTACACCCCATTCTGATCAAGCATTAACAGGATGGCGTGAAACATTTTGATTGACAGAGGCCCCACTACCCAAAGGATCCACTGCCTGTGTCCTGGTTCCAGACCCCATAGGACACCCTGAAAGGTCCTCTTGTTCATGCCCAATGGTTCAGAGCATTTTTAACCACACAAGGGGGACCAACACAATATTAGGAAGGTGGTCATAATGTTATGCCTGATCGGTGTGTATATGTTACTGCTCACTTTGCAAATATTAACGTGAGTGCAACTTTGAGAGACAGTGGGGAGAAATACATTTTCACTATTTGTGATGCTGTCTGATGTTGTTTTATATTAGGTACACCCTGAGTACCTCCAACTCAGCCATTGCCGCCCTGCTGTGTGCCCTGTACCCACACTTCCCTGCTCACAGCACTGACAATCGGTGAGACAAGCATACACACACACCATTATAACAAAACTAACCCCAAGAAAGTGGAGATAAATATGTATGATAATGTGAACTTTGTGAATGTTTGATCAGTGATGCTACTTCACCATGAAAGTTTAAATTATTTGTGATTAATACTTGATTGTTTCTCGTAATGCACAAAGGCACATACTGTTCATTGTCTTAAATATAAAATATCCAATCCAGCAAAGGTAGCTTGTTTTTTGGAGAAAAAAAATTTAATTGCAGTCAGACAATATTTCGTGCTTATGTTTTGGCTCTTTAGTGTTAAACACATACTTTGAATTTTATAGCATTTTTCTCTCAGAATGTCGTCCTTCTCAGAGTAGTAAAACTTTTTTCAACAGCTTTAAACCATAAATGAGTCATTATATGATTCACATAATAAGTAGATCATGGTGTCCATTAACCACCTTATGAAACTAGTCGCCTTGTATTTAGGGTGACCCTGTATGTAGGTGTGTCACCCTAAATACAGGGTAACCTATTTAATGTTAAGGGAAGTTGTGGATACTGGTGAATGAAACAAATCATATGAACAAAAAATATATATAAATTTGTTATGTTTTTCTGTCAGTCTGGTTATTACGGTCCTGTCAACATGGAATCTATCTTTATACTGTCAATAGATAATATACTTGATTTACCTAACCCCTCATATTCTACTGTAGTAAATAAAACTGTACTGTTGCTGCAGGTACCACCTTCAGGCCCTGCGACACCTGGCTGTTCTGGCTGCAGAGCCCCGCCTGCTGGTCCCAGTGGATGTGGACTCCCTGAAGCCCTGCTATGCCCTGCTAGAGGTCACCTACAAGGTCAGCTCACATCACAGAAGCAGCCACCGACCTCTGGATAAGCCCTGTTTTCCCTTGTCACTGTTCTTTTATTGAAAAGGGAAAAGAGTCATCCAAAATCAGCTTTAGGTTTATGTTCCAAAGCTCATGTTCCAAATCATCCCACTCTGTCCTCTCATTCTGTGTTTGCCACAACCACTTATAACATTGTCCACCATTGTGCTTCTTTTTGAGAAGTTGTCGCATTTACTTGCACAATAGGTTTTTCAAACTGTAGTCTGCGATATGTGCTGGTTTCCACTTCATTTTGAGGTTTAAATCACAAAACACGTCTTTCTACTGAACCTCCTCATTCTGTGTTTCATCAGCATCACTGTCTGCTTCCTCCACCTCAAACTTCAGACACCAGCTCCCCAATTTTCACTCCTAATTAGAAAAAAAAAAGATCTTGTTTTAGAACTAATGCAACTTCCGACCTTGGTGGCACCTTGGTCATATTTTTGTTTTACTGTTGTATATTTTAAGAGCAGTAGTTTTGTACCAGCTTACAACTAGCTAAAATACTGTTGTTTATTCATTATTATTTTATTGTTTCTCTTGTGTGTCTTTGTGTCTGCTCATACAGTCGCTGGTCTTTCTGAAGTCTTTAAATACCTACTAGTACATGTAGAGATCTAGACATGAACAGCAGAAAATAGTAAAGGATAACAACAACAAAAAAAAAACAGAAACAGCTTAAAGGCAGAACTGGTTCATGACCCAGAAACTTATAGATGAGGAGAATGTACAGTTGAAATATTGCTCAGTTATAGCTGTTAAATTATAATAATAGTCCTTCCCAAACCTCCCTGTGTGAGGTTTTGTTGCTGCTCTGTATAGATAAACCTGTTTTAGAAGTCTCCCTTTGTCCTTCTCTTGTTAAGTATTCCGATTACAACTGTATATGATTTTGAAAGGAAAATTGTGTTTTTACATTCTTCTTTAAAGCGTTCAGTACAAACTGGGCCATGATGTCTGTGCGTTATAAGCAGAATTTGTCAGATTTAAATCTCAGATCACCTGAATAAACCTTAGAGAGGCAAGTGAACGAGGAAACCCTTAAGGTGCTTCAGCCCCTGAGGCCAACAACGGGCAGGCTCTGGTTTTAGATATAAGGAACTGAAAAGGCCTTAAATACCCATAACTTATGTTTATAAGCCTTTTAAGGAATTGGTTTACAGTATTAAGGAGAACACACACAGGCAAAGTGTAAAAACACAGCACCCATTGTTTTTTATGTCGGCCAAGACACTCTCAGCATCTCTGTGCACGTCACTGTGGCTTAATGTGCGTCATCTCATCCTGATACACCGCTGCATCTTGTTCTATACAGAAAACACCAAAGTTTTCATATCAGAGGACATTAATGCCAACACTGATAAATCTGTGACAATCTGTAATATCAGTCAACAGATGTATCAGACAGGCTCTGGGTATTTGTTGACGTATTTTAACAATTTAACATACAGTTATTTTTTAGTTTGTGGACCTTCATGTTATTTAATAATAAATCCACCTTATTACACTGATCAGGCATGACATCATGACCACCTGCCTAATATTGTGTTGGTCCCCCTTATGTGCTCAAAAATGCTCTGAACCATTGGGCATGGACAAGAGGACCTCTCAGGGTGTCCTATGGGGTCTGGAACCAGGACGTTGGCAGTGGATCCTTTGGGTACTCTGGCTTGTGCAGTGGGGCCTCTGTCAATCAAACTTGTTCCACTGCATCCTGTTGATGCTTGATCACAATGGGGTGTAGGAAGTTTGGAAGTCAAATCAACATGTTGGTCCATTGTCATGTTCCTCAACATGTTCCTGATTGGATGATGTTGTTTCCATGTGGTGGGGTGTATTTTCCTGTGGAGGTAGGCCAGTGACATTTGGGATTTTCATTTGCATGAGGAGTGTGCTTGTTGTGGGACAATGTTTATTTGGGTGTCTAAGTCTCATCAACATGGATGTTAAAATCCAAGGTTTTCCAGCAGAACACCACATAGTACCAATATGATCAATGTTATTCACTTCACTTGTCAGTGGTCATAATGTTGTGTCTGATCAGTGTGTTCCTGTGTATTGTAGAGCTTTTCATTGGTTTAGCCGTCATTTCTGTATCTGTCATCTGGGTGGTGACTGTCTGCATACGTTGCACTTAAAAGGATAAATAATGTCATACTGAATGGAGCTCCTCATAGTATAGTATTTCCACAGATGAAGGATGATCCAAGGTTAACGACTGTGGTTGCTGTCACTGCTCAGCACCACCTTGGACAGGACACTTCATTTCAATTTAAATCACAGCAGAGAGCTCAGCTTGAACATCATCTGTCATTATGTCTCTCTTCGTGTGAGAGAATTCTTATACATTTATTTTATCCATCCATTAGCTATACCTGCTTCATCCTGTAGAGGGTCGCAGGAGGCTGGAGTCTAACCGGGTACACTCTGGACATGTCTATAAGGGCCAACACAAAGAGACAGACAACATAGCACACTCACACTCCTCCCTGCAGCTAATTTAGAATCCAATTAACCTATCACGCATGTCTTTGGACTGTGGGAGGAAGCTAGAGAAACCCCACACAGAAAAACCATTGTCGACTAGCAGGTTAGAACCCCTAACTTGGAGACTACCGTACGAACAACTGCAGAAAAGGAAAACTTACTAAGATCAAAACGATGGTTTAGGTCAAAATGAATGAATTCTGTTAGCATTTGGGAAATACCGTTCCTCAGGAGTCAGGTTTGGCACTGCTGTTCTCTGTTGCTAATACTGTAGCATTATGTTTGAATACAATACAATAAATACAGCTTGTATCGATTCTCAATACTGAGTACAGTTTAAGCAAATGTAAGGTGTTCACAGATCTTACAGTTCAACTTGGCAAATGTGAAGCTAAACATTAATGGCCCTTTGTTTCTCTGTATCTTGTAATGCCTCCATTTCCTCATTTTTCAGGAGACAAAGTGGTACGACGAGACAACAGTCGAACTGATGGCCCCCACTATGCTTCCTGAGCTGCACCTTCTCAAACGGGTAAAGTCTAAAAACAACAGCTTACAGCCTTCATACCAGCATTATCCACCTCTTATTGTTGTTTTCAGATAAAGTAAGCACACCTGAACTTTGTAATCCTTTTATTATTTAATTTGTGTTCATATATTTGTTGCAGGTGAAGGTGAAGGGGCCACGTTACTGGGAACTGTCCGTAGACCTCAGCAAAGAAACACAACATCTGAAGTGAGTATTGAGGGAATTCGCAGAAAACGTCATCTGGTTAAAACTTAAACAGGTTGAAAGGATTTCACATGAATAAAACCTCTGAATATACAGTGTGTTGCCATGATTGTGGACCATCTTCATTAGTGGATTCCGAAGTGAAGCTGTGATCTTCTGTATTGATTCGATCTGTTGATTTAAATGATAATCTGTCTGTGTGTCTCCCTCAGGTCCATCCTGTCCAGAGATGGAGTGTTGTACGTCAAACTACGAGCCGGTCAGCTGCCTTACAAAGACGATCCTCAGGGTTGGAAGAGCCTTCTGGCCACCACCGTCAACCACCGCAACTCTGGAGTCAGAGCCTTCAAGGTAAATAATTGAAGATTTCACATCTATCACTGGAAGCCCAGGTGGTTCTTGTAGAGCCAGGTGATCTGGAGGATTGAATCCATCAAGTTTCTACTTATTTTTATGTCCTCAAGTTTTCTACAAACAAAAAGAAGGCCTATATTTTCTGTAGACTCAAAACTAGTCTCTTTTTTTTAAATGTGGCAGAATGAATGCTTACCCACATTATGTGTCTTTGTTGTTGAAGGATTTACTGATTTTTCAAGGGTTTGTGTTGAGTGCTTTGTCACATTTTACTTTTACATATAATACAAGCAGAAAAGCGAGCGAAGGTGCTGAAAAAAGCCTCACTTTGCTGGTTGCAGGTTCCGATCGAATGTCTCATATCTGGAATGTGACAACTTGATCTCAGTCTTAGAATGCTGAAAAGAACTGCAGTTTTATTCTCTTATCCCCCCCCCCCCAATCTCATGAAGCCTTGCTGTACAGAATGAGTTTTTGGGTCAACTCATGCAGGCACACCCTCACCTCAATTTGTGCACCACCCTTGTCAGTTTGAGTCAGTTTGCGCCCTTCAGTTGTGTTTGCCTGTAAACAAGCTGCCTCTAAAAACGACTAAATAGTGTTTAGTTTGAACAGAGCTTACAGGAGGTTGAGGGAAGCTCAGGCTTTTCAGTAGCTGATCAGATTCTTTTGCTCCAGATGCATCAGGTTTGAAAAATTTGTAATACTGATTCATTCACTTAGTGACAAACTTGGCTTTCTAAAGCCTGCTTAACATAGTACTGTAAAAGACTTCCTCCATGTCTCAGGCCTTTTAATTGGTCTTAGAAATGAGGTTACAGAGGTTTCCATTTTATTTATGGACTGTCAGTGAAGCCCAATTGGTATGCTTGGTTTGGGGTAGCGTGGAAATCTGTGTCTGTGCTTTTTGTACGACAAATGAACACACAAAATTTGATGTTTCATGGTTGTACTTAAGATCATTGAAACACTTTTTGCAGTCAAGCTAAAATTTTAGCTGCTGGAATGTTTCTGCCTTGCTGACAAAATGAAGCAGAGTGTTTTACTTTGCTTTTTGCTTTCAATCCCCTACTCCCCAAAACCTGCCAACGGCTTTGAAAGGATGGTTATCTTTAAAAAATTGTCAAGTTTGCACCACTTAACATAGCCAGAATTTGTGAAAACAGAAAGAACTATTTGATTTCCAACTTTACAAGGGTTCTTAAAGTACTCATCTGTGACATGCATTTCCATTGGGAAAAAGTTCCAACTCTAAGCTTAAAATTGTGATATATAATTGAAATTTCATTATCCTACATGTGTAATTTATAAAGTCACCAAAAAAACCCAATTGCATTTAGCAGATTCTGTAAAAATTAAACATTCTGCATTTGTCAGCACAAAATGAAGCAATCACTGATTCAGTTGCAACTGACAGTCACGTGACAAAAACTAAGAGACTGTTCAGCTGAATTGCAGGAGATTAAAAATGGAAGTAGTAAAATAGGCTATATAGAGTCACAATTTTTCCCATGTTGGTAACACATGCTTAGAAAACTGTTGCACATGTTGATTCCAATTTTTTCAGCTTTTATAAAATAGATAATCAAAGAAATGTCACTTCCTTTGTTGCTTTTTCAGGATATATGGCATTCTAAGTGTGTGATTCTGCACAAAAGAGGTTTCACTCTACCTCCAGCCATGGTTGTGCTGTTTCCACTGAGGTCCAGAACTTCATATTGCAGTGAAAAATGAGCCCACAGTGACTAAAAATGTGACAGGAGCAAAAACACCCAGATAGTGCTCAGGGTTCAGAGTGTTAACAACCTTTCCTTTAATAACTGGATTTGAAAACAGACCAACACGTGAATGGAAGTGAGTGGAATTGGATTGACCTCCTCCCCAGTGAATGTAGTGTAGTGACAACCCTTGGCAGGTTGTCACTACAGGTTCAGCAGGCAGCTGTGCGGCTGACAGTCTATTACTGGTTTCCTGATGGCCTCAGTGTACGCTGTCAATATACCTGCAGGATCCAGAGGGGAAAAAAGCATGTTATTTATTCCACTCGTCCTCACTGTTCTTCCTTCCACGTCATCTTTTTCTTCTTGTGCATTCCTCTTTCCTTTCTCCTGACCACATTTCCTTTACACCCTTTACTTCCATTCATACCTTCTAAATCTATTTATCAGTCTTCCTCTCACACGTCCTTAACTATCTTGTGTATCTGTCGTTTTTTTCTGTACCTCCTCTGTGTTGGCTCATCTGTACAATTTTACATTTTCCTTGTTTTGTTTTTGTTTTTTTGCAGCCTGAAGCCATCTCTACCTTCACCTCGGAGCCTGCCCTCGTCTCCTTTGCCGAGTTCTTCTGTAAAACCTCTGACGTGATGAAACACGTGAGTTTTAACATGAGAAAACAGATGTGGATGCACTCAAAAGCCAGGTTTAGTTTACATCTCCTTGTAGCCATTTTACTGTCACATGAAACAGCCATCTGCTCTACAAGACTTAAAAAATGTACCGTTTTCATGATTGTATCTTAAGAAATACCAGCTCAGCAATCAATTATTTATTTCTATTCAATTTTATTTATATGGCGCCAATCCACAACATACATCACCTCATATCACTTCACATACTATGGTGAAGAACCTTATTTTTAAACAGAGAAACCCAACAAATCTGAAGTTTCCTTTGGATTCCCTTTGAACAAACGCTTGGCGACAGTGGGAAGGAAACCAAAAGCCTCCCCTCAATTATGGGTTGCTGCTTGATTTTGAACCCTATGTGGCAAATATAAATGTAAACAGTGTGACATAAACAACATGTGTTTACTTCTTGTACGATTCTTAGGAAACATTATTTATCTGTGTTTTTGAGAGGGTTCTTCAGACAGAACCACAGCAGGGACTTTGGTGAATTTCCCCGAGTTTCTGACAGAATCGGGGATTTTGTTGTTGGAGTTTTCACACCTTAATTGTTAACATGTTTGTTTTGGAATGTATTGGATACTAAACTGCTCTTTCCTTGAGAGTAACATTAGCAAACAAGGTGTCGGCCAAGGTTGTGAAGGAGCTCTGGTGTAAGATAATTCAGTGTGTTATCAGTGTTGTTCTGTGGCACATATCACTGCAGAAACTCTTTGCCCTGCTGACACTCTGCTCGAAACATTTTCCTTCCAGACAAACACCCAGACATGTCTGCTTTCACGTTTGCATGCACCGTGCATTCCTGCTAATATTGTGTAGCCTGAGTCAGGTATCCTTCAGGATAAAGGGTTCATAAGAATCCCCATATCTCCTCACATGTATATGAAAAAAAATGATTGAAACTGCTAGAGCAAGCAGTAAGCAAGAAGATGAGCTCATGTGTCCTGAATAAAATCAACACATCGAGCACAACAGAAATATTTCTCTAACATACAATAGGAGGAAATCCAAATATTAATGCACCTTGTCATGAATGACATTTGGCATACCGTCCTAAATATGTCTGTAATACATAGAAATTACATAAGATCTTGCATTGTGAAGTGAAACTAACTCTACAAACACACATGTCCGCCTTCAGTGGAAAAGTAAAAGCAAACAGGAATTGCTGACCAGACTTTCGGTCTGTGTTTTTGTCTGCAGATATACAGACTGTGCTAAATGAGTCAATACCTTGAAGCACATGCCTGTATTAGGACGAAGCAGACACCAAAGTGTTTCCAGGGATGGTTCGGTCAACGTGACTCAACGTGGCAACAGAAATAAGAGTCAGCAGCAGTCGTGCATGTGGCTCTTTGAAGCTGCTTTCAGGCAAACGATGACATCAGGATGCTGACATGCACATGGGGAATTTGCGGAGGTGAAGGCATAGTTTTTACCATCAGCTTAGTTTGTGGCATATTAACATGCTCACATTTGTTAATTAGTACATGGAGGATTAACTGCATTGTAAAATTTTGGTTTTGAGTGCTTGAATGGCCAGCTTATCTTTCAGATTACGTCCCATGTTACTTGCTCACGTCACGATAGCAGAAATACTTAGAAGCAGTTCTTCTTCTTAGTAGCCTTTAAGGCCAACTGGTTTTTCTCAGTGACAGCATCAAAACTTTAGAAGTGCCTACTAGATCAGATCAGGTCATAAACTTTACTATTATTATTCAGATCCCAGTTAAAAACACATTTTTACTCTGATTTACATGTAATTTCGGTTTCTATCTGAGCACACAGTACTGATGAGCTCCCTCGTGATTTATCGCACAGTGATTTGAATCAGTCCTCTTGTAAGTGGTTTTCATTGTTGTGTAGGTTTTAATTTTGACTTATTTGTTGTAATGGGTTTATTTGTCTGGTGCTGTTTTGATGTGTTGAAATGTTGCATGAAAATAAACTGGTTTGAAGTACAGCTGACGCATGAAAAGTCAGGATATCACCAAAGTCATTAGGAGGGATCATGTGAAAACCAGGAACATCTACAGCATTTCATTCTGCAACAGAACAGATGTGCAAACAAGATTAATGGAAATACAGCTGTATGTGTGGCACACTAAGAACAGACTCCTTGTTTTAGTGCTGCAACATGGTAAATTCAAGTTAAACACCAAGCAGCTTGATATCTATGGCACATGTTGAACACAAGGCACTTTAAGGATTGAGCAAAGATTGTATAGATCATCATGTCTGTCACTGGATCTGCTTATTAATCACTTGACTCCCATTTTCTGGGTAAAGAGGCTGCTTCATTACGACATCGGGTTAATTGGTTAGATTGCAGAGGTCACGTGGTTCAGCTCCATGGCGAAATGGGTGAAAATTGATAATTCTGCAGCGCAACGTTTTGTAATTGAATTCAACAACAAGAGGACATCTCATTCTTCTGCCTGTATTTATCAGATGTAAACATGGGCTTTGTATTTAAATTGCAGGCAACGTGTTTTCTGGCAGGTAATTGCAAGATTTTTTGCTGTCTGGGTTTTTAACGTAGTGTGAAATAGCTCCATGTCTAGATGTGAATATACAGTTTCTGCCTTTATTCCTTCTTGTGGTTTGGTAGAATAAATAGATGGCTATAAAGTAATTGATTTTTATTTTTTTAGCAGTGTACAACGTCTTTATAAATACAGTTGTGTGCGAAAGTCAGGGCACCCCTTTAAAAACAGCATATTTTATATATTAAAAAATTAATATCCATATTTATAGTCTTTCTGGGATATGGGAAAAAAAGACAATATTATCAGGAAACATTAATGCATAGTTACATTTTATTTTATAACTTGAACAAAATTACAAAAATAAAAAACATCATTTTGGCCTGTGCAAAAGTCGGGGCACCCTGAGAGTTTCAATGTGTCAGATTCTTTTAACAAATTCAGACCTTTACCAGCTCATTAGTCCTGAAGCATGTGTCAACAATTGTCATTAGGGAGCGCCAGCTGGTGTGTATTTCAGGGTTTCTTAAATATGGCGACTCCACAAACCTGTGCAAACAACAACAATCATGGGTTCCTCTAAGAAGCTAAGTAAGACAGAAAAAATGAAAGTTATTGATGCCCACAATGCCGGGGAGGGCTACAAGAAGATAGCAAAACGTTTTCAGCTTGCAGTTTCCACAGTGTGAGGTATAATTAAGAGATGGCAGGTGAGGGGAACTGTGGAGGTCAAGATGAGATCTGGAAGACCAAGGAAACTCTCGGACAGAACAGCTCGTAGGCTGGTCAGAAAGGTAAATCAAAACCCACATTTGACGTCAAAAGACCTGCAGGAAGATTTAGCAGACTCAGGAGTGGTAGTGCACCCGTCCACTGTGCGGCGATACTTGCACAAACAAGACCTTCATGGAAGAGTCTGCAGAAGAAAACCTTATCTCCGTCCTCATCATAAAATACAACGTCAAAAATATGCAACAGAACATGTACAGAAGCCTGATGACTTTTGGAAACAAGTGCTGTGGACTGATGAAGTTAAAATAGAACTCTTTGGCCACAATAAGCAAAGGTATGTTTGGAGAAAAAAAGGAGCAGCATTTCATGAAAAGAACACCTTGCCAACTGTTAAATATGGGGGTGGATCCATCATGCTTTGGGGTTGTGTTGCAGCCAGTGGGACAGGAAGCATTGCTCGGGTGGAGGGAAGAATGGATTCCATTAAATACCAGCAAATTCTGGAGGCAAATATCACAGCATCTGTAAAAAAGCTGAAGCTGAAAAGAGGATGGCTTCTACAACAGGATAATGATCCAAAACATACTTCAAAATCCACCATGGACTACCTCAAGAAACGCAAGCTGAAGGTTTTGGAATGGCCTTCACAGTCTCCAGACTTAAACATAATTGAACATCTGTGGGTAGATCTTAAAAGAGCTGTGCATGCAAGACGACCCAAGAATATTGCAGAACTGGAAGCCTTTTGCAAGGAAGAATGGGGGAAAATCCCAAATGATAGAATCCAGAGACTTGTCGTTGGCTATAAAAAGCGTTTAGAAGCTGTGATATCTGCCAGAGGGGGTCTTACTAAGTACTGAAGGTACTGACGCTGTAGGGTGCCCCGACTTTTGCACAGGCCAAAATGATGTTTTTTGTTTTTGTAATTTTGTTCAAGTTATAAAATAAAATGTAACTATGCATTAATGTTTCCTGATAATATTGTCTTTTTTTCCCATATCCCAGAAAGACTATAAATATGGATATTAATTTTTTAATATATAAAATATGCTGTTTTTAAAGGGGTGCCCTGACTTTCGCACACAACTGTAAGTGTCCGTGTCCAGATTGGTACATTGTGTTCTGTGGAAAACTCTCATCCCATGTTTTAAAATAAATCTCCTACAGCGAGTTGAATTTTGCGACAGCGGAATAATAAACAAGGTTTCACTATTTCCATGTTTGACACTGGTCCATGGAAATTTGAAAGAACTTCCAAGTCATTTGGCGGTCTTCCTTTTTCTGTGTAAGCACCTTGTTACTGAGAACAACACCACTGGTTGTGCACAAACAAAGAGTGTTTGCACAAAGTATCTATCAAAAATTACCTGAAATTCTCATACACAAATGGGATACACAGGATGATTCAGTGCAAATTTGTCATAAGGTCTGACTTACACAATGATTTGTGCTCAAATGGAGAAGCGCAAAATATTTAAAAATGTCACTAACAGCAAAATATAGAAAGACACGAATCACGAAAATAATCTGTAATGTAACAAACAAACTAAAGAGTGTTGCTGCTAATTAAAGCTGAATAAATCAGTGTTAAGGAGCTTTTGTGCCATGTTTCCATGTTGTGGTGAACTGACGTCATGTGCGCTCCAACCTGACTGAGTTAACAGTCACTCACTGTGTTTTGCTTTCACAGAGAGAGGACACTCTAGTGCTGTTCTCGGCGATGCTGTATGAATGCGTGACGCAGGAGTGTCCGGAGATGCTGCCCACGTATATCGCCATCGAGCAGGTAACACAAACACCCTGAGCTGTGTGACGAACGGCTAAACTCCTGACTTTTACCTGCTGCTGATTTAGAATCTGTAGAGGAAACAATAGTGCAGATGTTTCATTAAATAACTGCTGTGAAATTACATTACTCCCCGCCTCAGGTTAGTTTAACGTTGTCAGGTTGATTTTCATTCCGAAGTTAAATTGACTGAAAACTCAAAGCATGAAATTTAATTTACAAACTCATAATCCATCTTGGAGCACGACTGGCAAAAATGTAAATAATCTGAATTTTGCGCGTAACTCGATTAAATTTACTCAATATTGGATAAATAAGATCTAAATCTGTCGAGAGCAGCTGCTGTGTTTTTGTTTGAGCTGCATCTGCACCAGTTATACTTTAATCTGTGATTATGATGTTTCTTTGCTCGGCAGCACTCAGCATTACAGAGTACTTTATACAGCATTTTCTTTTTCTACCATAGAAATAAAGATATTGCATAACCAACATTAAAAAGGAAGCTAATCTTAGAATGAAATGTGTTCTCACAGCTTTAAAATATCTAGTGTCTGATGCACCTGATGTTCCTGAAGTCGCTGGCAGAGATAAAAATGTATGTTAACCCATGTTTATACCGGTGTCTCTCAGGCGGTAGCAGCTCTGCGTCGGGGCGACCTGCTGCAGACCTTCCCCCTGTGGCAGCTTCGCCTGGTGGTGGAGTTGTGGGACAGCAGGATGCTAAAGGGTCCAGCTAACGCTCACGACACCCTGCTCACCTCCGAGTTCCTGCCCGTCATGAAGAACACTGTGGACGTAGCGCTGGACAGCTGGCTCAAAGGTGAGGACGGGACGAGAGGCGTGATGGATGTGAATGTGTTTAATGTGACTTGATCGATAATGTAGTAGTTTTTGGAGTCATTCATAAAGTAAAACATCAAACACTTGGTCTGTTGCTGCACAAAAGCTAACTTTTCCTTTATAAACACGTTAATAAAAGTGATCATTCAAGATAAGAAAGGATGTCACAAACCTTTAAAGTAGAAAGATTAAACTGAAACTGCAAGTGGATTGGTCAGTTCATAGAGGAATAATCGACACAATAACTGATAAGTGGTTGAATGTTGGCAAAAGTGAAAAACAAAATCACAATTAGTTCGCATCACTTTAACCTCTAGAAACATATGACAAATATTTTTAACATTTTCATTGATGCATTTCATTGACCAAATGATTAATCAAGAAACCTGATCAATAAATAATAAAAATGCTAATTTTATGCAGATATAGATTAAGAAAAGGAGGATGCAGCGAGCTCTGTAATACATAAAGCTCTGTGATCTACTGTTGGTCATCTTAAAAATATGTTTTTGATAGTGAAACTTTATAGGATGGTTTGTCCCTGTAAAGTGCTGCCATATCTTTTGGGTGTTAACGCTATATTTCCAGGGTTAAATCAGGTTTTTGGGGGTTTGTCTGTGTTTTAGCTTCGACCTCAGTACATAGTCTGAGTAATCAGTGTGAACAAACACAAACATCTGTCTGGTTCTGGTGTAAAAGAGGCCACATCTGTACCTAATTATTTGTAATTCTTTCTTTTGAATTGCATTTTTTTTTAGTTGCGTTTGCTCTATTTGTATACAGATGTCAGCAAACACATGATGCGTGGGCTGCTTGTGTTTGTTTCTACGAGTTTCTGATGCGGGTAGCGATTGATCAAGACAACATCAAGCATGCTGAACAAAGGCTCAGATATCTTCCTCTTCTTAGTGATGCACATCTAGGAAAACCACTTACTGCTTACTGAGAAACTCTGCAGTCTGTTCAACGTGTTCCCATTTCTAGGATGTCAAATACTGTTGTTTAGTTAAAGCTTCCTAGAAATATTACAAGGTGTCCTTTGTTGTCGGTGTCACCTGCGTAAATATTTGACACTGATAGACGTGTAGGAGTTTATCCAGTTTAAAAGACCCTAAAGGAGGTTGAAGGGGTGGCGGCGTAAGTTATAGGACTTGCCTTGAACTTTGTGGCTGACTTTTTCACTGTTTGATTTAGTTTAGACACCAAAAGCACTTGATTAACTTTAGGAAAACATCATGGAGGATCGTGGAAACTTGTCGTTACCCGAAAAGAAGTGAAAGTGACGACACCAGCAGAGAACATTTGACTGACGTCTCTTCATAACATTCACAGATTTATGTTTAATAAACTACACTGCATATGGAAAAACGACTCTTAAAGGCACCCAGCGCTTTCAGTTGTAATGGCAAAGTGTTAGAACAACGTGGCAGTGTGTGAGGAGTCAGATTTCAAACTATACAAATACTGGTTTCATATTTGGTAATGGAAGAAGGCAGGTTTTTCCACCAGCATTTGTATCAAAAAGAGAAGGAAAGAATATAAACAAAGAATATAACTGAAGTGCAATAAGGCCCAGTTACATGTGATGTTGATCAGCCCACTCTCTACTTTAATTAGATCCCTGTGAAGCCCGAGTAGCAGGTATAAATATAGCTGAAAGACACTGGCAAACTGTAAAGGAGACAGAATCAGCTGTCTGCCATATGACAGCTGTCAGCTGAGTAAAGTCAGCTGTTAGACTGACGTCATTCAAAGCAGCGATCAGTTTCTTTGGTGACTGAATGATAAACAAGTCAGACACTATCTGCAAAGTTATGTCAGTGTACAAACTTGATGGACAGACACCAGCGATAACGATAGCAGCATGTTATCATGCATTTTTACATTGATTACAGTAAGCATAAAGTTAATTTTGGGTCTGTTGAGCAGCAGTGTCACTGGCTGAGTGTTTCACAGGCTGGATGTGTTTCAGCTTGTTTTTCCGTACAGGGTGTAGCACATTAATGTCAGTTTAGAAGTTAAACAGACTGTGTATACACTCAAACAAGCTCACATTCCATCAGTGCACCAGCACACACACACACACACACACAAGCACACACACACACTTACAGTAACAAATGAACCCCAGGAGGCGTGGGAATCAGGTGAAGCCGTTGGACGAGAATGTGATCATATAAACAATTCAAACGTGCCTTGACTTTTATGTCTCATGAAGAGGAAAGAAAAACCGAATGACTTGATCTCGAGTGTCAGGAATGTTCTCTGGAACTCACCCATGACTGAAATATGTGACTGGATCATCTTGGTATTTTTTCTCATTCCTGTTTATACTCTTTCTCTGAACCGTTTCTCCTTTTTTAGAAGCTGGTACTGCAGAGAAGTTGTACACAAAACAGACTGAAATATCCCTGAAGTTGCACAGATATCCCCGCTATGATGGAATTCTTGGAATTTCACAAAATACTTTTGAAAGTAACAGTTTCTGGTGAAGTTTTGATATTTCATAGAAACCACAATACCTCAATGTAGAAGTATGACACTTTTTGCTCGCACAAGTGTTCTGGATATTTTGGGGTTTTGTCGTTTGCATAATTAAACTTCCTGAAAATTACCATAGAGAAGGTTGACAAACAAACCAGGATGCGTTCTCAGCCTGGGGGCAGAAAACAAGTTTCAACAGTGTCATAATGCCTTGAGGTTGTTTTCACTGTATAGAAATGAGGTAACTTCCTAGAAAACCATTAAATTAACTGTTAACAGTTGAATTTTAATGCTACATGCATCTTTGCATTGCATATTTTCTTAATTTTTGTCCCAATGCAACTTTTGACAGAGCTCTGGCTAGCTAACATGACGCATGTTCCATTCAGAAATGCAGCTTGTAGTCTGTACTGTTCTCTCAAAATACACCTGACTGGGCAGGAAAGACACCACATCAGTAGGATTAAACCAGTATTGGTGCTTAGCTGTACAGGATTTTTAAAGGAAAATCAGCAGTTGTCTTTTGTTTTTCTCTGGAACATTAAAAGCATAACAGCGTGATGTATTTTCCCCAAACTGAAACACTCATCAAACACAAAGCCTGATAAACATATGCTTTTGTACCTTAAAACAGCCGCCTCTTGCAGCAGTTTCAGTGCAAAACCCTCCACAGCCTTCATAAAATGCTTGGCTCCAACCAGATCACTGGAGCTAATGGCTGCTAATGCCCTCTGAGCTAACAGGCAGGTATTCTCTTTGGGGTAATGAACATTTTCCGCTCATTACTCCTGGGATTCCTGCAGTTTTAGGCACAAAAATAACTTCATGCTGATTTGTTTGCAGGCTCTAAAGTCATTTTGGGTTCGTTTTGTTCCGTGTCTGCTTGTGTATCTCACACATGATGCTATAAATCGACCTTTTCCGCTCCATGTGTGGGAAAATTTAAGTCCTGTTTTGGGAGATCAGCAGACAGAAACATAGTAGATATAATATATATAATATAATATAATATAAATAAACTGAATTTAAATAATAGTGCTGTTGCCAAATATGTAAAAATGAGATAAAATAGGAAAAGCCTTCATTAATCCTACAGTGGGAAAACGTGAAGTGTGACAGCAGCAATGGGGATAGTGCAAACGTGAAGGGAACATTAGTAGAAAATACAAAATAAACAAGAAATAAGTACTGTTGATATTGTAAACATTCTTCCATCAATAAAATACTGATACTGCATATGAGGTTTAGGACACATGTCAGTCATAGATATATTTATTAACAGCTGTAGGTAACCTGTTACACTCAAACAGCCCGTTGTGAATAACAATGCCTGCATGCCTTCTGTGTGTTTTCTTTTCCAGACAACAGCTCAGCGTTACAGTCCTACATGAGGGGCGAGGTCCTCTCCAGGGACGCCCAGTCCGTCATGTTGGCCTCCTTCCTGGTGTACCGCTCCATCCCCTGCCTCAGGAACACACACACAGAGCTGGAGGGTAAAACAAACTCATGTTGACATAAAAGTTGGATGGTAACATGCACAAGTGGGCTAACCCACAATTTGATGTTTTGTAATGATGGCATAAAAGGGATCTTTGTGGTGCCGTTAAATCTGTCAGGTTCAGAATGCTTGTAGTTTAGCATGGTGTGTTAGGAGTTTGTGGGCCTGATAGGATGAAGGATGAAGCCTGATACTTACAGACTTGTATAAAGGTGATAAATCATTTTGTGACTAAACGTGGGTTAGCCCATTTGTGCATACTGCCATCCAGTTTACATCTTCGCCTGTACACAGATATATTTTGTAAACACTCACTTACACTAATGACAGTAGCAGGAATCTAACTGTAGTATCATGTAGTTTTGAAACTTACAAAAACTACTCAGTGATGTAAAGTAAGTAGTGAATTGAGTGCTACTTAAAAATGTAGTTATTACGCTGCAAAAACTCAACATCTTACCAAGTTTATTCATCTTATTTTTAGTCAAAATGTCTCAACCCACTTGAGTTAAGATAAATTCACTTTAAAAGTAACATATCAGCAAGATGGAGGGACTTGTTTTAAGATATATTTTCACTTGTTCTATTGGCAGATTTTTTCACTTATTTTGAGGTAAAAGTGCCTTAAAATAAGTTGTTTTTTTTCCTGTTTTAGGAGGGGCATTTTTTCCAATGTAGGTACTTTATTATTAGATCTGATTTCTACCACTTTATAGTTCAAATTAACTATATTTACTTTGTTTGAATACTTTGAATGCAGTACTTGACTTATAAAGGAGCATTTTTTATTTTTGCTAAAAGACCCACTGTGGATGATTTTGGAGTATTTATTAGCTGAAATGAAATATGGTGATAATAACAACATTTTGTTACCTGTAACTAGGAACCATTGTTTGTTAGCTTAGATTAGAATGACACCTTCATATCTATGTGTATATAAAATATGGATGTGATGAGTGGTAGCAACTTATCCATTACAAGGTAGCCAGTCCCTAAAGCGTAAGTCGCTTTACTATCTATTTTACTCTAAATGGGTTCATAATTTACAAAATGAGCATCATTCTGTGTTGAAGGAGACTTGAAGGTAGCAACTGAGACCATAAACTTATTAGGAAAATGTTCTATGAGATAACAAATTACCGGAGAAGTAGACTCATTTTCTCATAGACTTCTACAGAGTCTGACTTCTTTTTGCAACCAGAGGAGTCGCCCCCTGCTGGCTGTTGGAAAGAATGCAGGTTTACGGCACTTTTGCATTGACATAGCTTTTCAGACCCAGAGGCTACATTCTTATTTAATATATAGGCTGTGTTCCAAATCGCACACTTTGTCTTTTTGCTTAAGGCATATACTACAGCTGCCCCTCACAAAGAATGTACTGTTTAATACAACCTGGGCGTGCTACTTCATCATAATAATGCACCTTAAACTCTGACTGTCGCATTCTGTAGCGTTAAATGAGCTGTCATCTGTCTGTGCAGTCATGGTGGCTAAGTTTGTTTATAATGGCAAGACTCACCGTGATGTAGTAACTGTGCTGAAGATTGTGGGTCTGAATGGCCGGAAAAGCATGCCGGCTTCCTTCCTGCAAAATATGACTAGATGTAGTAGGACATGTGGGTAATTTTGGCATACTTCATTTGACATACTGTGTATTGGGACATACTAAATCTTTGTCTTGCATGCTATCTCTGATGGTAGTGTGGACACTGGACCGCACCCACAGTCTCTATATATATGTAAATATGGAGAAAGCCCTCTTCCACAGCACCCTATATGTTGTGCTGCGGTGTTTCTACAGTAGCCCAGGATGGACAAAGCAAACACTGGTGCTAGAGAAGGTCCTAAAAATATTTATGTTGAAGTGGCAGCCACTGTAGGTTCCCCTGCATGCTTGGAGCAGTGGTACAATGTGCAACCTCACTGCTAGATGCCACTGAATCCTAAACACTGATCTTTTAAGTAAAAGACTTGAGTTGTTCTCCCTCCTCTGGACTTATGGTCAAATTCCATATTCAAGTCTTCTTTAGCAAAGTCGCATCTCAGTTTCCTGCTCATATGGAACAAGTACAAATCCACTGCAGAAATGGCTCCAGTAACAGTGACATTGAGGCGCTGTTCTCTCCCCTTGCAGGCTGCAGCTCACTCGGTGATTTACTGTCACGTAGCAGCCAGCTGGGCATCCCTCTCAGAGACCTGCTGAGGCTGGCACCGGTCCTCCTGGGTTCTGCATCCGGACCACAGACTCTGCAACACTTCCCTCTGCAAGCACTTTGATCCTGAACCAGTCGGTGGACTGGTAACGTCTCAGAGATGCAGTTCAAAGCCTTACACTGCGAGAACAGTTGGGACTGAAGTGTAACAGCTGCAGCAAGCAAACAAACAGTGACCACAAGACACCTTGAGTCTTGGCGCATCACTGCAACATGGCCGCCCTGCTTCTGCGGACTGTTTGGAGAATACAGACTTTGTTTGCTAATATTAGAGCTTTGTAACATAATATTTCTATGTAGTTTTTTTTACAGTATAAAGAAAGTTTAAACTGCAGTAATTATGCAGTAAATGTGCCATTTTTGTGGTGCCACCAACCGACAGGGAGGACTTCTTGGATGGATTTCTCTAAAAGTCCAGCAGCAGACAACTTTTCTTAAAATAACTGAACAAATACAAACAGAAACATTAGAAGATAAAATAACTGTAGTCATACAGGTGTCAGTGCTACATGTGAAGATTCTGTTGAGTTCAGGCCACTGTATTAAAGGGACAAGAACACCAAGGCAACATAATAAACTAGAAAAGTACCTGCACACTCCATGAATACTGTGGTTTATTCTCTGTCTTACTCTGAGGCGCAGTCAGCCAGCTTTTGTTGTCATCAAGATATCAACTGCCTTATTTGGTTTTATTTAATATTTTATTCCAAGTATGTTCGCCATTTTTAAACAAAATCTTTCAGAAAGTGCTTCAGCATTTCCTGAGTGTTACTTAAAGTTAAGATAAGTTGACGTCTTGCTGCTTTTTCAACCTGAAAAGATCAAAAGCACTAATTTAATTAGCTCAGATCTCATTGTTGTGATGCCAACTCTGCATCCCTGTGGTCAAGATGAAGGTCCTTTGAAGTGAGTCGAGGATCAGAACATTGTTTGGGTGGTTTCCCACATGAAAGAAGTCCCCTAATCTTCCAGTGGTAGTTTTGTATGAAACTGGTGGGTTCCACAGATTAGTGCGAATTTACTCACTATTTTGACTTCGCCTACATGGTTTTGTCTTTTGCAGTCAATACACCAAATTATGCCTTTGTGAATCACTGAAACTGTGATGTAGCCTTTGAACCAGCTGGCAGGCTGTTATAATTAGTTTTAGGTAGTTTTTTTCTTTATTTTGCCTCAGATTAGAGATTAAAAGAGGAAATATCAACAATACATTTGACATATAGTACATTAAGGTACTTCCATTAGATCTTTTTTTACGTATAGAACACCCTGGTTGGATAGTTGGATGCTTTGTGGTGATGGTTTTTACAGATATAAAAGCAGATGTTGGAACAAGAGCACTGATGTGATACCGGAGTGCATAAAATCTGAAAGGTTTCAGGCATGAGTCACATTAGTGACCACAAAACTCCATAGAAGTCATGTGAGTGGGCAAATAAAAACGTAAAAAGCCCAAGAAACGCAGTCAGTAACTCTACACACTAAATATTTACATGTCTATTTGAGCACAGTAAGGTTAAGGTTTTCAGATGTATACAGTTTTGTGATACTATTGGATTTCCTCACAGCTGCATGTAAATGTGTTTAGCCAACGACTCTAACACTCAGGATCGTGGGACTTTCCTGCCAGTGAGAGCAACATCGATACCTAAAACTGTGTGTGGTGGAAATCCCAGATACGGAAATGTGATCTAACATTTCTTTCACCAATGCCCGTCTGTCCAGAACTGTAAAACTGACCCGAACCCAGAGGTTTATAAGAAAGAGAGAGAACAAAATGGAAATTAAACAACAAAAATAATTAAGTACATAAAGAACCTGATCAAGACAGAAAATAATTTACATAAAACACAAGAAACGGAGAACATAGCATTTACCTATTCAACATTAATCATGTTGAATATGTCCTTACATGTTTTTTTTAAATATTTTTTGTATTCATCCTTTATTTAACCAGGAAGTCCCTCGAGATTAGAAATCTCTTTTCTGAGGGAGACCTAAATAAATGTTAGTTATTTAGTCCAGAATTTGAAGTAAGTTCATGAATTTTTTCATGAGACTTAACAAGGTAGTCATCTAATACTGCAACAACAGTGACTGACATTCATTGGTAGAAAATTCAGGTACAGCTACATTAAAGCGCCCAACTGCCACCATTTATGTCAAATTTTCCTATTCAGTATGACTCTGTGGAATTTTTCAGAACCTTTGTGATGTGCCACGTTGTAATCGGGAAGACAGATGGTCAACTTTGGGTGCCTTTATGATCTCTTGTTCGATATTTTGATCCATCTGTACGCATTTAGCTCCATCAGCCACAACATTAAAACCACTGACAGCGTCTACCTTAGCGGTACTCAAGGCGCTTTACAATGTGTTTCGCATTCACCCATTCGTACACACATTCACACACCAATGGTGACAGAGCTGCCATGCGAGGCGCTAGCCAACCATTGGGAGCAACTTGGGGTTCAATGTCTTGCCCAAGAATACTTCGGCATGGGGACAGGAATGAACCGCCAACCTTGCGATCAGTGGACAACCCGCTCTACCTCCTGAGCCACAGCTGCCCTAGTGAAGTGAATAACATGGATAATGTCAAGACAATGCAATGTTCCGTAATACCAGATGACAGAGGCCTCCCCCATTAGGACAATGCGCCCCTTCAAACCACACAAACTGCTTAAGAATGGCTCGGGGAAACTGGCAACAAGCTCAAGCTGTTGACTCCGAATTCCAAATTGATCCCAATCTGATTCAACAGCTGCAACCTCAGTCCACAGAGACTCCACCCTACATCCCACAGTATGTATGTCAGTTAGCATCTGTATCTTATTTCCGTTCCCCAGGCTTCTTGTCTTGTTGTCAGCTGTACTAATAGGCCTTTAGTGTTAGAAATCAACACCGTCTTAGATCTTGTCCACCCTTTATATTACAGAACTTGCCTGAGAATCATCAGGTTTTTACGTTTTCTTCACTTTCAAAGTAATGCAGTGATAGTGTTGAGGATATTTTACGGACCCAGATTCTACCCTTGAATAAGATAGCAAACACACTGCTGGGTTGTCCATAAATGTATTATCGTTAACATTATGGAGATTGAAATTACATCATTGCAATGGGGAAGACCTCACTAATCTCTCCCCCAAGGAAGAAGTACAAATGTAAGAACTTTCATAGTGAACAAACTCTTTTCCTATTGGCTTGTTGTAAGTTTAAACCTTATGGTTCAGTGTTTCATACCATGTTAGAAATGCTGAGTCCATCTTTCCAAAGACAAAAACCTCTTAGGGGTGTAGACATATCTTCTCTGGTTGGCCTCAAACCTTAACCTTTTTGAGCCCTAAGGTAACCCTTCAATAATTAAGCTACAGCAAAGTTGCTCTACTAACAGGAAAATTGTTCCCCAACAACAAAGATACATGTCCATTAAATGAACAAACAGATAATAAATTATAACCTAAGAGATTGTGGATGATTCTACTTTCTTTATATCCTTGAATACACTGCAAAAAAGGAGCTGCTAACAGCTAATTCTGCATACTCTCAATGGTTCCAGTTTGCCAAAATGCAAACCAATACATGCATGAAAAGATGGAGCTCAAGTTGCAGCCCACAGCTGACTCACTCAATCCATAGCAACATCATAGTTACTCTTTACAACCCCCAAAGAATTATGGATAGTATAGTTCCAAACCTTAGGGTATAATAATTTACTCATAAACAGAAGTAAGTCATAGAAGAAAATCATTTAATACCAGCTTTTTTCATGTTCTGTGCAAACTTTTTGACATTACTGCAGCCCAGAATGCTCCACTGAGTATGTCACAGTGCTTTTGCTTTTAAGTTGCTAAGAAACATTGGGTTTTTCATGGAAACTGACTTCAGAAAACTAAATGTCATGCATTTGGTGTGTGGTAGGATGCTTAGTGTGTGTTCAGCTCCTAGGCTCAGATCATTCCCAACCAACTGCTCTGAGAACATTCCTGAGCAAATGGAAAACATCCGAACAAACAAGTGGTCCACACCCTCGTCACAGAGCTGCAGTGAACAGAGCCGCTCCTCGCTCAGATGGTAACGTGTTTGTATATCTTTAGGTTTTCTTATGTGCGCAAAGAGATCAAAGGGCCCATTCATGAAACTCGTAGCTGGATTAAAAACGCCAACAAATGACGATAAACTTTCCTTTTAACCTTTTGTAAGTGTAGTCTGTCATTAGCTGCATAAAAGCCAGATTATAATGATGGGAGGCAACAAGAGTCCTTTCTATCGGCTGGGAGTCTACTCTTCCTCATACCGGGGATAATTCCACTGGTTTGGGCGGATAAAACGCAGGAACTGAAGCATCTGTTAAGCTGGTCCGCCCACACTGAAGCATCATTCTGCTTCCTGCTGCACTAAATACTAAACAGGCCTTTTTCTGAAGGGTTTTCTCTATTTTAACCTTGAAAAGGCCCAAAAATAGCAACCAGACATGACTCACATACTTTTTTACAGATAAAGGAAACATTCAGGACCACAACAGTGTGGCCGTGGAGTTTTATTTTGCCACAAGAAGACATTTGCGGTGATTGCCGTTATGGCTTTCTAATGCGTTTCCTGGCTTTTATCATCACTCACAGTTGTTTGGGTGAACACTTGACACGGTTTTTGAGACCACCTAAACACCAATGCTTCATTTTCTCATCACTGAAAGGCCTTTTCTCTGCAGGATTACTGCACTCGTTAAAACAAAACTCGACTTTTCCAGTCAGCATCCTCTTGCGAGTAATGAGATCATACATGAGGAGAAATTTCTGCACTTGTCACATATTACTGGGCACCAGTCGGGAACAGCAGCACTCCAATCAAAATATTGATGCTGTTGACAGTTGAAGTGTTTTGTTTGTTTTGTTTGTTTTTATAGCCATGTAAAATTCCTAATAAATAATTCCCAACAATGTCTCCAATGTTTCCAACACTTGGCTTTGCTGTGTATTTGTTCTTGAATGAGGTTGAGAAAGTCTTCTTTCATAAAAATACACCTTACGATTCTCGGGATTACCAAAACAAAAGTCTTTCCAGCAGCCTAAAGTCAAAAAGTCATAATTTAACAATGTAAACAGGGAAAACTGCTGACATAAATGGTGCTGGAACCTGGATTAATTGGCATGTATCAACTTGTTTTCATTAAGTGCTTAATCAAACATTTGAATCCAGCATTGGAGGTCCCTTGTAGAACATCTGGACCAATTTTTTTGTTATGGAAGAGGCAGAAGTTGCTGTTCATTTAAAGAAATTGTGTTAAACTTGCAGTGTGGAACTTTTGTCTCTCCCTTCTGCCAGTGGGAGTCATTACACAAACACTGCTGATGCATAATATGTCTTGTTTATTACTTTCATTATCTGGACTGTAATTCTTCCTCTAAACACAGCTTTTCTTTTTTATCTGTCACATGATTTGTCCTTGGTTTTAATGCTGTACTCCCAGTTCCTGAAGCTTTCTCTGTTACTCTGTTGCTCCCCTCTTCTGGTAAAACAGTCTTTGCTGGTGGAAAACTCTTTGCAAGTTCCCAATTTAAAACTCTAGAAAACTGAAAAATACAGAGTTTTATTGGTGTTGACAGGCCTAATCAGCATTGTTTGATCTCCTTTGGCGAAGTCCTGCACTCCAACTTTAATGTCTTTAATGTCTGAGTTTGAAATGTGGCAGTTTTTGAGTGTGGGGCATGAGCGTCCGTTACTTTCAGAAACTTACTAAACAAATTCACACAATATTACTTTTTATCCATTTTAACAGTTTTTGCCATTCTGCATGCAAATGTTCCACCAAAGCAATTCCATCAGCCAATTTTGAGGGAAGGTGCAACGTTCACTTAGCATCGCTTATGACAGTTGGTTTAAAGTAACACAAACAAGCCACTTCTTCACCTTACAGCAGAGTTATAGTGTTGTGCAGCCAGACCTTTGTGTTCTACAGAATGGGCTGGCAAAGGGAGACTAGTCCATGGAGACATTCCAGGTCAGGGATGCATTTTCCATCAGCCAGCAATGACTCGTTTGCCAAGAAAAGTAGAGCAACCATAGTGACAGAGTGGGCTACAGCAACAAGGTGTCTGGCAGAAAAGAACTGAAAGCATCCAAGACAAGTTTTTGATGAAACATTACAGTCTAAAAGAGAAAGCGGTCGACAGTGAGACATATTGTATGTCAGAAACATGCATCCACAAATGCTACTGATGCATGGAGTAGACACAACTCTGTACAAAAATGTATGATATGAAAAGGGTCACTCTGAGCGGCAACCCCATAGACATTTATCACCTGAGCTTTAGCATCTTTTAACTCATTGTTTTGGTAAAAATGCCCCTTAAAACAAGTTGATTAACATACTGGAGCATTTAGCAGCTAAAGAACCAATATTTCCTTCCACAGAGTGAATATTGGACTCCAAATGAATGATAATGTAACTCCATGTCTGCTGAATGCATACTTTAATTGTCAGCTGTTTGCAATAATGACTTTTTTTCCTGCTGATTATAGTCAGTGTTGGCTTGTTGCACTGCCCTTAAGTGGCAGAAAATGTTTAAATGCAGCTTTAATGCCCAAAAATGTGGACTTGGTAAATAATAAAAAACATAATAATCCATTTCCAAACCTAAATCAATGAACCTGCCAAAGTCCAGTTGCATAATCTCTCCATTAAAGTTGATTAAAACAGATTACCACTGAGTCTTAGCATTAGTCCTGCTGCCACTTTCACTGACTCTCTGTTCTCACATGCCAACATGCCACCCATAGTGTTATTTTTAACCGGATATCCAGTATCACAGTGTAATTTGTAAGATAATCAGGCGTCCAACGTCTTTCTGTATGTTTAGCCCACTGATAATGAGCATGTGGTTTCCTGGAGACACGTGCTGCTTCAGTCAACACGTCTTAACAAACATTCCAGGGAACCGTCACATGACATTAACGAGTAAACTGAGAGTCCAGTGCCAACAGGAACTGGGCTGGCCCGTGGGTGTCTTTCAGATGATCAAAGTCTGGTGGTTTTAATAGTCCTGGAGCCTCCGCTGGGCCATTTAAACTGCTGTAACTCTTTCCTGAACTTGTATGAGCTCCTTATATTCCTGTTGTTGTTGTTGTTGTTGTGATGCTGCAGGGCCAAATGTGTTCTCAACATCACGCATTCTCCGGCTAAGTGATGCCTCATGACGGCAAGGAAAGACTTGGTTTTAAGCATTACAGTGTGGAGACTGTTAAGAAAATATGTGTTCAGGTCTTATCTCTCAGTTTCTCCTCACACAGAACAGCATTTTCCTGTCTGGATATCTGGTTCAGAAGAGCCTAAGAGAGACAGAACATTAAACAGAGTGTTCAAGGGGTGAAAGTGAAACTAAACTGAAGCCTGCTTTATCTGGTCTTCATTTCAATGTGGTTGCTCTCTAAATTAAAAATAGCAGCAGATAACACTCAAATAGAAAGTGTGACCCGTTTAGGACGTGGCGGCTGCTGTCAGAAACGATTCATCTTTCCACAAAGGGGAGGAAGTTGGGAGCCTATTGAATCTATCGCTTCTTTTAGGCTTCAAAGTCATCTAGACTTGACTTGAACCAGTGTAGAAAACACATAAGTTCAGAAGAGCAGACTAATTCTCTGTAATCTGTATCAATAAAGACAAAGGTTATGGTCCAACTGGCAACAGGAGTTCCACAAACTAAAGGAAGAGATATTTTTAAGCTCAAGCAGCAGAGCTTGAGAGGTGCCAATCACACTTGGATTTCCAAGGAATATTCCAACATCCTGTGTTGAAAAAATGCCAGAAAAGTGCTGTTCATGGTTTTTAAATGATGCATGTGTTGACTTCGACTGACCATAGTTGAGTCACTTGCCTTTTGGTTTATGATGGGTTTTTTTTGTTTTGTTTTTGCAGCCTGTTTCATCCTTTTGCTCATCTCCCAGTTCATCTTCCTCCATACAGAGCACATAAAGTTCAAACTCATGTTTTTGGGAGGATACAGTACAGTGCAGCAGCCTTTTTCCTGACAGATACTCTAAACCTGCACTGATGCATATTATAATTTCTGCATCAAGCATGAGAAGACCTGTGACATCAGATTGCTGGGAAAAGACTGTTCTGCTTGGACATCGACTGGATTTGAACGCCGCTGCTAAAGCTAGTTTGCCCTGAAATTGTCCTTTAGATGTCCAAAAATCTTGTTTATATTACGTGTTTATATTTTATCTGAATATTCAATATTTAAGTAATATTTTTTTCAGGAGAAAATAGTTAATTTGGCAACACAGAAACTGTTTCAGCCCATTTCTAGTTGGTGGTTTGGCTTACATCTTCAGTCATCGCTATTACCTATTATTATGTTGATCTGGAGCTCAACGTCCCTGATCTGCAGCCGCTGGCCTCACCACCTCCAACCCCTACCCCAACCTCTCCTACTATCCCTCCCTCCCTCCTCTTCCCCACTCCCAACCTGTTGAGGCAGATGTCCGCCCTCCCTGAGCCTGGTTCTGTCGGAGGTTTTTTTTCCCCCCTTCCCTACCTTAGGGGGTTTTTGGTTCCTTCCCACCGTCGCTGACTGCTTGCTCATAGGGAATCCAAAAGCAACCTTGGATTGTTGGGTTTTTCTGTTTCTGTTTCCTGTTCTTTCTTACAATGTTAAGCGCTTTGTGACGACCTGTGTTGTAAATATGCGCTATATAAATAAAACTGAATTGAATTGAATTGGATATAGTGAACCTGTAATGTAGCTGATGGATCTCCAATAAAATAAATGATGCATTATCACTTTTGGTGTTGGGGCTGTACCTGTCTAATACAGATTATGAAATATGCAAACATTTTTATTATTCACAGTCTTCAGTAATCATGCATTCCTACTTAAACTGATGTTTTGGAGGTGTTTTGATTCAGTTGTTTTCTCAGACGGACTCTGTGTTGAGCTCCCTGAAGGCAACATGTACAGTTTTTTTGTAGTGTTAGATGCTGTTTTGCAGAAACCACCGCAGACTTTCTGTCTCCTACCTTGGTAAGCAACCTACTAACATTATGCTTAACCACCTACTCAGCAGAAAACATTTATGGTTTGACGTTTGTCCCTTCATCAGCTCACCATCCAATAATTCACCCCATTGTCGAGTCAATAATACTGGTGATGTAGAAGCTGAAGGTTTCTGTGGTTGCTGAACGTCATGTTGGATGAGGTTTAAAAGTGCAGCAGAATGTGAGATTGTGTAATAATGTGGGAGTTGTGTTGGGTCCCAGACTACACTGAGGTATGTGTTGGGAAACAGGCAGCCTTGACTGAGTCCAGTGTTTGTAACGACTGTCTGCTGAGCCTGTGGGAAAAGGAGCGCTGCCTCCAGGAAAAAAAAAATCCTGTTGTGTTTGTTTCCACAATAAGCCAATCTAAGTATGTCACGGTGAACACACCCTCCAACGCTGGCTGTTCTCACGTCTTAACTTTCCATACAGGAGCTCAGAGGATTGAAGTGTTTTGTTCTAACCCTCATGCAAACAGTGATCTTCTTTATAAAACCACCATCTCAATGTGGACCACCGAGGAGATAAGACAGAGTGTAATATAGAAGAGAACTTAAAGAGTCATTAAAGTTATCCTTTTACATTTACATTTCAATGTTGACTCAACAAAGGAAATCTAAGGGAAATGTTTTGTGCCACATTTCGATACTGTTACTAATACTAAAGCTTACATATACTTGTAAAGACCATGTATGGAATGGCAGTCTTGAGTTTCCAATGACTCCTATAACTCTTTCTTCAGGGGAATCATTGAAACCTATTCATCTATGTCACAAAAAACAATCATGCATGTTGGTTCTTTTAAATTTTTTAAAGGTCTTCTGAAAATATGACAAAATCTATTGGGTCAGAAATATACATACAGCCATTCTAATATTTGGTACATGTCCTTTGGCCATTTTCATCTCCACTGGGCGGTTTTGGTAGAGTTCCACAAGCTTCTGGTTGCATCTTTGACCCTCCTCTTGACAGAATTGGTGCAGTTCAGTTAAATTAGTTGGCTTACTGACACAGACTTGTTTCTTCATCACAGTCCACAGATTCTTGATGGGGTTGAAGCAGGACTTTGGAGAAACCAGTCTAAAACCTTAATTCTAACCTGATTTAGCCATTCCTCACCATTTTTAATTTGTGTTTGGCGTCACTGTCTTGTTGGAACACCCAACTTGTGTCCAAGACCCAACTTTTTGGCTCATGATTTTAGGTTTTCCTGAAGAATGTGGAGATAATCCTCCTTCTTTATTATTCCATTTACTTTGTGTAAAGCACCAGTTCCACTTAGCCCCAAAACAGCCCATGAGCATGATACTGCCACCACCATGCTTGACGACAGGTCTAGTGTTCTTGGGGATAAAGGCCTCACCTTCTCTAATCGAAACATATTTCTGCTCATTGTGGCCAAATAGCTAAATTTCTGTTTCATGTGACCACAGAACTTTCCTCCAGAAGGCCTTTTCTTTGTCCAAGTGATCAGCAGCGAACTTTAGTCGAGCTTTAAGGTGCTGTTTTTGTAGAAAGGGCTAACAAGTGTATTTAAACTTTTGTTCATGACTGTATTTCTGCATTTCACTACAACACACAGGACTTATCGAATTACCAACAATTTTCCAAAATATACTCCAGTTCACATTAAAATTCTCAGTGTGTTTATATTCTGTTTCACATATTTTCTCCCTCCTTTATCCCTTACTTTGATTATTAACTATCTACAAATTAAATTTTTGTGTTTCTCACTGAAGAGCTATTTGTGTTTAGTCCATTTTTATAATCGTTTACTCAAAACACTGTTACTGTCTTTACCTGGAGTTTAATATTAGCACATACATGGAGCAACACAGAACAATCATGTGCATCAAATATGTCCAGTTACACTTTGCATTTGCCAAATGACTATAGCTCAATATCCTTACTGCACTGAATGGAAAAACTGATTTTAAAAGAACTGCCAGGCTCAAGAAGGGAAATACGTTCACCAGTGTATATGTAAGAATTGTATTACATTTGTTCATAAGTAAAATTAATCATGTGCCTTGATTTTCCTACCATCAGCTGTCTTTTGTGGATTTGCCATAGACATTATTCAGCTCAGTCTACACAAACACTTCCAAATGGGCCGATATTACGGATATATAAGAAAGTAGAGGATCATACAATAACATCTGCAACATGTCCACAGTGACTGATCCTGTTTGACAAAGACCAGTAAAGGTTTTTCATGATTCTCACGTCAGGAAGGAGTCCCAGCTCTTTTGGCTCATGACGTCTTGCGGGAATAATTCACTATTTTGTAAAATATGTTTATACTTATTTGTATTGTGTGCTGAGGAAAGCATTAGCTCCTTTGTGTGGGCTTCAAAGTTTTTAGTAATCCAGCTGGGACACGTCCGCATAATAAAGACATTTTGATCTAAGGAGTGTCTGGGTTTGGTTTTTCCTTTCTCTTTTGTTCTACTGATTTTTATCTCTTGACACCAAAAAAGCACCCAACCCACACAACATTTAACAGTTAAGACTTTGTAATAGAAAGCATGCTCACAATTATATGTTTGGTGCATTTATTTGTTAGATGACAAAGCAAACAAGTCCTCCCACATGCAGGACTGAAGCTCATGTTGGTTTATCTTGTATCTTATTTGTTTAATTTCGAATCATGGAGAGATGCAATCCATTCATGTCAACATCAGAATCTCAAAGGAATATTTCCAACATCTTATTGAGTCTAAATCACCAAGAACTATGGCTACACAGCTAAAAAACAAAAAATTAAATGCTAAATATGTAATACAATTATTACAATAAGAATATGTTAAAACACAATGCACAGAACAGTAACACTCAAAAACTGTGAAAAGTAAAATATCTGTAAAATAATGGTATTTTTGCTGATTTAAATACAGTAAAAAGTGTAATTTTATGGTCACACATTGTAAAAGAGAAAATAATATTAACAAAATATTAACATTTACATATTAAAAAAATATTTATTAGAATTATCTGTAATTTAACAAAACAGAGAAAATCTGTAAAAAAAAAAACAACTAAAAATTATTTACCATTTTCACTCCTCAATATATAATTTTTCCTTCAAATAACAGCAAATATCTGTAAAATACGGATTTTTTTCTTTTTTAAATACAGTAAAACTGTAATTTTAGGGTCATACATTGTAAGAGAACAATTTACTATTTGTAAAAAATCTAATTAATTTTTGATGTGCATTATGTACAGTTTTGGTCTGTTTTGGTGGGATTTTTTTTACAGTCAACATTTAAATCAACACTTTATTCTGTAAATTTACTAGATATTTTGTATAATTTAACAAAGTAGGGAAAATCTGTAGAACTGTTAAAAATTATTTACCATTTTTCAATCCTTATACTTAACTTTTTCTTCAAATAACAGCAAAAATCTGTAAAACACTGATTTTTTTTGCTTATTTAAATGCAGGAAAACAGTGTGATTTCATGTTCACACATTGTAATAATTACTATTTTTAAAATTAATGTTGATGTGGACATTATTTACAACTTTTAGCTGTTTTTGCTTCTTATTAACTTGTAAATTTAAACATTGCTTCTGTGATTTTATCAGATATTATCTATCACTGAACAAAACAGGGTAAAATAACAGAAATGTGTTCAACAGATTATCATTAAAAACTGTTTAAAATGTATGTGTTTAAGAAAAAAATAGAATCCCTGTCCAAAGTTAGTATGGTTCTACAAATAAAGAGCTCACTGAGTGTATTTCTTGGCTGAAATGTGAACAGATAGACCGGCTAGCTGTGTTTCTGCTAAGCTAAGCTAACAGCTTGCTTGATGGATATGAGAGTTTCATCTATTTTCCCAATAACCTGTGAAAACAAGCTTATTTTCAACAAATATCAAGCTGTCTTTCATAATAAAGGAAAGTCTACAACTCTAATCAGTGATCACATATTTTCACCAGCTGTGACCACATAAACTAAAGATGAAAAATGACTGAGAAGGTGACATCCAGTAATTAATTTTTTAAAATATAGGCAGCTATCAAACTTTTACTCACTTGAATTACTACTCTGAAAAACATCGAGAGCTCCTCAGAGTTACCAGTAGAAAGTCAGCAGATGACAAGCTGGTTAGTTCACCTCGATTGACACATCTGTTAAAGGAGGAGTTCCTGATGTGACGCCACATCTGTACTTCCCTCTCCTCTAACGTTTCTTCACCAGGTCAATGCTACAAGCAGCAACTCGTTACATAACATCGCTTCAGCGCTTCTGCATTTTGCTCCCGCAGAAAAAATTATGTAAATCTTCACAGGACACTTCTCATTCAGCATTAATGCAATAAAAGCAGAAGTGCGTTCGGAAGTCATCATATTCGTCCCGCTGAGGCCCGAGTGGTAACTGACAGAGAAATCCTCTTTAAAATTAAAAATGACATGCTCCTCCATCCGTGAGTCGCCCGTATCTACCTTTGAGCAAGGCATCAAGAGCTAAACGAAACAAGCTGCAGGGAAGTCACCTCAGCTTTTACCTCAACTTCTGCTTTTACTTCCTCTATATGTGTGTGTTCATGAAAATGTGTTGAATTTCCCTCGCTTCCTTTTATGCATGGCTGCTTTTAATATATCTGCATACTGTCCTGTGCTGTGAAGCAGGGAGTTAAGTCTGCAAAATGGGTTCTCCTACTGGATGCAACTTTAATTCTACTTATAGTTTATTTATAGTTTATTAGTGCTGTTTGATTGGTTCTTTTATTGTCACTACTTCTTTACAGTTGAATATAGTGTTTGGTTGTGTTGATTAAATGATTTAAAGTATTTATTTAGTACTTTGTTCTGTAATCAGTGTTTGTTGATTAAATGGAGAGTTCTGCAATTTCCATGATTATTGAACGAATAAATGGAACCTTTAGTCTACAAAAAGAACAGACCATTTTTAAACCACATACTTAGCTTCTTGTAAATATTTAGGTTGGATTTGTATTATTATGTCTTCCAGGTTGATGGAAACAATAACTAGAAGAGCAGTAGTAGTAAACACACCAGTCAAGTTGGTTGTAATGCTTTTTAGAGATGGGAATATTATTCAACAGCTTTTTAATGAGTTGCCATATGTACCAACATTCATGGTCCCTAGAGGAGGATTCCCCTTTAACTCATCCTGTAAAGTATCTCAACAGCTTTCGAATGGATTGGTACCCACTTTGGTAAAGATATCCAGATAGATTTGGATGAGTCCTAATGACTTTCGTGATATTCTGCTCGTGTCATCCTGAGGTTCACACACAGACTGTATATGAAGATGGCTGCAGCAAGTGAATACACCGATCAGCAACATTTGTTATGTCATTTATTATGACTATAGAACAACTTGCTATGCATGAATCGAAAAGCTAATGAAGAGCAAAACTGTTATTGAAAGTGCATTCTCAGTTTTACTGACAAAATATGTCAACAAAACTCCCATTATATTACAAATGAACCAAAAAAAACGTGACTGTGACTCAAGTTTCCCATGATTGAACCTGCTGCTTCACCCAAACAGACTGTCAAACTTAACCAAGCCAGCCATGCCCCC
This sequence comes from Dascyllus trimaculatus, assembly GCA_024666655.1. NCBI lineage: Eukaryota > Metazoa > Chordata > Actinopteri > Pomacentridae > Dascyllus > Dascyllus trimaculatus. Next base: position 10,665,488 of record CM045464.1, on the reverse strand, counting down.
TTACATACCTCTCTTTGATGCCAAATATCTACTTATTTACGTAATCATTTTCAAAAACACTACCAGCACACTCTTCAGAAGGAGTAAATTCAGCAAACAACATTATAATGACTTGTGGAAAAATGCATCGTCTTAGTATTTCTGGAGAGAAGTTGATGCTTTTTGAATGGGAATCTATTGGAGCCAGACACTTTATGGAGTCAGCACCTAGTGGCTCTCAGCGGTATCACACTTAAAATGCTTCCCCATTGGCTGTGGTTGTTGCTGCTGAGGGTTACTTTTGTGGTTTTGAGTGAAATGTCTTGACAACTGTTGCATGTTTTGACAGATATTGGTCACTTGCATGAGGAAATGTAATAACTTCCCCTTTAAGGTGGAGTCTCCGATTCCAGACAAAGATTGCTGATGTTCGGTTACTTGTCGTTGTGCTTCATTTAATGGCCCTCTCCCTCCCTTTTCTCATCTGTCCTCTATTTCCTCCCTCATCCTGTGCACGAACATGAATAGTGTTGTGTGGAGCCAGGGCTGTGGACGAACACCAGATGTTTTTCAGCCCACACATATACCAGTCAGACACAAAATTTAAACCACTGATAAGGTGAAAATATTGATCATACTGTTACAATGCAATGTTCTGCTGGGAAACCTTTGGTCTTGGCACTCGTGGATGTCACTTTGACACATATCACCCACTTAAACATGCAGCAGCCTCTTCCAACAGGACAGTGCTTCCCACTATGCAAAAATTGCTCAGGAACGGATCGAGGAACACGATAAAGAGCCCAAGATGTTGACTTGGCCTCCAAACCACCTAGATCAAATTGAGCAACTCTGTACCAGAACAGCCCCAGTCCACAAAGGCCCTACCCTGCAGCCCACAGGACCCAAAGCATCCACTGTCAACATTGTGGTACCAGACACTACAGCACAACTCCAGAGGTCCTATGTCCATGACAAGACAGGCCAGAACTGTTTTGGTACCATGATGTAGACCTACAAAATAAAAGACAAGTGGTATAGCCAGATCTATCTCCCCAGGGGTGTTAAAGCAGGAGAATGGTCTGACTGCACAAATTATTATCATTCTGCTATTAGGAAAAAAATGCTCTGGCTTGTTTGTATTTCTTTAAACCAATAACAACTATCTCAGGTAGTGCTAAGCCCGGGATGCAGCTACGGTGCCCCTGCAAAATAGTATCGCGTTAAATGCGCAGCAGGCTTATACCCACAGTCTACATCTGATGGGTAGCATGATGTGGGCCTGCAAAATATTAGGCAGACAGTACAGCCAGACCTATCTCCACAGCCGCTTCAAAGCAGGAGAATGGTCTGACTACACTAATTATCATCATTCTGCAATGGTAGGAAAATGGCCTTTCTTTAAACCAATAACAAGTATCTCGGGTGCTGCTAAGCCCGGGATGCAGCTACGGTGCTCCTGCAAAATAGTGATGTGTTAAATGTGCAGCAGGCTTAGACCAATCTAGTGAGTCAGACTAGTGCACACATAAAATACTTGACAAAAAGTGTATTAGATTAAAATCATGTACTCCACCTTTAATGTTTCCCTTGTCACCATTATTGGTTCAAAATATGACCAGTGCTGTGGATTATTATGACCAACCATACCTTCAAAAATAATGACACGTCTATCAGCCTTAGCAGGGCTTTGTGTTTAATTAGCACGGAAGAACACAGGATGAACATGGAAAACATCACACCAGCATGTTAGCATGTCACTGTGAGCATGTTAGTCAGCTACTGTGCCTGAGTGCATCCATGCGGAGTTTCTAGCATGCCTTTCTGTTTGAAATTTAGCCTCATCTGGGTGTAGAAACTAAACCTTGAATCGTGTAGGGCAGCATTAATATGTGCCTTTGAGTATCCTCCTCTTTTATATGCACTCCTGATGGAAATTCAGTATGGAAATGAGCCTCGGACTTTATTACACTGCTTGGACTCCCAGAGGGATGGAAGCAATGAGGCCACTATCATCAGAACACTAAGCTAAGCCAGCTCTCATTCTAAATTTGTTTATTTCTGCTTATTTTAATTTATTTTTACACACTTCCTATACTCAGGTTGCAGGTATGTGTACATGTTCTGCAGTAGTGAGCCTCGGACATTGTGTTCACCTGCAGCAATTGTTCATAAAGGTCAGTTAGAGGTGTGTTTGTACCTTCAAACCATTGTTAAATGTGTTTTAGGAACAGAGTGTCTCCATGTGTCTGATGCCCAGAGAATCTCCATTCATGAGGAGGCTTCCCCTGCTGCAGCAGCTCAGAGGGCAGGACTGACAGCAGGTGGGTGTGACCAAAAAAAATACGAAAATGTATTACACTGCAAGTCTGGCAGCCTCCTCGGTCAGTATGAATGGTTAGAGCTGCAGGGAGCGGGTCTGGTGCAGCACTTTAGAAAGTTTGTGAGAGGAGACAGAAAATGAGAGAGACAGAGAAAAGCGCGCACTTGGTTTGCTGGATGATTTTTTTTCCTCCGCGCTGCCAAAAAAAAAAAAGTTTGAAAGTGAAAGACAAATCAGCTCACACTGGTGCAAATTCACTGCGCCCCTCGCAAAAAAATGCTGGCTGAGTTTAAGCAGAAAAAGACGGGCACAGTTTGGCCGCCAGTGACGTGGGGTAAGTCTGTCATTTTATTTCATGAATTACACGCGTAAAAAACTCCACAGAAGTTCACAGCTGTGCTCCCCGTCAAAGCCCAGAAAATGAGGAAGCAACTTGCGGGTGATGATGAAACTGTGCGTTCACTGAAGTTGAATTTGCTTCATGGCGGGATTTCAGTACTTTTCTTGCTCAGAATGAAACAGAGCAGAGATATTAAAGAGTGTTTTTAAGAAGTTCAGGGGGCCGTGCAGCGCTCACTCATGCGTAATGGGCGGTTTGCGCACAGATAAAAGGAAGCGTGCGGTGTCAGACACAGATAGTAACCCGGTCTTCCTCTTCCTTTTGTGTTTTAAAAAAAAAAGTTATTGAATGACTTGACCTAAAACGGTTTTCTGTGACTTGGCTGCAGCCTCCTGCGTAAAAACTCTGCACTCAGCCAAGCGAGCTGCTCTTCTTATTATCAAGGAAACCTGGAAACATCTTCTTGTGACTTGTCACTGATCTTTTTTTATGGCTCGACCTTATCAGTAGGTGAAGTTTGGTTGGCGAGCGTCACCTCCTGGAAAAAAGTCTGCAGCAAAAAGCAGTGGGCGTCTCTCAAGTCGTTTGTGAACTTAAACTGCAGCAGTCAGGGAAGTCATTGGGTGATGCTGCGTTCAAGGGCAGTCGGAAACTGTTAAAACTTCCCTAATGAGCACATGCCTCAGTATTAAACCTTCAAACACCGAACTAATGTTTGGTGTTTTTCTTACACAAGATGAAAAAACAAACTTCTTAGAGTGAACTATAAACAACCTAATTTATTAAGTTCAATTATATAAATTAAAATAATAATTTATGCTGAATATGAATCAATAATAAGGAAAATAGATCCATAATTGAAGGTTTAATCAGATAAATCAACAAATAATGTTTTGTTTTTGCAATAGCACAGTAGAAACCCTAATTAGCTAATCAGACAATCTTGTCTCCTGGTCTGTGTTGTCGCTGTTCTGGCCCTTTCGACTGCATCACATGACCTTCCTCAGAAGTGTGTCAAGTTTTCACGGAATCAGATATTTTTATTTTCTGACCACTTTGAGACTTTTTTTTTACTGTCATAGAGGAACATAATTTTAAAGTTGCACAACAGCAACATAGAGTGTTGCAACACATTGCCAGACCTATAACCACAGCACTGTGTCATCACTGTAGAATGGTCTGGCTGCACCCTTTTGTCGCTAAGCTATAGGGGATTGCATTTGGATTGTTTATGTTTCTCTAAACCAATCACAGTTTTCTTTGGCGCTTCTAAGCCCAGGATGCAGTGATGGTGCCCCTGCAAAATATGGATGGGGAAAAAGTTTTTGAACGACTGTCATTAAAATGAATAATTCACTACAAACAGAAGCAGGCTTACCTTAATGCACGGTCCAAATCTGTGGCTAGCGAAATTGGAGGAGGTGGTTGTTGTTGTTTACCATAGCAAAGGGGATTTTCAAAATGGAAATGTGCAAATATTGGAAGGGGAGGAGACAGCTGCATAAAAATGCCTGGAGGAACAGACTTTCTTTTACTTGAAGTCTACATCTGTTGAGTCAGACGGTCAGATGTCTGACAGTCAGATGTGATGTGATCAAATGTCCCAGTATAGCTGCTGAATGGACCTTTAAGGTGAGGTTGTTTCATCAATTGCAGTTTCCAAGGTCGAGCAGAAACTCTGACATCAAATATGATTTATTTCACATTAGTTTCACTCATTTTGGACAAACTAACTTTGGTCTTAAACCTTGTGATTAAGCTGCAGTCGTCCTAATTAAACATAAAAAATGAAGCATCAGAAAGTAAAATAAGATGCTGTGAATACTTAAATAAATAATGTAGTCCTGCAGTGCAAAAAAGAAAAATAAACAAATCTCTATTAAACTGCGAAAATGTCGAAGCGATGGGGCCATCTTGGATCTAAGTGCTTTCACAAGATTATAGTTCGACAGCAAGTCCAGTTTCAAGCATGAACGTTTGTAGTTTGGCCTGGAGCATCTCAAACCTCCACTAGCGAATAAAGACAATGAAGCTAATGCTATCTGCTCATGAAGCTCAAATAAAAGCTAATCAGGTTTGCTTATTAATCAGATTCACAGATCAGGACTCTGAGTTGTGGTTGAAAGTCTGAGAAAACCTCGTATTTTGAGTTTTTTGTCAATCCATACTTATTTCGTCTTGGGTTATTGCCTGTTGAGCACGTTTCATTTCTCTTTACATAATTTATTTTCCCCGCCCTAAAGGGGGCGCCACAGTTGCAACTTAAATTAAGTTTTCGTGAGTCGTTTGTTGGCTGAAATTTCACCAACCTTGCCCTCCAGCAGTATTTGAACTCATCACCAAACTAAAGTGAATATTATCTCTTGTTTTTCGGCTTATAACGACACAACTTTCCTGTTATTTTCTCTTTCTAAGAAACATTGTGTTTTTCTCTCATGCGGAACTTAAAGATTTAAAGAAACAGCGTGAGATGATATCGCTCAGCTTTCTCCTTTTTTTTCTTTTGTCTGTTCTCATCAGTCATTTCTCCACTATCTGGACTCAGTGGGAGTAAAGAGACGTAGGTTAAACTCTGCCTGGTGGTGTAAAGTGTGTATGAGTTTCGTAATGAGTGGCATGGGGTTTCCCTGTCCCTGTTTCCTTCATTCATGTGGCTGGAGTCTGAGAAGTATAGAGCTGCCAACCCGGATATGAGCTGAATATTGATTGAGTGTGTTTGAGGGAGAGAAGAGAAACTCTACTTATGCGAGCAAGAGTGTGTGTGGAGGGAGTGTGTTAGCATGTTTTATTAACACGGCCTCTATTTGGAGAAACTTGAAGTCATGCGTTGTGTTGACCCCTGTGTTTGTTTGTTATAAAGAGACACACTCATGCATTTCCTCGTTGTGTTGCTTGGTGACCTCTGCAACTTCCTCTTGTCACTTTGCACCATTTTGCATCCCCGGCAGCTAAATTGGACGCTTGGCAGGAGGAAGTCGCAAAGCACATACTCTTTTACACTTTGTCTGAGGCTGATTTCTGTCAAGATGACAGATTACATGTAAAATGCAGGTGAACTGGAAACACATGCTACGTTATGCTGATAAGTCCTGCAACTGTGACTTGTTGAGGTAAAAACTGAAATCATATCAGCCACAAATTAATGCTAAAACCTCTGAGACAAACCTGAAATTCTGCCGTCCTCTCTTTTGTTGAACGTCTGAGATGCCACTAGAGCGCAGTGTTTCTCTGAAACAGCATAATGACAAAAATAGGTCTAAAAATCCAAAAATCCAGACAGATGTCACATCCAGGGAATAGTTACTGACCAGCACACTATGTTATCTTAATTCATATCAAATCGAAGAGCGAACCCTTTAAAAATAGCCTTTACACATGCAGGCCGCACCTGCGCAGGTGTTTGCGCTTATTTTACCTCATTTGACCTGTGTGTGGGAGTTTAGATGCGTCTAGACTTGTCATAATGGGAAAAGCATCTGTGTTACTAATAACTAGAGGCGGAAGCAGGTTTTCAGATCCTTTATTTATGTAAAAGAGGCAGAACAGCCATGCAAAAGTTCTCCATTACAAGTCTTCAGTGAAACAACTCCTAGTTTGATGCCTCAGACTGACATTTTATTATATCTAACATAATTAGATTCTTAATAGTGAAGCATGAGTGTGTCAGCAGTATGTTGCTGTTGCAGCTGCTGCAGTTTGAACCACTTTTATATCAGGTTTTATATACATGGACAGCAGATGAATCAGAGAGGTTACAAGACAATAAATGGGACTGGAAAGAAGCCTGTTTTCAGTTTTTGGACTCTTAACTTTTGACTTTTGTTGAGATAGTGGATCATTAAAACATTTATTCCACATTTATGATACCATGTGAGAAGTTTAGAGGGAAAATAGAGCTGTTAACAACTTGGAGGCATCTGAAATACAACCCTGACCACACAGTGCTGTTTGTAAGAAGCCAAAAAAGGTTGGAAAGCACTTGTTTAGTCTTTGAGTATGTGTTTTAATGTGTTTTAAAGTCTCCATGGGGTCAAACCTTTACGTTAAAAGTAACTAAAGTTGTCAGATAGATGTAGTGGAGTAGAGGTATAAAGGAGCATGAAACTGAATTACTCCAGTACCTCAAAATTATTTGCTTTTGTGCAACACTTGAGTAAACAAACTGGCTTTCCACTATTTTCCATAACATAACAGTCATTTTGTTCTATTCATACGTCCCTGTCAGCTGTGACATTGAACCTGCAAACACAATGCAGCCATAATGAAAGTTATTGCGTACCTGTGCTTTACCCACTGCGGCCTGTCCAGGTGTCTTCCATGTAAAAGGCCTTTTGTCCTCGTTTGTTAAGAGGGCAGTGTTCCAGTGAAACCTGAAAATATCAAACCTATGCAGCCCATGATACAACCTGAAGGTGTTTGCACTTGGTTTTTTAAATTAGGTCTCCTCTCAGGACTTCGTAGGAGTGTATAGACTGGTTTAATATCCACCACAGATAACATTACAGAGGCTAGAGTTGATATTTTTGTCAGGTCAGTCTGTCAGATGTCAAGGATTCTGCAGTTTTAGGCCACAAGCCCTTGAGGAATTTGTTTACTGTGGCCGCTGTAGCCATGATGACGGTAAATAAAGCCTCTGTTGTGAGTCTGTGAGCATGGAAATGAAGTCAAAGCAGGAACCGGCTGATTACAGGTTGCTCTGTGTGCTGTTCCTCCACATAGACAAATTAGGGGAAACGTACATCGGAGGGGTCGCTATGGAAACGCAGGGCGGAAGTAGAGAAAGGTGAGAAGAAGCAGCTCTGAAGGTCATTTCAAGTTCATGTATCAGCCAGGTGAAGATTCAGGCCTCAAAGCGAGATTAATATATCATCGGTTGAAGGACTGTGACGGATCAGCTGTAGTGGAAAGAAAAGCACATTAAAAGCAGGGTAAACTAATTTAAGCAGCTGCACAGACGCTCATCTCATATAATACTCACATAATATCACTCAGTGAGGTCTGGGGAAACTCAGAAGCTCAAGAATCCAGCAGACTGTTGATATAAAATGTAGGAAATGAGAGTGTTCGAGTGCTCAAGTGCAGAAAACGAAAGTCGAAACAAACCAGATGTTCCACCTCTGGAGCCGAGTGTTGTCTTATTATGACTAACAGCCAATCGAACGTCTGAGAAAGTACGACTTCAAGACACTATGCTTTTTTTAGTTTGCGAATTTATAACTTTAACCTACATTAAGAGATTTTTTTGGCCACTCAGGAGGAAAAATGTCTCCCTTTAAGTTGATGCAGCAAATTTTTAGCAGAAGGTTGCTTATTTGCACATCTGGTAGATACAGAACACCAACGTTATTTACCTGAATTAAAGTTGACTACTCATTTGCTCAGTTGCTAAACAGTTGGGCTGAACAATTAATTGAAATATTACTGAAATTGCACTATAAACAGGTGCAGTTTCTACACTGTATGAGCTGCGATTTGTTGACAAAGGTAAAATATGTCACAAAATACCATTTTAAGTGTGGCAATATGGTACTGCAGAGATACCATATGCTGCGAACCATATTCTCCATGCTTATTGGTAGATTATCATTTTTATAATAATCATAATCTAATCTTTATTGATCCCCTTGGGGACATTCCTTCTCTGCATTTGACCCATCCTATTCATACTTCAGTAGGGGCTAAGGGCCTTGCTCAAGGGCCCACAGTGGTGGTGACTGGGGTAAGCGGTCGTCCTCACTTTCCCACCTCAATTTCTTGCCAGTCCAGGGACTCGAACTGGCAACCCACCGGCTACAAGTTCATTTCACAAACCGCTAGGCTACCACTGCCCAATATATTCCAACTACGATCAGGATTCATGTCACAATTGCATTATCTTTCAAAATAATTGCAATATGATTTCTTTTATTTGCATATTTTTCAGCCCTAATCGGCAGGTTGTATAATAGTGTTTTTGCTGGTGTTGTGGCTGATAACTGAATGTAAAACCAAAAAAATGAGCTGAAAGATGCTATAAATGCTCAGTAGTTGACCCTGTGTGTCCTTTTATGCATTATTAATACATCCAGTTTCTCCACTGGAGCATGCAAGAAAACAATGTGAAACCTTTTAAGCAAAGTTACAGCTCAGCTCCGTCCATTACAGAAGATATTGCATGGATTTGGCTGTCGCCTCCTCTGACTGTACTACAGTCGTCAGGTTGCTTCACCTTCGGCTACTTCTGCTCTTCGTGCTGCAGAGAAGGAGAGAGAGATGCAAACCACAGATGGCTCATTCAAATGAAAGTAAATTTTGTGTGTATTCATGCACAGACGAAAACAAATGAGTAGGCAGCTTTTCCATCACACACTGAGATTTCACTCGAGTCATCTCACCATCACATTCGTAATTCAGCCTGAATGGCGGCATCTCGTTATTCAGACTACAAATGAGTTGGAGCTTCAGTTTTAGTTCGACTAATGCAGCATAAATCAGTCAGTGTGTCGATTTTTTACAGTTTGAAAAATAGCAATTGCATGAAAAAGCAAGTCAGCGTTCTGTACATATCAGGGTCATTCAGAAGCCTCGCAGCTGTGGTTCCGGTTTTACATGTTCTCACTTCAGTTTGGACTAGTACCTTGTTCCACCTTTGGTGTTGCATAACCTTTTTAGAACCGCAGATGCGAAGTGGCTTTTCATGACACCATTTTGCAGTTTATGTTTCATTTCCGGCTGTAGTAGTTTCAGTGGAGTGTTGGGGCCTCATGATGGTTTTAATTGAGCAGTTTGATTTTTGGAAATGTGCTAATTTGCTTTCTTGCTGGGAGTTGGATTTGTATATAGCAGCCTCATATCTGTGCTCAGTATGAAGCTGGAGCAAGGAGGATGGTAGCTTAGATAACATGAATACTAATTAATCAGCTTTGGGCTTGTGGGAAAAAAAAGTATTCCGGACGAGCCCCCACTTTGTTACTGCCCAGCTCTCTAGGGAAGAGGAAGTAAAAAAAAAGATCAGCTAGTTGGACACTGTTTAACCAAAGTTGATATTGTTTATATTAAAAGTAGGCAATTAACACAAATTAGAGAACACAATTAAGCAAAAGGAGGAACTGAGGGCAGAGGATGCTTCTTAAACAAGCAAAAATAATATAACTTCAACCAGAAGTTAGTTACCCCTTCTCTTTTAACAAAATAAAAGCCTCAAAATCTCACCCTGACCAAAACAATAAGTATAAGAGGGAGTATCACTCCTAACATTTAACGCTTCCTATCCGTCTACAAATTTAAGACAACTATTTTCACAGATAGACACATGACCGGCTTCACAACACTTTAAACCACAGGTTTAAGGATAATTGATGTAGCTTGAGTGGAGGTCGGCAGTTTGTGATGGTCCAATCAAATGACAAGTCAGGACAGGAGCAGAAACCAATCGGCATCCTGGGCTTGCACATAAAAATTTCCCATACAAATCTGGAAAAGGTTTATCCCACAAAAGGGAGACTGAGTGCAATAGCTCTGGACCATAGCAAGGGGAAAACAGCTAGCATGCTGCTGCTAATATTACCTTATTGTAAGGTTTCTGTAGAACAACAGAGGCTCCAGAGAGTCACTGCTTTATAGGTGCTGGTAGACATATTTGAGAATGTTGGTGTGAACCAGACTAGCTGTTTCTCTCTACTTCCTGTTTTAGACATGCGCGAGAAAAGATGTTCTTGGCGAGAAGGTAATTTTCAGAAACGTATTTCTGAAAATGCCAGATGTGTCTTTATTTTTGTGGGAAGCTTTTCCACTCTGACAAGAAAGAATTGCAATAAAAAGCTTAGTGGAGACACTGGAATCAAAGCTCAATTTGGGTTCTATCTGTTCTACCCAGACGCCAAAACCGAAGAGAGCTGTAGCTTCAGTGTAGAAGCTACATTACATTAAGTACCTATCCTACTTTTTTGTAAAGTTTTGTGGACATTTTCACCCCTACTATAACACTGAACCTAAAGCAGCTTGATTTACAGACACTGAACACAAGTACTGTAAATTACAAGTGCTAAAAGCTGTCAGATCCTATGTGGGACTCCCATAAACCTGCAGTCTCACTGGTATAACCTTTGCTCTGTGTTAAGATACTGATAGACAGGAATCTTTATTGGAGTCCATGATAAAAAGCAGACAGTAAAACGGAGTTATTGTACATTTGTGCCTCAACACTGGGCCTGTTAATTCAAGCACATGCGTCACTCAGCACATCGACAGTAGCACTTCCTCCTCTGTCGCCTCTCGAGTGTCGATTTTGACATAATACACCGGCGTCAGGCACAAACTCTCTTATCTCCAGCATCTCAGCTTTTCAAGAACCAAGAACAGCAGCTGTCTTTGTAGCTTCACAGATGTTGTGCTGTGTCTTTTTAGAATAACCTTCACCTGATGGGTCAAAACAAGTGTTTTCAGCAGAGGATAAAACATGAAAACCACAACATTTGTTTCACGTGACAAGATCATTGGTTCAAGGAAGGTTTTGCATAGTTGTGTTTGGAAGAACGTTCGTCTGTGTTCATTGTTTTGTGTATTAAAGCGTTCAGGCTTGTGTGAAGGTTGCACACTGTATGGGTGAGTGGGTGCAGAGTGAGTGCATACCTGTCGCTCCTGTGGCCGGCTGTAACCTTTTATCGTTTTGTTTTGTAGGTAAAAGTGAAAGTGCACATGTCTGAAGTCAATCTCATCGACTTCACAGCAGCCTGGTCTTATCCTCTCTCATCTGATCAGTTGATTACTTGCAGATCGTATGACTGAGGAGTTATCTTATTACTGGTGTGTGTGTTGCTGTATCTCTACCAAGAAGGGCAGAGGAACGTCGTGTTTTCATTCCTGTCCGGTTCTCAGAAAGATATCGAAGAAAGTTTGAGATCTGGTTTCACAGAGCTCCCGCAGCACGAGAAGTCAGTTCAAGATTTTGTCAGTAATGGACCTCAAGCGGTTTTATTTTATGTGCTAGTGTCGTCCTGCATTTTTGCTGTATTTGGTATCACAGATGGTAGAAATCTGTCTCCTTATAGCATTAGAGCACAAAGAAGTCCATTTTTTGGGGGTCCATGCTGTCAAAGTTGTGTTTAAGCTGTGCTAAGATCATGTTTTTGTAGGGAAGAAACATAGCAACATGCAAGAACTTGAATTTTAGATAAGACTATTTCCTATTTCTTTATGGAAAAATGACTTCAAAAGCTGCAGTGCATATGTGCATACTTGCTTTTTATAGTTTGATAGCGGCACAGATGTAATGTTGACTCTTGAGGCTCAGTGTATAGTTGCTGAAACCACTGTGAACTTGACTCTTTTCACTTGAATCCAGTCTGAGAAACTACGGTGACTTTAGCAGCAGCAACAGGATTCATTGTCATATCTTCACAGGAAACACTCCCATGTCTGATATCAGCGTGTGAACTTTGAAACAAATTCTCTTCATGAACCGACTGCAGCAGTAATAGTTCACTCCCACCCATAATGAGTCTGTTGTGGGCAGGTTCTGTTGGCCGCTAAATTACAGTTGAAGTTACTGGTTTTCAGTAAGATGCTGCGACACGGTGCAGCGGGGACGGTGCAGGATGTGTGACAGTTCTTGTGCAAACGCCACTGAGGGGTTAACTGTCTTGCACAGTGCAGCTTATTGGTATCTAACGGCTGCCACAACTGCATCGTACATTACTACTGTGGTGTTTTTAGTCAGAGCTACTGGTTTCCAGTAAAGACCTGCACCCAGTGGCTTCACAGCAGAGGAAGTGGTGGTGGCGGAGCCTGAAACTTCAAAAAAAAGAAGAAGAAAAAAGAGTTTTCACACGCCAATTGCTTATCTTTTCATGCAATTTTTTTTTTGCCTCACATGCTTTTATGTATTAGATTTTTATTTCATTGAACTGATGCTGCAGATATTTTTGTGAGAACAGAGGGAAAGAAAAGATCAAAGCTGCAGCATACTGCAATGAAAAGATAAGAGATGCCTGTTTTATGCATCTTGAAGTCTTACACCAAGAACAGGGCTGACTTTAAATAGACGTTTCGTGTCATGGTAGTGGCCAAGAACACAGCACACCAGTCACGTTTAAGATCTCAGAAGCCTCAGAGTAAAAATAACAGTCTAATATAATCTCAGTTGTAGATTGTGCAGTGTTCCGTCACCACATTTGGAGGTGGATCCACTGTCTCCATCTGTGCTGCACACAGGCTTATAACGCCACCTAGTGGAAAACTACAGGTGTTACATTTATTACAGGGATGCAGATCTGCAGACTGGTGTAGTTTGCTGCTGTAGCAAAGTTCTCGCTCTGGAAAAAAACACAGGTTAACTTGGTGATAAAAAAAATAGGTTCATGATTGAGAAAAGCAGAATCTCCAACAAGCTGACTGAAACCTAATAAAGAGAATACATGTAAATAACACAGGTAAAGCTGTAACAGTGAACAACTGTCTGGAGAGGTGACTTTAATAGAAAATTATTTTTTAAGTAATGTCAAAAACTAGTAGATGGTTTGATTTTTCAGGTAAAACTGCTTAAAAAACTCCCTGTTCTGAATTTATTGATCTATTTGTCTTAGTGTGATAGAACAGTGATTCTCAAATATTTATATATCATGTTATAAGTTATCATGATATATAAAAGATATATTTTTATTTTCTTATCTGTTTTTTTTTTTACAAAGCATTTTAAAAGATAATTAAGCGAATAAGAGGCGTTTTTTTTTAAATTAAATTTAACATAATTTATTAAAAATAGCAGATTTTTTTAAAGCAGATTTAGATAATTAAACCGACCAGCTTAGTAGAGCAAATGAATTGGGCCTAAATGGCAAACAAAACTCAAAAGTAAAGAGATAAGATGAGGATTATATCCAGTATGGTGTCACTGAAATGAACTGGAGACAGAAACTTCTTGTATGTCTGCAGTTTTTTGCCAATGAGGCAATGAAATCCACCTAACTGAGGAAGCACCTCGATACCTAACATCTAAATTATGTGACCAAATGGATCACAGACATGTTTTAAGTTTTTGGACACAAACCAGCTACCGGGTGAGCTTATAAAAATGCAGTTAAATCACATATTTCCTCCCTTAGTGACTATTTTGATGAGTATTTTACTAATTGTGGGACTGTCACTTGGCATGTGACGAGGAATTGAGAAGTTCAGTTCATCTCCGGGACACTTGTGGTCTTTTGATCCTCAGGTTTGTGGGAATGCCTAGAGCTCGTGCCATGCAGGCGTGGCTTCTTTTTCCAATATATACTGTATATGTGAGTCATTCTCAGCATTAACAAAGCTTAGACAGAAGTGAAGGATGACCTATGCGCTTGTCTCACATCTCCTTATTTTGTAATGAGATGACGCAAATATTATAAATACATGTTGAATATCTTTCAAAGCATTCCCTTGTGTTCTATCACATAACTAAGACTATATGAAAGGGCTTCAAAAATAATCGCAAGAGACATACATGAAAGTGTTCAAAGTATATTTTTTGTCTTGTAAGAGATCCTTGGTTCAAAGAAAATGAAGAACCAATGTGACAGAAGACTGAATGTCTTTCTTTTCTGGACTGTTTTGCAAACAAACAATATGGAAATGTGAGTTTGGACTGTTTTCCAGCATCATTGAAACTACATCATTAATTGTATTGCAAAGAAAAGATCAAATAATGAAACTTAATATTGGAAATAATGATTAGTTAAAACTTTCAAACTCAGCAGTCAGCAAAACCTACATGGCATCTCTGCCTCCATCTGCTGTTTGAGTTTGGAAGTTGCTGAATTACAGCCTTTTAAGTCAGTTTGTATTTCTGTAGCTCCATTTTTCCTCAGTTTACTTTCTTTCATGTAGTGCATTCTTTGAACTGCTGGATTTTGCTCTTCCATACTTGGCTGTGAGACTAGAAAATCAAACATCAAGTATTTATTCAATGATTTATTTAAATGGGAACATAAGGAAGATAATGAAATCATAAATAAGAAGAAACAATTGTAATGAAAATTTGCAGTGACCGTCTCTGATTAGGGTTTTAAACTGATTTTAAAACAGCTAAACAAGTGCATTCATGTGTCTGTGTGGATTATCAGTGGTTTACATCTGATGTATATTAGCATGTGGTGCTTTTATCTGTTAAGGAGCGACGAAGAATCCAAGGCTGTGGTTCAGATGTCGTTTTGTGTTTTCTTACATCTTTGTGGAAGGCAGCTAGATAAAGTTTCGTAATGATTAATACATAGTTTAATAGCAAAATGCAGCAGGGACAGAAAGTCTGCAAATCTGTGGGTTCAAACGGCAGCAAGAGTTAACTAAGAAACTTTAATATGCAGATTTCTTTTTCTATATGACATCACTAAAATGCACACAGCTTTTTTTTCTTTTTCTTTTTGCTTTGACAGCTTGGTTCAAAAAGACAGATAGAAAACTCTGAGGCAGAGAGGGGTGATGACATCGAATAAATGTCCTCAGTAAGAACCAAACTGTGGATGTGACAGTTCTTGGATAATTTTTTACTTTGAGCATCTTACAGATGACTAAAAAGTTTAAACATGCAATTCTTATTTGATCATAACCAAGGATGACCCTTGTCCTTGTTGTAGTTCCTGTTCATTGCCAGAAGAGGGCAGTGTTTCCTTCATCATCCTCCTCCTCAGCTGGCCTCCTGTGTTTCAGACTCCAGGCTCGCTGTGTTTCTTGCCCTCCAGCACAACATCACTGGATTCTTTGAACCTCTGTCATTTCCAGAGGGTGAACAGTTGAAACCCCGTCTCCTCGGGGAACCAGAGGTATTGATTGGTTGGCGGGTGTCAGCGGGAGGTATTGATCGGCGTACTTTAAGATAACAATGGAGGAGAGCAGTGAGAAGCAGCCTGGTTTTGGTTCACACAGTGGATCAGCTCGGCGAAGGCAGCTGTGGCAACACATTAGTCTAATGTATGTTTGTGTGTCTTAGAGTGAATATTGATTGAGCAACAATTGAAGGTTTCCAGTACTGACATGACAAAGAGGCAGCTGCACAGGTTTAGTCCTCTATTCAGGCTCTTAATGTGCATCATGTAAAGGAATATTCCACTTAAAATCTGTGTGGGTGGCAAACTTTCACCTCCTGCAGGCTCATGCTGTAAATGTAAGCTGTTCCTCCTTCGCATATACGGATGCTGCAAATTCCACTCGTGTTATTTACAAGACCAAGAGTGGGATACTAAAATCAGCAATAATTTATCATTGTAACAATTGTAGTTTAGCATATTAGCATGCTAACATTTGCTATGTACACATAGAGTGACTCTCTTGAAAGTTTTCAGTTTTTAGTGCTTTTCAACATTGAATCGTGGTCAATTTAAACTTAAAGACTCTTTCATGTCAAAGCGAAAACAGGTTCCTACAAAGTAATGTTAATTCATTAAAAATCTAATATGTAAAATAAGTGTATAAGTATTCACCCCTTCAAGTCAGTATTTAGTTTTTGCTTTTAATTGTTTTTTTAACAGTGAATCACAGTGAATATAATTTGTCTTTTCTTTTTAGACAAGAATTTATGAAAAAAGACTATTTAATGTCAAAGTGAAAACTGATTTATACTAATAAATGTCAAATAATTTAAAATATAAAACATAAAGTACATGATTACACAAGTATTCACCCCTTTAAGTCAGTATACAGTGCAGTAGAACAACCAAACTAGTAAACACACATGGATGGGAATGTCTTTAGTGTGTTATTCGTCATGAGGCAAAATGCCAAACACAAGTATCCTCCTCTGTGATGCTGCAGCCAGAAAATCCAGCTCCACCCCCGCAATGTTGCAGGCCTTGTGAATCAGCCACCACTGGTCACCAAAGGCTCATAAAACACCCTCAGAATGGTCGAGCAGATGTTGACGGACCTCCTCAGGAAGTAGAGATGACCCTTCTTGGAGGCCTTTATTGATTTAGTTGTTTGTAGTTCTTTACACTGAGCTCCAATATTTGAAACAGAGCCTCCTTAGATCCACAAAGGGCTTCCTTTTTCTTTTCTTTCTTTGGTCTATTCATAGATGATTTTGCATGACATGTACTAATCAGCCACAACATTAAAACCACTGAAAGTCAAACATTGATCTACTAATCAATGTCCTGCTTAGAAACCATGGGTCCAGGCATTCATGTGGATGTCACTTTGACATATACAATCCAAAAACTGCTCCAGAATGGCTCAAGGAAGAGTGAAAAGAGGCCCAAGTCACTGCCTTGACATTGTATTTCCCAATCTCGTCAAGGCTCCACCTTAAAACCCATCCAAAGGGTCCAACATCCTGGTACCGGACACCAAAGGACACCCCTGGAGGCCCCCCTGTAGATGCCTTGATAGGTCGGAGCTCTCTTTTCCATCATTTGTTATTTTAGTTGCAATTCAAAGTTAATGTTTTAAAATAAAAGCAAGCCAGAAAGATGACTGTTAATGTGAAATACAGCTCCTGTTTCCATCAAACTTCCCACACGGCAGCAGCCAGAAGAGTCTACGTGCTGTTGTTTTCTTTTTTTTCTTTTGGTTTTGACTGGACTGTTATTGCGAGACGCTGCCTGACTGAAAGGTTTTATTTTGGCGAGAAAGTGAGACACGGAGCGACCTGGAAACTTTCATTTGTTTCCAATCAGAAACCCAGACGCCTCCTCCAGTGTCGTCTGGATGGTTGCAGCCGCTGAGATGAAAGCAAGCAGAAAGTGTGCAGGCTTTGTTGTCGAGTGTGGATGAAACTTTACGAAAATGCAGGCGCTGTTTGCTTTGCAGATGCTTTTGTGATGCTTTTAAACCATTAGATGGAGTAAACGAGAAGGCGATATTGAGCTAAACCTGTTTAAACTTAAAATCACAGCAGGGATTGACTCAGTAATTACACTTATCAATCCTATCTTCTCTGTCAGTACAGTTCCACCACCCAAGCAAGCTTTCTGGAGGGTCTATAATGATGCATATTTACACCAGTGCTGCATTATCGTAATTCTGGGTTGGAAAAATGACCTAAAAGGTGAATCGACTGTCAAAATCTGGGACATGTGAGACTGATTAATTAATGGGCCCTCAGTGGAGACAAAGCCGTCGCCCCGGTGGTCTCACTCAGGCATTAATCATCATGAGAACCCACACATTTTCTCTCTTTCTGCCACTCAACCCACCGACCACACGCACAAATGCAGGAATATCCCCATTACCTCCTCGCTGACTCATACGATGCAGACTTTGGGAACTCCACATGGAGGGAAACTCACCTCACTCCAACTCCCGCATCAGCCCGTGTGTCTGAGCCGGCTAATCAGAAGCACAATAGCATCTCAGTGGGCCACCTGGAAACTAATAGTGTTTAGACTCAGGAGGAGGTGAGTCAGATCCTCCACTCCCTCTGACTAATGACCCAAACTGTCCACACTGTCCCGGACTGGAAGAAGCCTGAGGGGGTGAGACCTCAGGGGATGTGGGAGGAAAAGCCTTTTGGGAGGTGAGGCAGGGAGGTAACTTTGCAGGAGCAAAATAACACCAAAAATGGAATATAAACCCGAGGAGATGATGAGTTTTTGTTCAAACTGTCTTGATGGTCATTTTGGAGGCCGGTTTTTGTTGCTAAGTAAATTTCCTGTTTACATTCCTCACATCGGAGTTGCTGAGTGACGACAGTTGTTCTTTGGAAATGTGGGTTTGGTCCACTTTTCACATTGCATACTGTATTTTGCTGAGTTTTCATCTGAGTCAGGCAACAGCTGCAGCTGGAGAACAGAGATCTGCAGCTGTAAATCTGACAATCAGACAGAAATCCACATCAAAAAAGAAAAAAACAGGCCAATATCATACTGGTATTTACCACAGGTTTGCTGTATTGCATTGATTCAGGAGTGATGGAGTAACTGGATGTGTGGGCGCAGGTCGATTCCTGCTAATAAAATCTCTGAGTCCTTCTACCCAGCAGTGTTTCCATGGTTAAGCATCACCAGACAGACTGTTCCACTTACGTCAACACACCAACAGCAGCTACCAGTAATGGCAAATTCATAGTTCGGAGGACAGAATGGGGGAGTGCTGCTTTGAGGGGATGGAAAGGCTCTGATGGAGAAACGACAGGACGGAAATGTTCTGCTGAAATAAGATGGTTTGCTTTTCATGTAGCACTTCTGTATATTGTGGCCAAGTTGGATGAGGTACTGGAAGCTAGAGACGAGGAAGAGTAAGTTGATATTTGTTGAACTTTAACTTGACATTTATTTTATATTTCCATTATATATTTACATCACCACTGTTGTGTTTCTGAATTTCCAGTCCTATACAGTGACAAGTTCCCCTCTTATCAAGACCAGGAAAAAGACAGTGTATTCCTTTCATGAAATACCAGTAACCAATGCGAATTTTTGAAGTGTACCGATCAATGTTAAGTAGCACAAAACTCCTGATTTTTACTGCTCAAACATTACAGTAGATTAATAGATTGTTCAATAATTCCTCGGTCAACAGACTTTTTCATGGGGCAAAAGTGTAAGAGGTCAGTCTATGGGCAGTAATGTAAGCATTTGAAATTAGTAAACTTGGTTTGCTGGATTAGCAGAGACTTACAATTTACAACTAAGAATCCTGGATACAAATGTCTGAGAGAAGTCATGAATGGACTTCTAGTAGTTATTTAACTAGTTTTAGTAATAGATGGTTGTTGAATCTTGCCCTTTATTTATACATGTGCAATTTCTATTAGTGATGTTGTTTAGTAGGGTGCAGAGCCATATTTTCTGTTGCTGCCAGTTCTAGACAACAGTCTGGTGCAAAAATAACAGTTTAACCTGTGCAATCCATTTGTGGTACTTCATTTCTGCAGTCAGCTTTATGTTTATTAGTTATGTTTTATGCACCAAGAGCAGTTGCAGTCCTTATTTCATTGTATGCAGACCTTACAGTAACAAAGGCTTTCTGATTTCTGAATGACACGTCTTGCCCCTTCCCCCCAAAAAGCCCACACATCACACACTATCACATTGTATTGAAACTGTTCACAATAGTGACCTGAACAAAATGAAGGAGGCCGAGATCCGCCTGGTGCAACAGGTGGAGGAAACCTTCAAAATAAAGGCTGTACTGGCTAATGTGCAACAACAGTATGAAGACTGAAGACACCAGTAGGAGAAGGACGAGTCCCGTCTCTTGGCTGAAACATCTACAGACAATAGGAAGCATGATGGTGGCAGTAGTTTAAGCATAGAAAGATCTGGAGAACCAAAGATGGCGTCATGGAAAGTCATCCCTACTGGAAACTAGAAGCAGACTAGAATGGAGGAGAGGTAAAAATCCACATGTGACAAACTCAAGGACAGCAGATAGAGGAGGAACCCAAAACGGCAAAAAAGAAATATCTGAGGAAGAGAGTCATCCGGCTTTTTGAAAGAACTGGAGGGAATTGGAGAAACACCATCTCAATCTAACATCAGTCTCATCAAACCTTCTTCCCCCAACCTTCCATCAACCCAGTCCTCCCTTTTCTGATCTGCAGTTTACAACCTGGCCACTTATAATATCATACATGCACATTTATCCGTCTTTATATTATCTCTGGTTATTATATTTACATACTTAGTGTGTTTATACAACTCTGTACATTCTGTTTCTACTTTAACATACTTCTCTTGCACTTCTGGTTAGATGCTAAACTGCATTTCAATGTCTTAGTACTTTTACTTTGCAATGACAATACAGCTGAGTCTAATCTATTACCATGAACTGCCATATATTGTTATATAGTGTTATATAAAAGAATATATGGATATGTCAATCAATCAATCAATCAGATTTTATTTATGTAGCACTTTTTATACAAACAAAAATGCAATGCAAAGTGCTCTACAGATAATAGAAATAAAAAAAGCAATACAACAGAACAAACAACCCACAGTCAGGTAATCATTAAAGAAAAAATAAAATAAAATCAAATAAATGAGATAAATAACAAAAAATGAATAAATACAATAAAATATCTGTTATTAAAATAGAGAGAGGGAGATAAAAATAAATAAAATAATATATATGTAAAAAAGCAATAAGATGTATGAAAAACGATACCATGTAAAATTTGTGCCCTTTTATTAAAATTCTTTTTAGCAGCAAACGGTAGAGAAAACCGTCCACCACAGACTCGTAAAACACCCTCAAAACTGTCCTGCAGATGTTGAAAGACCTCCTCAGAAAGCAGACGCTGCTTTCCTTTTTACAAAACAGTTCTGAGACCGACGACTTTGACCATAATATTAGAGTTAACTAATTCTGTTTTCATGCATTTGTGCAGGTTGTATGCAAACGTAACATATCTCTAATAACTAAAGGAGACTTTGTGTGTTTCATGCACAAAGGCAGAACATTCCGAATTAATAAAATAGCACTTGAAGGCTGCGTTTCTGCAGCCGGTGACGGACTACTAACCAGCATTAGTGATGATGTGGTAGAAAAAGTAATTCTGTGGCATTTTAAGGAGGAAAATTCCTGCTCGGTGCCTTTACTTGTTGACTCAGACTCCGAGAACAGTTGAGCTCTTGTTCTTTTTTGAATGTCTCACATGTATTTTCGACCGTCGTGGGACACTTTAACCGACATGAGCCAGACATGACTTTATGACATTAGCAGGCTTATTCACTGCGAGGCCTGTTATTGCCTTTAGTTGAAGAATACATGACTCAAAATGTGCAAAATTCTATTCTGACGCAGGGTTTTGGGATTTTTTTTTTCCTGTAGCTGTGGTCATTTTGAAACCACATCTTTAAAAATATCACTTTACTGTATATTATATCATTGTTTTTAAATTTACATATATTCAGATTCGCCTTCATGCACTAGTTTTCTACGATTTAAACAATACCAGGAGTTTAAACTTACTTTAAAATGTCACTGCAGTATATTATTATGAGTATAACCACTGTGTCTTCACAGTTGTGCAACGCCGGCACGGATCCCATAGCAACAACTATGCAAGTGTTGGTTTGATTCCCACACGGACACTAAAGATAGACTGCTGTGCTATTCATTCTGCTATTCTGCGTAATGGCTCTCCTTGACTCATCTGTAGACTCAATCTCCCACAATCCTCCCACAGCGAGCACTTTGCTGAGCCAGCACTTCTCAAAGCCTTTACTTTCTCTCTTTCTCTCTGTGCACAGAGTCTGCATGGGGCAAGTCGGTGAAAGAAACAGCCGGTAATACTTCTAAAAATAGGTTGGTGTGTCGCAATTTCAAAACTCACAGGACTCAGTTTGGACACTTCATGTGACCGTCAGCGTTAGAACCCAGAAGTTAATTCCAGTGCAACTAAAGTATAAGATTTAAGTTGCTTCCTTGCTGTTTTGAGTTGATTTCTTGTACCTCAGTTGTCCTTATCGCTCGTCAGACTGTGCGATTCACACTGTGACATCTTCTCGATAATAACTTTCATGATAAAGCCCATAAGGTTTCGGTTTCTGTGGAGGGATGCTTTCTTTGCATGCTTATCTACTGGAGCTGCACATGCTGAAGACTCAGCTATTTCTGAGTTTACACTTCCCCCCTGAAATGGAAAATGCTTCGTTTTGTATGGATTTTTCCCCCAAAGTGTCCTTACCTCTCTATAGGCTGTTCATAATAATCAAATTAATATTGATTTTATGTGTAAATGTCATAATTAATTGCTAATTTGGGGGTGCTGTAGTCATTCGTCCATGCCTTTTCGCAGTGGGCTGTGTTTTCAATGATTCTGAGCAGTTATGATCCAATAAAAGCCAAAGCTGCAGCTGGAGGTAAGGTGTTTTGGGAGAGTTCTTCCATCTTTTCCGTATCTCTCGAATGCCCAGAGGGAATTTCTTCAAATTTGCCGCAAGTATTGACTTGTACACGGTAACTGTGATCACAAAAAAAACGTGCTTTTGGCCAAAATTTATTTGTCATTTGTGACAGAATTGAACAGAAGTGTCTCATGATGAAGTAATGATTTTATATCCAAAAGGTCAAAGGTCAAATCTGAACCATGGATGGAAACTAACTTTAGTGGCAGGTGGAGGCATTAAAACGATAGCGGTGGTAATTCTAGTGTCTTTTTCATATTAAGTAGCATTTGGTATCTTCAAAACCCACTGTGCATGTAATTTAGATATCTTTAAATAATGTAATTGCATGGTTTTAGGAGTGGTAGTCTCTCAGTTGATTAGTTGATCCACTTATAGCTGGTTTCATATTTAATTTGTGCAGTACGTTGGTTTATGGCCAAGTACCTGCAAAGTTTAGCTCTAGAGTTACAGCTAGTTAACAAATGTTAGCATTCTTACATGCTAAATGAAGATTATGTGCATTACACCTGCATCAATGTGCGTAACTGTCTTTGTGTTAACAAACTGAATTTAGGTCAAAACACCGCAGTGCAAGTAAATACGTGCAGTTGCTCTCATCGCTGTCGATCGGTTTTGTTTCTATGTGTGTAATTTGCAAGTTAAGTAGCAGTCAGACTGGCATGCAGCTCATTAGTTTCAATGTTGTGTTTCGGTTTTTGTGTTTTTTTCAAATCCTTAGACGATAGAGCTCTCTGGCTTCATTTTCAACAGAACATGAGAGCGCCTTTTCAAAGGAAGCTGCAGCATAAAGGGGCTGTTGAGAGATGATAGAGGCTGGCTGGTCTTCTACCACTAATTGACGTTGATATATTTAAGTGTGCATTGCAGAAGTTGCATGCAGAACTATCATATCCTGTTCTCCAGCTGTATCTGTAATTAACCAGGCTGAGCTACAGTTGCATCCGCTGCAGTGATCGATGTCTGTTCCCCATTTTAGTTAGTGCCAGTATGACTACGCATCATTTGCATCATGTCCATCATGTGTTTGTGTCTATGGGATGTATAAGGGTTTGTGTGTTTGTGTGTGCGTGTGTGTGTGTGTGTGCTGTGAAAAGTGTGGGAACTGCAGAGGAGGATGTGTGTATTTATGAGTTCCCATGACTTCCTCCGGATAGGAGCCTCAGCTGGACGGGGTGGGAATTCATTTGTGTCACAATAACCCCGGAGGGTTTTTACTGCGAGTGCAAACAGCAGAGGAGAGTGAGAAGCTGCACTTTCACCAGCAGCCTTTATTTCCGGTTTTGATCTCTTTATTGAGCTTCGACGGCTGAGCTTAACTTGTGCCATCCCACATAGGCTAGACACCAATGCCACGCTCATGAAAAACCTCCTGAATCACAGAGATTTTCCTCAAATCAGATGCGCCAAGCTGCTCCCAGATGTGTGGCAACAAGGCCTCAGCTTGTAAAAACTGCTCGTGAACAAATAGTTGTTGTTCTTTTTTGGGAAGCGTGCCTGTTTGCTTTTCTTTCCAAGAGGGAGGTGTGAGGATTGATATGTGTGGGATAAATATGGAGCTGGAGTCAGGACTTGGTTATCTAAGCCCAGCATAATGACTTAAACTGGGGGAATAGTTTGGGAAAAATGCCTACATATATATTTAGAGTTTGTTGCTTAACTAGTTTTGCATGTTGGTTTAACAAATGCAAAACAATTTGTGTTTTTTAGCGGTTACATATGCAGCGGCACTATTTCTTGGCAAGTAACAGCATCCTGAGGTCTTTTAGCCATGCTGAGGTTAAAAGGTGTCATTGCAGAGGCCAAAACCAAAAGTGAAACCTGTGAAGTATCAGGCCACCTGCACGAAACGCTGCTCAAAAGATAAGAAATTAGCTTCCATCCGCTACATAAGCTGCTAGTCATACCAGACCAAGTAATACTGTAGCAGCAAGTGTGCTGAAGTCGGTAAATGTGTGTTTTGTTGCTTAAGAAGTCAACTTCTTATTTGTTCAAGAAATAATGTGCTTTTTCTTCTCTCAAAAGTTACCAACTGACTTCAAAGCCCCTCTCTGGTCATTTATTTAACCCCTAAAGACTCATCTGTGTGTATCAAATTTACATATCTAGAAGTTTTTTCATTAAAATATTCCCTTCCTGCCTTAAAATACCTTGGATCTCTCTCAATACTCTTGTTTCTTCTAGAGAATGTGTGGATCTATGAATTCCCCGCGTCATTCCATGCTTTTCCTCCCTATTTTCTACCACTCAAGCACACCAGCTCACCTACGAGTCTTTTTAAACACTGTAAAACTACTCTACACGATGGCAAGTTGTAGTAATGCATGTTCAAACTGGAAACTGATTCTGAAGAAGAATAATGATAGAGACAGCCCCGTCCTGGGATCAGATTCTTCAGGTTTGATTTGACGTGTTTATAGGCTATCCCTGTAGTTTCAACAGAGAAATGCAAATGACTTATGATCACGATTGGTCTTCCAGCATGTAAAACACCCCCATATGAACATGTTAACGAGGTAAAAACAAGATTATTGCAAAGGGCGATCTTTAACATGAGACCAACACTCATGTTTTCTCTCCAGAATGTTGAAATGTGGGCAGCATGGAGTACAGAGGTAGAGCAGAGCCTCCCTCAATGCAAAAAACAAAAAAAGCCGCGAAGTAAATGCCTCCGGGAATTATGGGAAAAGCTGAATTCGGCAGCAGATTGTGCTTTTTCTCATGACACAGTCGGTGGGGTCACTTGATGAGTCGCCTTCTCAGGCTTTCCCTTAAATACAAGTGTGTGTTTCTATCTTTGTGAGGACCCTGAGTCATAAATGAGCACATTTTTAGCTCCTTCAACAGCTAAATGCCCTGAAACAGTTTTTTTTAAAAGAAGATCTGTGCCAGAATCAGCCAAAAATGCCTTCACATCTTTAATTCAAATCAGTCCTCGCAAAGATAGACCTACAAGCGCGCGCACACACACACACACACACACACACACATACACACACACACACACACACACTGTCTCAAGGGAAAAGAGTTTTAGCAGTTTGAAGCTGAAGGAGGAAGAAAAAGCTGCAGCTTAAGTAGGAGATTCGTGTGTGTGTGTGTGTGTGTGTGTGTGTGTGTGTGTGTGTGCTTGCCTCAGAAGTTGGCCAGTCATTAGTAGAGCTTTTAGTAGAGCTTTTTGGAGGAAGTGGTGGTTAGAGATGACTCAGCCAAGCCATGCATTTCATTCTTTCTCTCTCCAGTCTCTCTGAGCGCTCTCCTCCCTCCAACACCTCCTCTCTGCATTCTATTCATTCTTCTCTCTTATTCTGGAGCTTCTATTCTCTGTCTTACTGTCATTTCTCTCAATCCCTGTCTCCCCCTTCTATCTTTTCTCTCTTCTCTTTTCTCATGATTCATCTTGACCTTTTGGAGGTATCTCTGTGTGTGTGTTTGTGTGTGTGTTTGTGTGTGTCTGTGTGAGTAGGATACTCTGTAATGTGAGTGGGAAGATATCTGGCTTCCTTCAGAGTGATTAAAACATTCCTCTCTTCTTTTTCCTCTCTCTCTCTCTCTTTCTCTCTCTCTCTCTCTGTTTCCCTTTCTTAGTTTTCACTCAAGACTTTCTGATGAAGAGGAGGATGAGGAGAGACAAACTGGTAAGTGACAAAAAGCTGGACATCAGTGTTTTTTTTTTCAGCATAGCCTGGCGTTTATTAAGCTAAGAATGAATGCACTTCTAGGAAACCCTGTTGCTTCACTTTTTAACGTATGATCCGGTCGAGACGAGTTGCTTCATCATTCTAGATCAACTTTTCTGCTCGAGGAGATTTAGTCAGACAAATTAAAATATCAAAAAAAAGATAGTGAAGTGGTGTGTTTGAAAATATAAGGCTAAAAAGCAGGAAGGAATCCAGCGGTAGACTGAAAATATTGCAGACTTTTTTTCCGAACTTTGGGGGAATTTCACTCCGAGTTCATTTTTATATCTGTGAAGGCTTCAGAAAAGTCTGTTGATGAATCCTCTTATTTGTGTATAGATCACGGGGAGCTATTTTCCTACTGCAAGAAATAGCTTGGCATGCAAAGCTCAGGTTTGCCTTGTGCAACGATGGGCTAAAAATAGGAAATGTAATGTAAAATCTGATGGTGGATAATGACAGAGACACTGAGCAGCGCCGTGAGGGACGACTGTTTTCAGTTCGCTGGCAGCCGGTCAGGTTGCGGCAAAAAAAATATTGGCTATATTTGGCACTTGGCATGTAACTTTGCTGCTCCAAACTTAGTCGTGTAATCAGAGTGACGCACTGACCGCACCTCTGAAGGGGCTGAAGTGAAAGTGGCAGCGTTGCGTCTCCCGGTGATATTACAGCAGCTGTCTTGACATGGGACGAGGTGATGAAAGAGCTCCAACTCTGTAGCCCTTCAGCCACTTTGATCGACTTTGTTTGAGTCTGTTGGTGACGTCAGCAGGAGTTTCACAGCCTGCACTGACGCACATTATATAAGATCTGTAGGCTTTGTTCTACCAGTGTACATACGAGACGACTATCAATAACACACATACAGCACTGCACTCCAGATTCACAGTTTGAATCAACAGAGTCTCTTTGTGAGTGGGCAAGCTGTGAGTGATGACTGTACTTCTTTGCTGATTAAATGCTCCTGCGTACCTGTGCAGTAATTTACCAATAATCCAGCAAAAAATAGATAATTTTAACACTTCAGTGAATGAAGCAGCAGAAATATTGGGCATCCAGACATCACTTATTGCTGTATATCTGTTTATCTTGCAAAAATCACAGTATCGGACTTTATTGGCTGTATTTGTCACTACGTCGCATCCAGTTTCATTTTAAAGCAGCGTTGTAAATCGGAAACAATTTCTGTCCAAGTAAGCATTCGAGAATTGCTACAGTGTTCATCTGTAGTTATACCATATCGGAAAATTCATTGCCGCTTCCGTAGTGATTGCCTAGTTGTAGAGTCACGTGATGATGAGTGACGAATCAGGGAAGCACATGTCGTGAACGTAAGTGTCGGCGTCATTGTTTCCAAAAATCTCAGTTTCGGCCTGTCTACATGTCAACTCTGCATAAAGAGTTTCCTGAAAATCTTCATCTGTTTCCAAAACGTCTGCTTTCAGAGACCAAAAACTGCATTTGCATAAAGACGAACGGCCAAAATGCATAGAAAAAGTTGAATTTTATAAAATGCCGATGTACGTGTGGACAAGGCCGAACAATTTTCATCCATAGACTGTATATAAAAGAAGTCACCCATTGGTTTGTGAACCACCATTTTCAAGCCTCACGTTGGAATTTTTACAATCACCACCTTGGTCTTTTGAAACCAATCCTGATAAATGAGGGGTAGAGCTAACTGAGAACTTGAGAACACTTGACACGCTCAGACAGTAGCAATCCATCAACCGTTAAACAGCGCCATCACAAAGCCAACCCTGCTTTATCGTCTGTTTTCCTCTAAATGGAGCCATCCATTATCTATATACCACGTAATCCTCTGTAGGGTTGCGGGGGCGCTGGAGCCTATCCCAGCCTACTCAGAGCGAAGGCAGGGGACATCCTGGACAGGTTGCCGGTCTATCACAGGGCTACACATAGAGACAGACAACCAAGTACACTCACATTCACACCGACGGACAATTTAGAATCATCAGTTAACCTCATCATGTCTTCGGACTGTCGGGGGAAGCCAGAGACCCCAGTGAAAACCCACACATGCACAGGGAGAACATGCAAACTCCACACAGAAAGATCCCAGGCCCAGACCAGGACGCGAACCGGGGATTTTCTAGCTGTGAGGCGATGATGCAGCCCCTAAATGGAACCATAATTTACAAAATGAACTTCAAGCTGTATTGAAGTAGACTTGAAACTAGTGATTGGCACAATAAACTCATTCAGAAAATGTTTACTAAGGTAACAGATCAAGGAAAAAGTAGGATCATTTTCTCATAGACTTCTATACAATCCGACTTGTTTTTGCAGCCAGAATAGTCGCCCCCTGCTGGCTGTTAGAAAGAATGCAAGTTCAAGGCACGGCTGTCTTAGTTTCACTTTTTATGCCTGGAGGATACATCCATCTTTTATCTGCAGTGTGTGTTTGCAAACTCTGGCAGACATATTGTAAATTGTGTTTCTGAATATATGACTTTGCTGTCACAACAGGAGACGCATGAGAAAGATCTAATCAGGGTAGCTGTTTGATTTTCTG
The DNA here is from genome assembly GCA_024666655.1 of Dascyllus trimaculatus. NCBI lineage: Eukaryota > Metazoa > Chordata > Actinopteri > Pomacentridae > Dascyllus > Dascyllus trimaculatus. Next base: position 10,636,828 of record CM045464.1, on the reverse strand, counting down.
TCTGATTCCCAGGTAGCAAGCAGTCACAACTTTAATAGATGCACTGAAACAGCTGGAATCATGGCCCAAGTCTGAGCTACATTCATTCCAATGACCGTTGCACACCAGGTGCATAAACCAAAAGAGATTTTTAGACAGACTGGTTTCAACTGTAACAATAAAAGGCATCATTTAGGTTAAAGTAGTTCTATAATCCTGTAATTCTGGATGTAGCCACTGAGACAAACTGTCTCTCAGCCCAGTGCTGTTCTCGGAGACGTTATCTCTGCTTACTACTGAACATGTTGAAACATGTAGCCTCAGTCTAACAGCTGCATCTCACAACATCATTCTGCTGAGTATTTGGTGTCAAGTCAGCATTAAGGCGTTCTCAGTCAAAACACGTGTTCAAATTTACCACCAGGCGGATGCAGATGCAGACAGTGGATGTTCATGTGGCAGACATGCAGTAATATGTTGGGTTTTCTGTGTACACAAACGCACAACAGACATGCTCAGTCAGCAAACTCGTAGTTCTGTGGATGTCCTGACACAGCTGATACTCTTCTCCCTCCAGAACCTCTGCAACAAGTAGCGGAAGACTTTTAAATCTGGTATTCAGGTCCTTGTGGCTACATGGGAAGTATGGAGAGTGTAATTTGGGTTGAAGTAGTTAAAAACATGTCATTTTTGTTTGCGCAATTTATGGTCAGATGCAACAGAATGGTTTATTCAGCCTGAAATGAAAATGTCAAGCTGGAACATCTAGGATGCTGCTAGATGGCCTTGAAATGGCCAATAATACTGACTTATTGACCGATATGAAACAATACCCAGGTCAAAAGACTCAGTCGGGGCCTTACGTGCCTCACGTTTGGGCTTTAATCCTCATTAAACAATATGAATTGGTTTTTTAAACTGTCAATATGACTAAAAGACACCATCACAACCATTTCCTTGACCTTAACCTTCATAAATGTCAGTCTGAGTTATTATCATCATACTGCGACCCACAAAGTTGGTCATCACACTTTGAAATAAACATCTTTCACTCTCCTTCTCACTCTCTGCCCTTTCAGCCTCTCCTTTCATTTTACACACTTTTCGTAACGTTTGATAAGTGGTATCAGTTTCCATCAGAAGAAGGTCGACTCTCTCTCTCTCATACACAGCAAACACACACAAAACACACTCACACCCACCTATGCCAGCCCTGTTCCGTCAAGCCCCCCCCCCTCTGTCGTTTACCGTAAATGTGTGTTTTTGTCATCTGTGGGCCTGGATGAAGTGATGCAGTTAGTTTTGGTATCAAGTCCGCGGCCATGCACCTCCACCACCAAGAGAGACTGAGAGCAGTGCAGCGTGGGTAGGCGTGGGAGGCCTGCGACAGAGATGACTCAGCTCCCTTTTGCCGCGTAGAGAAGCACCAAACACTCTCCCACCCCAGTATCTTTTAAAAAAAAAAATACTGTATTCGATGGAGCCATCATTCATGGCTCAACCTCGTGGGTAAACACTCGTCTAAACGAACTATGTGGCTAAGTTATGGATTAATGAACAGCAAAACCAAGAAACAAAGAAGTGTTGTGTTGGGATTAAAGTTAAATAAAACACAATGTTCAGTTAACTGGAATCAACTAGCTTTGTTGTGCTACTTTAAAGGTGCAACCAGCCTCTTGTAGCTGCTACATCACCACCATCACCGATCTAACTAGAAATGTGTTTGCAGGAGACAAGAAGATGTTATCTCAACACAGACTCAACCAAATGTTTCCGGAATTAACTTCTTAGCGCTAAAACCAGTTATTTTAACACTGAGTCCCAGAAAGTATCTTTATATCCAACTAAACTGTGATACCAGGTGTGATTTTGATGGTTTTATATCAACATAAAGATCAAATGCTGATTAACATCCATCAGGCAATCGGCAAAAATCTTTTTCCTGAACGCATCGGTGGTATTTAATTTGTTTTCTGTGTAAATTTCACACAGTGCTGCAGCATTATTAAGCTGTTTATGGTGATACTGAGGTTGAAGATCCGGTTTGTGGCAGTAACTTGAAACGTGATCATCAACACATGACAGAAACCACAGTTTAATCCTCGTATTAACCAAAGAAGCTCTTGTCTCGATGCAGACCCCGAAGCCAGAGTTGGGGTGCTTTGTGTGCCCCTCCATCCACCCCGACCAACTCCCTGCAGCTCCACTGGGCATCGTTGCATTTTTTTCGTCACATTTTAATTCACTTTTTAGCATCCATTCTGAACTTTCAGGGTGGTTCCAAGAAACAGACGCCGGGTCTAAAGTTGCTCTGCTGGTGTCGTCACTGCCGCCCCCTTTTTAGGCAACATGAAGTTTGCTTAGTAACATGTGGTCACTGTTGTGAATGAGTGTGTTTTAATTCAAGCTATGGCCTTCGGTGTCTCCACCTAACCGAACCAAGGGACGAGTGAAAATGAAAGTAAACAGCGATTGAAAACTAGAATTAAGTCACAAAGTAAAACAAAACTAAGTGAAAAAAATGACTGTCTGACCGTGAATACCGCACGTCCAACCGACTTATAACTGTCTTTTAAACTGAAAAACTCGTATACGTCTGTCGGCATCGCTGCCAACCTTGTGACAGCTGCTTTGACAATACAACAGTAAGCTCTGGAAATAAAATCCCATTTGCACGGCAATTTAGTAAAGCATAGATGTGTTACATTTTATTTTAATCCTTCTTATTCAGCATTATTAGCAGAATAAACAGCATTTTAACACATGGTTTGTTGAAACTCAAGTGAATATGAATGTGTTTATGCAGCTGTAACTCCTCCTGCCATGAGTGGAGGCTGGTGTGTAAAGAGATGACAATATTATAAAACACACATATCACAATCATGTCTTTATAGGAAGGTTTATTAGCTTACAAATACTGTACTTTAATGAACACTTAAAAATGTCCTTATGGGTCATTCTATGTCAGATAATCAGAGGCCTTCTGCTCGACCACCTCGGATTTGCTTGAAACTTTTACTTTCATCATAAACTATGGATTTTTAAAATGGGATCCATGAAACTTTAGAATGATATATCAAATACTTTGAGACAAACTTATTTTTTAAAAATGCCCGTGGACATGTTCAGCACATTTTTTCACGCAATGAAATGTACAGCTGTGGTTGAACAACAGTATCTCAGGAGCTATTAAAGATAAAAGCCTGAAATGTTCACTGCTTTTTCTCATCATGTCATTGATTTAGAATCTGAAACGTTAGACGATTAGATCAAACAGTCTCTGATTATGGGTGACAAAAAATATGAGGAAAAAACCTGAAGCCGTCAGGAAAAGTCCCATCTTCGAGCTCACATTAACAAAAAAATAATTAATGCAGAATTCAGTTAATGGTAATTCTCCAACCATATTTAGTTGCGTATCACAATAATACAGAGCAAAACTGATTCTGAATCAATGTCATGATGGGAAATAACAGTCAAGATTTCAAGCTTTTATTTGCCATAATTTCTGAGATTCTGTTGTTCAAACATGGCCTCAAATTTCAATGTGTGAAAAAATATAATGAAAGTGGGACAACAGGTAATTTCAAAATAATATTTTGGAAAGTGTTAAGAAATTTCACATCTTTTAAAACATCCATATCTTATGCTATAAAATGTTCATGCCGAACTGAGATGGTGGAGCAGAAATTGGTCTACAAATCATATAAAAATCTCTCAATAAATATGATTTTTAGGGATGTGGTATACAAGATTATTTTGTAAAATGTAACAGTAACCCTTAAGAGTATACTGATTTGTCTGCTAGCACAAAGTCCTATTAGCTATAGTTTAAATTACACTAATTGTAAATATTAAAACATCTTGTTAATTCATGTTTGATAAGATGAAAGAAACAAAGACTCTTTTGTACTGTTTATGTTAAAGACACAGATGAAAACTGACTCAAATTCAGCTTCACTTGGTAGAAATATGAACGTTTTAACAGGTTTCAGTTCAATAGGCGTAATATTTTACACATCAGACGACTTTGAGACGATCGCAACATTACGAGGGCAGATAGAGACGCTTTTTCTTTCGCCTGAGTTGAGAAAATCCCATTTACATAATTAAATTTTTGTCAGATACGAACAGCTACAGGAGGAAAAGTGAGAACCTGCTATGTGTCATCCAGAGAATTAAAGCAGAAACCAGAGAATGAGTTTGCAGCTCGTCTCCCTGGAGGTACGCAGCGATCGGCCTTCTTTCAGTCTGACAATACATCGTATTTTACATATTAATGGTAATATTCCACCGGAAATGTCACACACAAATCGATACGGGTTGAAATGCATTATTATCAAGGGAGGTGTTGTTAATTTACAGTAAGCTAGATGAACGACGTGCAGTCCTGACTGATGAATACAGTCTCCACTTTTTAAATCCAAAAATATGTTGATTAATTGACATTGTGGAGCTTTTAGATGAATCAAATGATCTTCTTCAGCCAACCTGCAGTTTGTAAAACACCACGGCTTTCAGGGATCTTACTTTTTTCACTTTTTCGTGGTCAGAAATGACAGATACAACATTTATAAAGCACTTCATTTAGCTTTTATTTGACATTATTTTTATTAACAAGAATATTAATAGTGAGAATGATTAAAAAGTATTTGTGGCCGCCTGCTTTCAGCCTGTCAGAGGGTTCGGTTTGTTCTTCTGATTTGTTTCGGCAACAAGAACATTTTTTTTCCTTGATCTTCAAGTTAAATGAGTGAAAACTAAATGAGACAGTGATCTCAATGCATGCCGGTATCCTTTTTTTTAAAAACATGAATCACACTCATGCATGAACCGGACAACAACAATAGATTAATTTTCTGCATGATCCATGATGGAGACAATAGAGAAAAACAGAAATGCAGAACAGAAATAGAATATGGACTTATGAATGTTTGGAATGAGGTAGTATGAGGAGCAACAAGATCAGAGGAGGTGGCGGCAAGTCATGAGACAAACACAGGATTTTCAGTCAGGAGACTTTGGCTCATGTCCTGGGTGGGACCTTTTTTTATTTTATAGGTAGTTGACTTTTTATTCAGTTTTTTCTTTTATTATTTTTGCTGCTTTATTTTGCTACTTGGTCAGGTTTAGAAAAACATCATGGGTTTGGTTAAAATAGACCTTCTCCCAGTGTTAACATTCATGTTAGAGGGTAAACTCCCATCTTCTTTGCAGGCTTCTCCTCCATTTTCATGGTTATTTCGATTACAAGTCCTACCTTATCTAAACCCTTCCCAGACTGATCACCCATAACGTTGCTGGCTTCCTCAATCTGTTAAAGTGACAGCATTTTGTCATTCAGACATACACCGATCAGCCACAACATTATGAACACTGACAGGTGAAGTGAATAACATTGATCATATTGGTATTTTGACATCCATGTTGATGAGACTTAAACACCCAAATAAACATTGTCCCACAACAAGCACACTCCCTCATGCAAATGGAAATCTCAAATGTCACTGGTCTACCCCTGCAGGAAAATGCACCCCACCACATGGAAAAAACATCAAACAATCAGGAACATGTTGAGGAACATGACAATGGTCCAACATGTTGATTTGACCTCCAAACTTCCTACACTCCATTGTGATCAAGCATCAATAGGATGCAGTGGAACAAGTTTGATTGACAGAGGCCCCACTGCACAAGCCAGAGTACCCAAAGGATCCAGTGCCAACGTCCTGGTTCCAGACCCCATAAGACACCCTGAGAGGGCCTCTTGTCCATGTCTAATGGTTCAGAGCATTCTTGAGTGCATAAGGGGGACCAACACAACATTAGGCAGGTGGTCATAATGTTATGCCTGATCGGTGTACGTCACTTTATGTTACTCTGACTCACCAGATGTAGACTTCAAGTGTAAGCTTACCATGTTTGTCCTGTATTTCACGCAGCATTCTCCTCCCCTTCTACTATCTTAGCGTTACTTTTCGCCTTAGCAACTTAGTAGGATTTTGATGGTACATAGGACAACCCTGCTAGGTTCTTTCATTAAATTAGTCACTTTAAGGACAGTACTTGGCTCCTCCTGTACGAATGTTGCACCAAAACAGTTCCTCTGTCACTGTTTTGAGAGGACACCGTTGCTGCATCTTGGCTAAGCACCTCCCAGGACTGCAATAATTGGTTTGAAGGAAATACAATCTAGAGCTGTTCTCGTGCTCTATAGCAGAATGATAATTAGAGTTTACATGGTCTTATTTACAGGAGTGGTAGAGGTCAGTTACATAAACATTGATTCTTTAATTCCCTCTAAAAATCAACTAGTGTTGTCGTTTCTCTGATGAGGTCAAGTTGTCAAGCAGTAAAATGTACTTTAAGGACTTCCTGTGCACGTTTGCTGAAAAGTTAAGACTAAAAGTTGATCAGATTTAGGAAACAAGTTGAGGCACTATCTCACTCTAATCTCTTTAGTAGCTGTTGTAGAGCGGAAGAGTATTTCTTTCTCCCTAAAGTCAAGAATGTTCTTTCATTCTTAGAATTTTGGAGCATATTTTTGGTTGAGTAAATTATGCGTCTTGCTAACAAAACCCTGAAAGTACTGTGTTTTTGTTCCACTTTTCTAACATTTACTTAGACCAGCTGCTGTAAGCCTCATATCTAAGTCCAGATATTTCATCAGTGCTGCATCTGTCCTCAGCTTCCGTGTGCTGCGGTGGTAAAACTGCCAGTCAGTATCACCAGTGTGTCGGCCTCAGAAGAAGGCTCAGAGCTGCTGCAGAAAGTCTCTGCAATCACTCTGCAGCTTTGACTCAACTTCACAAGAAACGAACAAAGTCAGATGTATTTTCGTCCCGTGAGAGCTTTACAGTAAATTCAGAGCAGGAAAAACAGACGAAAACAAGCCGCAATAAAACGAAGAAGAAAAACAACAAGAGGCAGAACGAGCAAAACAGGGCCAGAATTGCTTTCTGCATGTGTGTGTGTGTGTGTGTGTGTGTAGAAGCTTGGTAGTGGGTTGAATCAAACTGGTTTTGATTTGTGTGAACATGAAACCATGACATGGTCCTTAAAAAGCCTTTTCATAGTAGAAATTCATGAGTCAGTAATGTAAAGGTTCGCAGCCATGAGGTCAAGGCGACCCGTGCTGTATAGACGCAATAGAGATTCATGTAACGGTCATAGGATTTAATCAGATTATTATTATTACACATGAAAATAGATCTGCAGGGTCAAAGGTCAAGTCAGTTTTTGATTAATTTGCATATGTGTGTGTTATTGCATTTATCTTAGTGTGTGTTGCAGGTTTTTTAGTGAGCTGTGTGTCCCTAAATGACACTAAACCATTCATAACAGCCCAGATAAGTGTGTGTGTGTGCATGTGTGTGTGCGTGTTGCCATGAGTCAGATGTGAGGTTCGAGATCAATAAATGTCAAAGCATGAATATCCCGTCAAGGTGAAAACAGTAGTAGGTCACTAGTTTGTGGGCGTTCGTGGGCGTGTGTGCTCTGTTGCGCCTTTACTCATCGCGAATTACGCTCTGAGATACAGTAAATGACTAAGAACGCCACAAACAACACTCTGCTCTTTACTCAGAAGTTGTAAGACAAGTCACAAATGACAGGGATGTTTTTCAAAAGCTCATATTCTAAGGTTGGCTATCTCATTAGTTGGCAAAAACCTTGAGCTCCAAGAGAAAAATGACAAAGGTCCTCCTCCCACAGCTATAATTTCTCAGCTCTGCTTTTTGAAATATGGAGATTACAAGGTTCAAATGGATAAAAATGATTTAAAATGAACTTTTTTCAGGTTATATTTGCTTTATGGAGCATTTTGATCCTCTACCATTAACACACTCAGTTAAAGCAGCCAGTAGAATTAAATCAACTGAGGTTGGTCAGCCTCTAGTGGTCTCTGCTCCATTTTTTATTTTCATCACAGTGAGCAGCCATGTTTGAAGTTCTTACAAGCTAAAAACATCTGTTGTTTCACCTTTTTATCCCTTTCCTTCATATATTACACACAGAAGAATAAATTTAAAGACATTTAACCCAAAAATGCACTTTAAACATTTAGATTTTCTATTTTAAAAACTAAAAAAATAGGATTTTGAATAGTACAACTGCCTGGAATAATCCTTTATTTAAATGTAGGGCTGCAGCTTATGATAATTTTCATTGTTGATTAGTCTTTGGGTATTATTTCTATTAATTAATTAGTTTTTTGCTTCACAAAATGCTGTTTAGTGTTTCCCAAAGCCCGAGGCAATATTCACAAACGTCTTGTTATGTCCACAAAACAAAAATATTCAATTTACTGTCACAGAGAAGGGAAAAAACTTAAAATAGAAAAATTTAGGAGCTGGAATCAAATAATTTTGACCTTTTTTCTTTAAAAAAATTAGCTGATCGGATAATGGCTACATAGTGCAATGCAAGTCTTTTTTCTTGTCAATTTTAAAGCAAAACCACCAGAAATTCTTTGTTTTCAGCTTCTTAGTTTAATGCTTTTCTGTGTCATATATAATAATAATAATAATAATAATAATGCATTGGTTTTATTTTACATTATTCATTCACTCCATACTCGATGGTGCTAAGCTACGTATGTAGCCACAGCTGCCCTGGGGTAGACTGACGGAGGCGAGGCTGCCTGTCTGCACCATCAGTCCCTCCAATCACCACCAACCACTCACTCTCACACTGCATCCACCCAGACTTCCTGGTGTTCCCTCACGGTCTCCCATCCAGGTACTGACCAGGCCCAACCCTGTTCAGCTTCTAAGATCTGACAGGATCGGGCATCCACAAGGCGGTATGGCTACGAATGTATATGTGATAATAACCTGAATATATTTAGGTTTTAGACTACTGGTAAAATAAAATAAACAATTTGAATATGTCTTCTTGTCTGGCTGGAACTTATAACAGGCAGTTTTATACTAATTTTGACATTTCATAAACAAAACAATAAATTAGCTCATTGAGAAAACTAACTGATGATGAAAATAAGTGGTAGGAAGAATATGAACAGTTATTATGAGGTGTAATGTGCAAGAAAGCTGCAGTAAAAAAACAACAAAAGTGTGTGTAAAGTGTGTTTCCATGTGGTGTTCAATGCAAAACAGTACAGTTGGACTGAGCCGTCTCTCATCAGTGGGAACAAAAGGCAGCATTAAGGTTGAAACTTTACATAATCATGGCTTAAATCACATCATACCGGTATCGAACCTGAGGAGATGAAACAAGTCCAACCAATAAGTAAGACTTTCATTTCGATATTTCTTGTAAATCTCTCCCGTGGGTTTCTTTGATGTTTCTTGGTACCAAACAGCAGAAATAATAACTTTACTGCCTCCCCTGCCTCCTCATTCTAACCACAGTTTCAGCTTCATGTCGGGTTACCTGGTTTTAACGCGAGACGAAACTCATCGCCACTTCTTCTTGATCTGCAAAAACAAACAAAGCGATGCCAAGGAGACGGAGAGAAACAGCGTCTTTATTCTGGGAGTCATTAGCAGAAACAGTTGCATATCTGAAAGTGTAGTTTTATAAGAACTATATATCAAGGAATCAGCATGTTTTATAGTGCAACATTTCTATATTTAGCTCTAAAGCAACCTGCAGGTTTTACTTATTCCTCTTTTTCTTTTTTACAGAATATATACTGTATACTATTTAATATGGTGACATTTATACTGTACATCTATTCCCTTAGGTTAAGTGTTGTAAAGGCAATGTGGCTGCTAAAGTGAATCAAACATGCATTTATGCTTTTTAAAAGGAAAAATTAGTGGCTTCTTCCTTCATTATTTTATAATTACTGTTCTCTTTAGTGGCCACGTGATCACAGTCGGTTGAATTTGCTCTCAGTTCAGACACACAAGTTAAATGCAGCCGTATTTTATTGTCACGCAATAAATAATAATCCCAACATTCCAAAGGTGGACAGAAAAAAAGGGAAAATTATGAGGTAATCTCAGACTAGAGATCAGAATTAACAAGCTTTAAATACAGCTAAATATCTTTATTTCAAAAAGAGAATTTTTACAACAAGAATATACAAAAAACAGAAAGACCCATCCAGCCTGAGCACAAAACAAAGTCAGCTGCCATGACCGAAACGTCCGCACAGAGGAGCCAGTTTCACATTACATTACAGTTAGTGGTGGCTTTAGGCAGCTGTAAGAACAACCCAAAGCAGTAAATGCACTGATTTTCCCTAAAGTAAATGAAATATTCCCTTCAAAATGTTTTGTTGTTAAAGTACTCAGTATTTTTTTAATTGTAGATACACTCCTTGGATTTTTATCAGCTGAATTTCTTACATTTAATCTTCAGCCCATTTTTGATGTTTACAACTCAGTTTGCAGGTTTTCAAAGTAGCCAAAGACAGGATTTGGATTAAGGATTCTGGATTTGATTGCAGAAATGTAGCTCATTTAAAAACTCATCCATCCATCATCTATGCACCGCTTGATCACGGTCTTGGTTTGAGCTATCCCAGCCGACTCCGGCCATCCTGAACAGATTTATTGCTTACTCTACACATAGAGACAGACAACAGAGCACACTCTCATTCACACCTACAGACAAGTTAGAATCACCAGTTGAACTCAGCATGTCTTTGGACTGTGGGAGGAAGCCGGAGTACTCGGTGAGAACTCAGGGAGAACATGCAAACTCCACACAGAAAGATCCCAGGCCCAGCAGGGACGGGAACCGGGGACCTTCTAGCTGTGAGGCGATGCTGCTAACAACGGAGCCACCGTGCAAAACGACCTCATGGTAGTGAGGTGTCATCAAGAATACTAGAAACAGGTGACAAAATAAAGGAAAAAACAGTACAAAGTGTCTTCAGTGCACTTTGCATTGATTCTCAAAGTGTCTGAAGCTCTACTGGAGGGAGGAACACCATTTATCAGAAGATATTCCATCATTTGGAGATTTGATGATGGTTGTGGAGAGTGTGTTTGCCTAAAATCTCTCATTAGTGGTGGATTACGATGAGATCTGGTGACTGTAGAGGCCACAGCAGATGTTTGACTTCAATTCCATCAAACCATTTAGTGACATGTGGATGGAGACATTATAATGCTGGAAGAGACCACTTCAAACAGGACAGAAATGTTTCAGAGCAACTTCATTTTGACTTGCACTGACTTTTCCCTCCAGTAAAACAAATGGATCTAAACCATGGCAGCAAAATGCCTCCACTGCCTAACAAAGCCACCAGATTTCTTCACTGTAAGGGTCAAATGCTCAAGTTTTCCTTTAATTTGTCATCCATCTGTAGTTCTTTTCACTGGCTTAAACTCCAACAGTGCATTGAGGTTTTAGCTCTGATATAAACTGTTAATCTGCTCATCGTCTCGCTGCGTTTTGAGATCGTCTACAGCCTCCAGAACAGGATAAATGTAGAAAAACTGAGTGTTCATGTTGTCTTTGTGCCTCTCTGAGTGCAGCTGGCTAATACTGCGTCATTAAGAAATGTTTTCCTGGGTTTCTGCTGCTTTGTTCTGCTTTCCAGGAACACAGTCAGTGTCTGAGCGGGTTTCCACCTCTTCAACAAGTCACCATGTGTGGATGTTTACCTGCAGATCTCAGCGTTTTAGGAAACTGAAACCAGGTTACTGACAGTAATATGAGGTCACGATGTTCTCTGTAAATGTCACCGTGTGCGTTACAGATAATAAAAGAGAGATGGAGGGAAATAAAGAGGAGGAGATAAAGAGAAGTCAGGCAGAGGTGGGTGTAGTTTAATTTTCTGCCCACTAGAGGGCGACTCCTTCACACAGAAAACAACCTGATTGTCCAACAGTGTTTTTCTGCTTTAGTTCTTCAACTTAAGTCCGTTTAAAACACTTTGCTGTTGACTTAAAGCATGCTTTTCGACGCCTTTTTGTTCAATTTCGATTTAATAATAGCTTAAACCACATGCTGGTACTATTTTTATAGGATTAACACCAAGTCTGTGTTGCAGCAGGGTTGTTATCTAACCTTTTACGCAGCGATTGTCGAACAAAAACGGCACTTTTTATCCAAATAATTACCGAATAATACCAGTTTTAAACTTTACATTTCCATGGTTAAGCTGTGGCGTTTAGTACTGAGTTTAAAGCGATTTTTATATGCTTTTCCTATGTGGTTATTCTGTCTGCTTGTCCTCTTAATGTTGTTCAAACACAATTACGCACTGCATTTGGTTTTGTCATCCAATTAATGCGACTTTTCCATTTCTCTTTATGATTATATTTAATAAAAGCCACATAATCTGTATATTTGCCGTTAGAAAATTGTGACTTTCCTGGGAAATTACTCGACTTTCTTCTGTGTCCTCATGTGGCCCGCATTTGTCATGATCAGATTGGACATTAGATAGGATTGCCAAACGGCCACGTGTCAAATCTCATTTTTACCTAAACGGAAAAAATGCGCAGGATTCCAGTGAATGTTTTCTGTTTTTTCCTACATTTTTTCACGTTTTAAGGTCACTTTTTATCTCACTCGACCTCCACGTACATATTATACCATAAATAACTGAAGTATTAAATGTATTTTTGCGTATGAGGCCTGTTTTGTGTCACTTCAAACCTTCTATAATACATTGTAGTGGTGTTACGGTGGAAATATGAAGTTATTTCTTGCAGCAAACATTTGTGCACCGGGATTAGACTTTAAGGAACAACAGTACGACTTTGCAGCAGGTTTTACTGTAAAACTGTCGAAGCACGTCGTCATTGTAACATATTATATAGAAATCAGAAGCATACAATTAAATATTTCCTCATATTTAGCAGCAGATCGACGCATTTGTGTTTATGTTTTCTGCTGCTGCTGGAAATTTAATTCAAAATCTGTGCAGCTGCAATAATTTTCTCGAATTTGACCAGAAAGAAAACGTGTTTCTGTTCACTGTCATAAATAATCTGAAGCATACAGGTGGCTGATAATTATAAATAACGGCTGTGTATTTTTTTGGGCTTCGTTTCTGCGTCACATTTGGACATTTTGGATTTTTTGCTGGGACTCGATGGCCTTTAAAACATGACAGCCGAGTCTCTGCTGCGTTTACGCACCGAACGAGTAAAAAGCAAACGTAAAAGAAACAGAATTAAATTAAATAAAGTCTAAATTTGACCCACGTTTTGAAAATAATTAACCATTTCACGTCTTGCATCCGGTTTGACTCGTTTCCTTCGATGCGTAATTGTGGCTCAGTGGCGAATTTGCGGTGCGCTTTTGTTTTTTAACGCGTTTTTACTCCCATTTTAAATCTATGTATCAATCTTTCTATCATTCTGCTGTCGTGTTTCTTTATTATTTAATGTGTTTTCTCGCGATACCTTACATCAGAAGAAGGAATTGAAAGATTAAGAGTATCAGAAACGTTTTTATTTATCTGTTTAATGCGGATACGCTCCAGAGATTTGTGGCTGCGTCCAAACTGGATCAAATAATCTGTAATTGAAGATATTTTTCATGATCAAAAATAGTTTAAATCTCTGGGGGGAAAGTCGGCATTTGAATTAAATAGCAACTAACATAAGGCTGCCATGCCACGACTTCCTTTTTTTTTTTTTTTTTTTTAAAGACAAAATCTCCATATTGTTTATCAGCCTGTAAACAACAAAAACAACAAGAACCGATAATCAAAATGTCACGGCCTGATAAGCTTCCTGTGTGATGAGAAGGCAGACATTTGACATTTTGGGTTTGTTTTTCCTTCTCACACTTTGACACACACACACACACACACACACACACACACACACAGCAGGAAGGTCGATCAATTTCACACATGCAGGAGTTAATGATGAGCCTGTTTTAAAAAATATATACAGGAAAAATAAAGTTTTTAAAAGCATTTAAAGCTCTGATAAAAGGATCCATTGCAACAAAAGAATATAGAAACCCCTCTCAATTTCTTTCAGTGTATGACGTGTGTGTTTTATCTGTATTTGCCTTTAAACTGGGCAGAATTATTAAAATGTAAGTAAAAATTGCAATTCTATGGAAAATTAATTGGGATTCTCTTGTATTGTTTTCTGTTTAATTATGAAATTCTATGGAAAAAACAGTTTTTGCATCTTTAAAACCTAAAAATAATTTTAAAGAATGATTTTCTTTGGCTAAATTCTTCTCTTTAATTACACAAATGACACCCACAGCCTGAAACATATATGTGGAACGTTCTTCTTCAGTATCTGAGTCATGCTTCTCGACAGAAACAGAAAAATATGTCAGGAAAACCAAAAAAGAAAACAACAAACCGACTCAAACGAAGCGTTTAAACAAACACCCGGCTGCGAAATCAACTTCAGCGTCTGAATTTTCATTTTCTTTGAACTTAGAATATATAAAGTTTCACATCTTTATTCTCGTGTGAGTGTGTTTGTGTGTTTCTGAGTCACCTGCGGTTGTGAGGAAGATAATATTCACCCCACTGGTGTCTCTCGCTTTAACTCAGCGTAAACTGGATATTAGAAATGCTAAAGGTTGAATGGAGACGTAGGAGTTGGACCCAGTTTGCTTTTATTCCACGTTGCAGCTTTAAGCAGGCAGACAATGCAAATAAATTAAGTGAATAGTGGAAAATAAAGGAGGCGGAACTGCAAACCAGAAAGCGGCAAACTAACAATGGAAAACAGGAATTTGCAGCTTTCCCCTGTTAAAGATCTTTTCTGTAACTCCTTCCTTTGTGCTGCTGTGACATTTTGTGCATTTACAGTAACAGTTAGTGTGTCGGTAAGTCCGGTTTTATTGGACTTCTCTTTAAAAAATACATAATTTTAACTGAAACAAAGGTGAGAAAAGAATTTGAGTAAAAATCTGGTTCTATTCGTGTGCAGAGTGAAGCAATGATCTGTTTTTATCAGGTGGAAAGACTCAAAGGTGGTTGATAAATTGTTGTTTTACTATTTAACTTGTGTTCTCTGGTGGATTTTTACTGTTAGCTGTGTGTAACATCAGTTGATCTACATTAAAATGTCAGGTTTTTGTCTTCAAGATTCTCTCCTGATGCATTTTTAGACAAAAACCATCACATTGTGACTATTCTGACTATTTTAGTGGGGTTTTTTTGCATGTTTTTACCGCTGAGAGACTTATAGAAATGATGAACAAGCATTCAAACATTGCTTTATGTGCACAAAATGTGATTTTTAGGCAGGTATGTTGTGACACTTGCAATTTGGATATCACACTTGGTCGCACTGTGATAATATTTAGACTTATTGTTCAGTCTTTGTCATTTTTCTATATATTAATAGTTCAGTTGTCTGATTTTAAAAAGCTCTTAGAGCCACCTCTGCTCAGAAAACCACTGCTGGATGAAAGGCGTCTCCTCCTTCAGTCCGTCCTCGGTGCATCTGAGGTTTCACGTTTCCACTACACACTTGACTGAGCTGCATGTTTGACCACAGATTGGCTTTTACAATTTTGTTTTCATGAAATCCTGCCTGTACAGACTCGTGTTGACCTCGCATGTAAGGTGAAATGTTTCCTCTTCTAGCAGATGAACGTAAAGACAAACAATGAAGGCCAAACGTCTTTAAAGTGCCTTCTCCCTAAACACCAGATAAACCTGCTGGTCCCTTCATTCATTTATAAAAAAGTTACTGTAACTTTCACGAACTGAAATTCATCCGTGCGTGGAATGAGACTCATTCAGTTTTCATCTAACCGGTGGGTAAAGTGACACCTCCTCCTGTGAAAAGTGACACCGTGGGCATCAAAGCAAACTGTTAAACTGTTGTGGTTCTGAGCTGCTCTGCATTAATGATAAAACGACTTCTGTAGGAGTAATGTTCGGTTTCAGACGTTAGAAAGGCGCATAATTAGGAACGTGGAGCAACATTAGCTCTGCTGTTTGGTGTATTTATGTTCTAAGACAGGAAATTATATTATTTCTCCTACATATGTCTGTGTTTAGTGTTTTCCATGAGCTTTATGGCATTAATATGTTTCATTTACTGTCTAATAAATGGATTTAAAAGCTACATTTCAGCTTTCCGGTTGTTTCAAAGAGACTAGTGTTGGACTCCTTGCCTTTTTTAAAATCTAAGCTGAAAGTAAAGCTGAGAATCGACACCTTGACCTCGTTGTTGTTGGTTCATTTCAGGTGAATTGTGCTGCAGACAGTCAGTCAGAATGCTTAAACTGGACTGTACATGCAAAGGCAGAAGAATCACCAGTCGGCTGCTGAAGTTCTGCTGATATTCTCACTGCTGTTGAGTAGACATGTTTGCTCTGCTGCTTTATTAAAGGGTTTCTGGTCTCGAGAGGGAATTATAAGCAGGGTTTTACTAAGGTTTCACTGGAAAATGACAAAAAAGTTCATCTTAAAATGTAAAATCTGATTTAAATTAGGCAGAAAAACGGTTATGGTTCCTATTTAATAAAAATAAATTACCACTGATCTTTTATTTATTGGATAATAGTGAATATATTTGCACCTGAACATTTGACAAATGGTAATTTTCAGAAAACTTTACCTTAACTTGAGGATTTAACATTACAGTAGGTAACACAGTAGCTTTACCTAAACTCCTTTTCTACAGTAAAATAGAGCAGCAACTATTTTGATGTGGTTAATAACATTAATTATATTTTTAAAAGAAAATTAGGTCACAATTCTCAGATTGAAGCTTCTTAAATGTGAGTATTTCCTGTTTTCTTCACTCCTCTGTGACAGTAAACTGAATATCTTTGGGTTTGTAGATATAACAACACATTTGAAGACATCATTTTGAGCTTTGGGAAACACTTTTCACACATTTTCACCATTTTCTGGCATTTTACAGACCAATAACTACTTGATTAATCAAGAAAACAATCAACCGGTGCAGTGCAGATTAAATGAATCAGAGGTTGCAGCCCTGCAGTGAAACCAAAGCTTGTCTGGACCTTAAAAACAGGTTTAAATGAGTATAGAACTATTTTCTCTGTAGTCGCTGATGCAGAAACGTAAAGCAGGAAATTAGGAAACTACAGATTAAAACTTGAGTGATTTTAATTTCCTCATGTGTGCACTTCCAACATCTGTATTAGGAAAAGGCATGTTGCATGACCAGAAACTTAATTCTGTGTGTTCAGTTGAATTATGAGGAAAAAAATGTATGAAATGATGCACAAAAGCAACCATAAGGTGAGATTGTATAGTATTTAAATATATTTAAGCATCAAATAAGAAGCTCTGTGTTGCTTCAGGGACATTTTCAGTCAGAATTATGTAAACTTTTAGCATTAGTTTAGATAAATTGAGTGAAATATCGTGACGTGTCTGCAGCAGGTTGCATAAGGCCTCCATGAGAGCTGATGTTGAATCAATAACAGCGTTAAAAACACACATCACTGTTCCAGTGTTTACATCCGTCACATATCTGGGTCGCTTCGCCTGTATGAGTTTAATTTAACACATAGCTTTTTGTCACAGGGGCTTTTTTTAAAAGCTGAGTGGACTGAAATCTGATGTTTTTGTCGGAGCTTCATGAGGAAATCGGGCCGGGATCCCGCTGTGAAGCCGGGCCAGTTAGGGAAATGAGAGATTGTTATCGTGAAGCCACCGCAGTCCCACACAAACCCTCCACCCACAGCTGCCGACGCCCTCATCCTGTGTCACGCAGGTAAACACTGTAACACCTACGCTTCGTTCAGCACTTCCATCCATCAGCAGATCACATCCACGTCTTGGTGCAGCGTTTGCCAAGGACATAAAGGCCCTTTGGCAGAGCAGGAACATCACAGGTCACCTTCAATTCAGTTCAAAGTGTTTATCTATCCACAACGAACGCCAAACCACATAAATCTAGTACAAAATAGATAAAAAGATATGTGAAGTAAGTGCAATAGACAGCATCAGTCATGACGTCGGTAATTCTAGGCTCCTGTTTAAGAGCTTAATAGCAACAGGAAAGAAAGAGTTCTTTAGTCTTGAAGTCCTGCATTTCACACTTCTGTACCTCCGGCCTGAGGGTAGAGGTGTGAACAGCCAAACTACAAGCTCTTATTTCACCTGAAGCTTTTATGAGTTGTTTCTGCACAACTTAGGCCTTCATTTTTCCTAAAAATACGTCTTTCAAAGGTCTGATAAGGCTGCAGACGCCTTAAATGAGATGTAGGTTTCATTCTCTGGATCTTGACAAGATGGCAGATCTCACTCATGGTGCTGATGTCGTCCTTCTTGACTGTAACTGTTAGATAACGTGTGTTTTTCTGGATTTGGTTGTGGATATTCTGTCTCTTACAGTTCAAAAAAACCTACTATTAGAATTATAGACGGCACATTTTTTCACATGTGGCCAAAATCATGAGATATGTAGAGGATCAAATGCTTGTTTCTCTCACTGCATTTCATATTTTTGAAACAGATTCTAAACTTCAACATTAGGATTCTCATTTTTACAGCAAATATAAGTATCTGGTGTCAATCTTCTTTATTACTAATTATTGGTATCAACCCTAAAAAAACATGAGTCGACGCCTTGCTGTAGTAGTAGTTCCTTTGTTAGCAACCAGATAAGTCCTGGACCTTCTAAACTTTTAAAAACCTGGACTCCAGTGTGTTCTGCTTATGTCTAGTCCAGATGTTTGCAGATGTGTGCGGACCCTCGCTCATATTGGCTAAAATTACCATCATCCTGACCTCTGCTGATGTCTCTGTGGATTCGGTGAGATTTCGGGATCTTACTGACGCCAAATAAGGACTGGGTTTGTCATCCAGCAGCTCCATCCAGCTGTCTGACTCAAAACACACCGCAGCAGCTGGTTTGGAGAAGCTGCAGCGGCTCAGTCGGTTAATGACGACTGCTGGTTTCACGGCCACTCGCTCTGGATAGCGTCTCCATTCTGAGTTCATCATGTGTGGTCGACCTGCCCTCAGTATGTCAGGTCTGAGTCCACGTTCTGTGTATTTTACAGGATGAGTTCAGAGGTTTTAGACTCAGTATGTTTATATTACGATGGGAATCATTAGATTTAAAGAATAAATAAGGATTCAGTTTTGTATTCCTGGGAGCACAGAGGAATCAGCTTGTTTTATGGGCTTGTCATTACCAATGGAAGAAAGCTGTTTGGTGCTAATTGCAGAGAAAAGCTGTAACAGTCATGTGATTAAGAGTTAAGTTGTTGATTCTCAGAGGATTTTCTTTGACCTTTTTGGAATAAACCTGTAAACCGACGCCTGATTTCTGGCTGTGTTTCAGCAGATATTCATGCATGAAGGAGGATATCTGCAGTTGCAACCACGTACAGGAATGAAAGCAGCACAATGGCTTTTTTTTTCTTTAAAAATGCAAGTCATGCAGTAAATTGAGTAAAATTTTAACCACCTGCTTCAACCCTTCTGTCAGAAATGTCACTCTCCTTTGTGCAGTTTGGTGCGTTTCCTGATGTTCCACGCGCTGCTGTCAGCATGGCATTTACAGCAGAAGGCTGTGACCTTTTGAACGTTAAGAGAAAAACTAATTTGAATCTTGCACGCGGCTGTAAATAGCAGGTACATCACCCTTTTACTTTACACGCCAGAATATCTAAAAATATGCAGGTTTGTGCAGGAGCGTGCGACTCCACCTCGCAGAGTAACGGACAGAGAGGCTGTAAAAGGAGCTGAACAGGAGGCGTGTTGTGTTTGTTGTGTTTGTCGTGTGCGAAGCACCTGATGCCATGTTCACTGAACACGTGAGATAAACACGTTTGTTGTGGCTGATAATTTGCATGACGTGGATTTATTTCCAATTTTTTGAGCTCTGGCTGCAGCAGCTACTGTTTCTGTCTGTCTCCTAGATAATGTACAGTGGCTTTGAGTTGCAGTAGTCACAATCAATGCAGAAATGATCCGTTTCCAGGCAAAATGCTCACAAATTAGCCATTTTTGTTTCTTTCTGTGGAGATTATTTATATGAAATCAACACTGTTTGTTCTAAAAATGTCAGAAATAGCGTAAAATGTCCAAAATCTAACCCAAATCTAAAACCTTGCACAAAAGGTTATTTTCACAAAACACTGAGAAAACCAGCTAATATTGACCAAAGCTGCAGCTTAAAGCAGTAAATCTGGACTCAAAATGATTCTGTTTGTTTCTGTCTCCAGGATGATGTATGTTGGCTTTTGAGTCACAATAGCTGACAAGTTTATTTGAAAAATAATCACAATAAATGAAGATTTTTTTCAGTTTCCAGTCAAAACGCTCCCAAATTTATCATTTTTGCGATTATTAATATATATTGTTTTATAAAATGTCAGAAAGCAGTTTAAAATGTCCAAAAAACAACCTAAATACACAATGTTTTATGACAAAAGGCAGAGAAAAACAGTTAATATTTACACATGGAACAAAAACTGCAGCTTCAACAAGCACATCTTGGTTTCAAAGTATTTTTTAAATGAGCTATCAGAATAGTTTCAATTTAATTTTCTCTCAGCTGACTAATCAATATATCGATAAATAAAGTTGTGAAGTGATGTGAAACCTTCAAACACACCTAAAGAAAATCCACAGACAAAGAGAGTGAAAATAAAAGCAATAAGTCACATTAGATGTTCAGGTGAGAGGAGTGTGTGGGCTTTATTTGCTATCACACATGGTGCACTAACACACACACAGAAAATGTTAAATGTCAACGTTGCCTCCTGTCATCTCCCTGAATATAGTAAAGCTTTGTCTGAAACCCACAAACCTTTTCTCAGTTTTGTTTCTCAGAAGTTGGCAAAAAAAAGAAGGCACCTTGAAATCTGTTTTGAGCTGCGATACATTCACATTCCTGGAATGGGCCACAGCTCACCTGTTTATTTATCAGAAACTGCTTTTTTTTTTTTTTTGGTGATGGATTCCCCTTTTCGCAGGCCTGCTCTGTTCCCGTCTACCAGCCGCTCGGCGCTGAGCGAGGAAGCGATCCGCTAATTTGAGGCAGAGAGAGAGAGAGAGAGAGGTCATGTGCCGAGCGATCACAGGCGTCCTGCTTTACCCGCTTGCCTCTTATCTGATCTCACCGATCTCAAGCCGTGTCATTATTAAAGCAGAACTCTGACTCATCTGCCTCGGCTGGACTTTCCCATCATTTTTCTGTCAATTCTGACCAAAATCTCTTCAGGTGCAAAACCGCTCTCTGACTGCGTGGGTGCAGCTCTATAAAAAGGCCTTAAAAAAGCATCTAGAATACGTGTTTCTAATATTTCAAGTCAAACTGGAGTCAGAGAAATCTTAGTTTTCTTGCATTCGAATATGAGGTCAAAGCAAATCCTAAATGCATCGTTAGTTTTCTTATTTATGGAAGAACAACAGTTGGGTTTATTAGTTAATATTGCAGCTATAATTTGTGTAAACTGGTTGATCATTGCCAAGAAATATCCCTGCACAAACGCCAACTATACTGTATCTAATTGAGAAACTGTGCTGCCGTGATGAAACATCTTAATTATCTGACTTTTTTGATCAAAATCTTCAAATATGTTCCAGAAATGTCATTTTACGTTGCAGTTAGACTGGATTTGCATCTTGCCATAAACTCGCATGGTGCAGCAAAAAAGGCAGGTGAGGCAGGAAATGGCGTGGGTGATGCTGTGAGTCAACAGCTGCAATCCACCAAGTTTTAAATTATCACACATTCTTATTGCCTCTTTTAATTCGTCACCGCTGCATCCAGGAGGGTTTGTTCTTCTCCTCTGCTTCTTTTTTATTTTTCCGTGTAGTTCCCTCAGACTGGCTAGACATTAATTCTTTAGCTACTTAAAGAGATCCTCGAGTGTCTAAGCTGTTGCGTAGGCGTGGCAGCGTTTGGGCTTCTCATCCGTCCAGACCACTCAGACGCAGAGCAAACAAACCTGAGCTGGTTATTGTACCGAACGAGACTGATCCACCAATTAACTACACCCAGATTAAATCAAGTTTTAACCTTTTCAATATGCCTAAATGGTGTTTTATAGATGCTTTCATGCATCATGAGCACTGAAACTGCAGCGTAGAAATGACAGTCTCAAAAACACACATTCAGGCTTCCAGAATTTCATATATAACAAACCAGTCTTATTACCTTTCAGACTGGCTCTTTCTGTGTCATTAAACATTAAATCGTTACCTATAATTCTGCTAGAAACAGCATTCACGCTAACAGTGGCGAGGGGTTCTTTTTTGTTTGTGTTTCTCTAGTTTTGTTGCATTTACACTGTTAAAAATCGTCATTTAAGGATAATTCTGTTATTTTTTTAAAACCTTGACTCTATTTCCCAGCTGTTGGGGTGTAATGCATTAATCAGGACAAAAATGTCTGGTCGTCCAGTATTGGGAGAAAATGGTACAACTGGCAACCGCAAAAATGCTGCAGTGTAATCCCTCAGGGGCATTTGTTTGCATTAAAGCAAAAGTGATTTCTTCTGCTGTTATCCTGCCATGCTTTCATGTGCACCGATGCCAGGTCAATACAATACCTCCACTCTGTCTGCTGCAGGTCTCTCAGTCAAAAGCAACAGTCTTCTGGTAACCTTAAGAACAAGCCAATAGTGGGAGGGAAAACTTAAACTGGCAACCACAAAACTGCTGAAGTGTGATCCTACGGGGGCATTTGTATGCATTAAAGCAAAAGCAGTTGTTTTTGCTGTTACCCTGCCATGTTTTCATGTCTCCTGTTAATGGAACTCGATAACATGCCCCTACGGTTGTTTTTAATATGCTGGAAGATGCATCACAAGCAAAATGAGCAGATGACACCCTGTCTTAGTAACACAGATTCACACCTCCAGGGTTTAACACATAAGAAATCTAAGGAACTAAACTTGGTGGAGCATTCTGTATCATTTTGTTTTCCAAAATCAGTTTCCAGTTTGATCGTGTGTGGTTGAATTACTCCAATATTAGAGTTTCAAGAAGTTTATCCTCGTACGCACAGAAAACCAGGAGCTGTACAATAAAATTCATACGTTGCTGATCCTCCTTAACCACAGTGTAGACAAAAAATTAAACCGATTCTAATTAAATAAGACTTAAACTGACAGCAGCAGTAGTCGTAAAGTGCACTGTGCATTTGTAAACTCTGGTTGGAATAAAGTGAATACAGCAGTGATTCTAATGTGCACACTGCATCGAGGTAAACAGTTCTACATTATGTGTGAGTTTGGTTAGAGCCTTCCTGTTGTACTCCTGTAGAAGTTCCACAGAATTTTAGCTGACAAGTCAAACTTCCTCAGTCTTCTCAGAAAGTACAGCAGCTGCCAGTACAGTGTGAGCAGCTGGAGGTGAGCTGATGTGCAACAAATGAGGATGCAAGTGTAGAAAGAGCAGGCAGGGACTTCACATATCTGCAAATTCTAGAGGAAGCGACAGTGCAGAGTTACATCTAAGCCATTTTGTGGTGAAAAAAATGTTTTTTGGTGGGAAAAAAAACGATAAATATGCAACTTTGATACCCAGAAATCTATGACCGAAGACAGATTTTAATCTGATGCAGTGAAAAACAGCAGTCCTGCCATAAATCCTGCCTTCATGAATACACAGGGACACAGGGATGTTTGTTATTTAGGCTTTAGCCCTCATTGGTGTAAGAAAGGTGGACAAAACAATAGAGACACGTGTCACAATTCAGCAGAACCACAAACTGCAGCCTCGAAGATTTTCTCTAAATTGACTATTAGAAACCTTCAGGACAGGAGGTTCTGTTGCACAATTGTTCCATTAGACTGCATTAGTTTATGTGGATGTATGTAATTAACTGGCAGCTGGATTGTAATAGCATCTACTCTAACCTGCATTTAATCATTCAGAAAGTCAAGGTGCAGCACATGATTTGGGTCCAGATATAAAGGAGATTAGTGTGGACTGTCGTTGCTTTTTATGGTTGAGTTTCAGTGTGTTATTGCTGCTTTATGCAAATGTGGTTTAAGATTACATTTAACTGACCTAACAGGACATAAATCGCACAAAGCAGATCAGTATGCCGAAGCCGAAAGCTTAATTTCACATGGACCTGCCACCTTGATACATTGGTGCTTTGCTTTAAATTGCTGCCAGCTGGTTAAAACAAAAACAGAGTGACGCTGAAGCGGTTACCAACATGGTATCAGCAGTCTCCAGTCTCTGTTGGATGTTTATTTTTTTATTATTTTTTACTGTCCTGCGTCACCGGCGAGTCTCCAGATTCTGTTGCAACCTGGCAGAAAGTGACGGCGTACAGAGGAGCAGTGTTTGATCTCTGTGAGCTCGCTTGTTCTGAAGTGTCTGCTCAGATAATTGGCCTTGTTGCTCATGTTGGAAAATCCATCACAAAGGCGCCGCTCCGTTGGGTTTTTCTGTTTGCATTCCAAGTAAAGGGGAAATTAAGAAAAGTCTGCAGGCCTGAAAAGCCTCCACTGGTTCAACTCAGGCCTGTCTGGTGGTCAAGGTTTGGTCAGAACCTCGTAGACGTCTTTCTGAATTAGCTGCCTCATCTTAAATTCTTAATGAAAACCACTTTGCAGCTTTGTCTGAGGCATGTCTTAGGAGGTAAATGATAGCCATGTCAAGGGAGAACGGTTGGTGCAGATCATCTCACAGCGAGCATCTGTCAGATCCAAAAATTCTCGTCACCGTTTAACGTCATCCACTTTCACATTTGCGCACGACTCGCCACAACGAGCCTGTTTACACATGCATGTAGAATGCTTTAGGCCGACTTGGCGCGCTCTCACAGTCGTCTCTGTTTGTTAAAAGGTCGGCTAATTATCTGCAGGTGGTGGTCGGACAGTCACATTTCCTCCAATAAAAAGGCTGCGTGAAAGGATGACTCTTTGTTTGAGCGTCACAGTGGGCGAGGTGGGCTCACTGCTGCCAAGAGAAATGAATGGCGACCTGACAGTTTGGCTCTTTGCCAGCTTTTCTACGTCACTGGGAGCCGTCAGACTCCTGCCAAACCCCAGAGATGAGCATTAACATCTTAACTTCTGCGTATTCTTCAAGAAAACCAACATTGACAGTTAAAGCGTAGCATCTGAGAGGCTGATTTAAGTGACTTGCCAGTATTTCGTAACCTTTTTTTGAGCTTGAAGTTGCCACATCACCGGGGTGTACCCTGGGTTATCACATGGGAAAACACATAGTACTTCTGTGTGAAAAAAAAGTAAAATTTTGCAACTGGTGTGACTTTTTTTTTTCACTATGAGGCAAAATATGTAAAAGTGTTGCTTTGAATTTTGTTCCTCTTATCACAAAAGGCACATCCGTGTCTTTGTACATTCTCCGCCACCAGCATTCACTCCAATGCTGCTCAGGTGTTGCTTTAAGAGTATGCTGTTGAAATTATCGCAATTCTGGCTCTGGGTTGTATTTTGTTGCAGGTTATTTAAGGATAATTCTGTTATTTTTCAATCTGGGCTCCGTTTCTGAGTTGTTTTGGGTGTAAAACATTAATCTGGACCAAAATGTTTGAAATCGGTGGGAGAGAGCAGTTAAACCGGCAACCACATAACTGCTGCAGTGTCCCACAGGACATTTGTCTGCATCAAAGCGCTTGTTTTCGCAGCTATCCTGCCATGCTTTCTACTGATGCCAGGTCAACAAAATAACTTTCCAGTCATGCAATGGTATTTTTTTTTTCTTTTGCAAAATGTGCTGTGGTGCAGGATTTCTTTGTCTGTTTGACTGGCAATAATCATCCCTGTCCAGAGTGTTCACTGTGAACACGATGGTCTGCAAGGCTCAGTGTGTGAACAGCAGCATTTCCTCCATTTTTAGCACTGATAGCCACAACTGTAGCATGTTTCCTGTTGACCAAAGGGACACTGTGAAAACTTCATGGGGTCCTTTTATTGTTTTATTGCCATAATTTGGAAATGCACAAGCCAATATCTGTTTTCTTCAGTGGACTACACTTTCTGTACTCCAACTCTGTAATCCTCCTCTAACGACCAACTAGGGCTGAATAATTAATTGAAATCACAATTTGAAACAATGCAATTACCACATCGCAAAGGCTGCAATTCAGGATGTACGTCATGCACCGCGTCTGATCGTGTGTTCAAACTGCTGTGTCAGTGCTTTTACAGATTCATGCTGCTCTTCTTGTGTAACAGTCACACGTTAGATGATGTCTCATGTGGCGGAGCTCCATCACATGCTTTAAATGTATAACACAGTGAATATGGAAGTGATGCTTGGCTTTAAAACAATCATATTGCAGATCAAAAGCAGTAGCAGTCAGAGAAATTGCACTTATAGATTGTTCCATCCTCTCTTTAACTCTCACAGTTATCTTCCTGCAGCTACTCACATCACATGAATTTCAAAATGACAGTTAAGTTATATGATAAACACACTTCCGTCTCTGTAAGAATCCTTCATCAAAGTTGTCTTCTACAACAACCTGAGCCAGCTGGTGACTAAATCAAGCACCTTTACTCTGACAAATTTCCTGTGTCGGGTTACATTGCAGCCTTCTTTCTCAATACTGGACCGATTCCAAACGTTTTAGTTCGTATTGATCAGTAACAGCCCTCCGAAGGGCTTAATAAGAACCAGACTTGCTCTCACTGGAATCTGCTTTCTCTTAAACCATGTTTTCTATCACCTGAGGCCAACACCAGTGGAATTTCAGTTCTCATGCAAAACCAGCTTCAGATATCAGTCCAGTTTGAGCGCCTTTATCTCACAGTGACAGTCAACAAATGAGGTTTTAAGACTTTTATTATTACTCTGGAAAAGTTAAACGTGCAAGCTGTAATTTAAAAATGGAGAAAACTAATAAATCAGCTCATGTCAGTTGGTGATTGTTCTCAGATCAAGTAAACGTAGGTTCACCGCGTAGAAAAATACAATAAATGCAAGATAATTTTGGGTTACGACAACTCAGCGGCTTGTCTTAACGCTTCACGGCAGCACTAAAACCACAGTTTGGAATATTATTTATCATTGCCACACGGCTAACTGTAATTATATGTGAAATATTTCATTCAAACGAGAGTAATGTACTGTAGACGTGTAACAAGGTGCCTGAAAGATGCTCTACATTTGTGCATTAAATGAAATTGAGTGTTTTATCAGCATTGAATGAAAACAAGATTTTAAACATGCAATAAAAGGCAGCTGGTGAAGTTATTTCTGCCTGTAATAGTGCCCTTTATAACAAGATTTCCTAGAAAAGGGGAGAATCTGCCACTGCAGTGAGAATATATCAACAGTTTTCTTGCAAATGGTAGTTTTCCTAAATTAACTTTAAGCTGCAGGGACCCTGAAATCTGCTAAAATAGTCTTACTGCACTGTCAGATTTTCTCACTTGTTTTTGACACATATCTGCACAGATATTACCTGATAAGCAGGACAGAAAGTAGGTGAATAAGTTGTTTGTGTATGAGTGTGTGTGCGTGAGAGCTTTCCCACTTGTGGTTGTCTTGCCTCCTAGACCGTAGGAGGCCTGCAGTCTTTCACGTCAGGACGACCAGACGTCTGCATGCCACCAACACACAGAGACACTCATGCACACACACTGCTCTGCGATGTGCAGGCTGATAAACAGACACGGTGAGGACAGAAAAAAAAGTGCTAAGTTGTAAGACAAATAGTCACTTTACCTCCCACCTGCCCAGATAAAATCTTACTGTTAAAAGCTGCAGCGACACGTGTAAATACTGTCGGCATGCTGGAGGCTTTTTAAAGCTTCTGTGTGGTGCAGAGATTCAGTGTTTCTGCAGAACATTTTTTATTTTAAATATGGCACTGTGTTTTGCACTTTTTACCAATAGGTTTAGTTGTGTGTGTAGATTCAGGTCGAGGGCGATGAAGGAGACATATGAGTGGGCTGCTGTTTAATGTAAAACTCACATGAACCCACAATAAAGGTCACAGGTTTGATTCTTGGCATCTCAGTTCTTGCACTCTCTGCTGCACTGGATGAAAGTATTTAATGTGCAAACTGGAAATTCTAAAGAACAAGGTCTCTGTTCTTTCAAATTCCAAGAAGAGGCAAAAACAGAGAATAGTCTGTCCCTAAATGCACCAAAAACTATGCCTTTTCTTATTTTTTTTTTTTAGAAAATTTCTTCTTGTCAAATTTATGTGACCTACACGGTGCAAAGATGGTCGAATCCTCCGTGATATCACCTACAGGTTTTCCCAAAGTCCTCAGTGTGGTGGCTCCAACTATCATTAGCCTGGCAGAGACTCCTCCTAATTCCTGGATAATACAAAAATAAGCAAACAGGTGGAGCCTGAGTGCAGTTTAGGTGACCCATGGACAGTCCCGTGATGGTTGACGTCACTCAAAGTGGCTACGCCCTTAATTATGCATAACTTTAATCCTTTTATGCAATTTAAATGGTTGACTTTAATATGCAAAGCTTTATTTACATATCAAACTGTGCAGCATTTTATTCAGACATACAGTTTGTCAAAATGAAATGAACTTCTTGGAATTCTTTTGGAGGAAAATGTATTGTTTAGCTCTTTTTTACTGATTGCTACAATAGTCGATTAGTTGAGATTAATCAATAGAAAAATAGTGGACTGGCCTTTAGAGCCAAGTGCTACCCAGTGTCCTCAAAATTACATTCCTGTATGACTAAATTGCATTCTCAGTTATGTTTTGAAGGACATACATTTCTATTCAACGTATCTTTGTGATGTATTTTACTGTCGCTTCTTTACAACCAACCCGTTGCATCTTAGATGGAGGCGGGACTTGTCGCCCCAGCAACCCAGAAAACGGAGGAGAAGCTTTGAACGTGTTGCGAAAAGTCGTCTTTTAGCCCAAACTGTGACATTTTTCCAAACCCCAACCAATTAATTTCTAGGGATCAGCAAAGTCAGGAGGTGTTCATCCTCTGGGTGCCCCTCGACCTACGCAACTCTAGAGATGGCAATATGGCAATGCAACCTATAATGAAACTAGATGCTGCAGTTCTTAAAGGTACTGATGGGCTCATTAACAACGTTTTGTTATTGCAATAATAGAAAATGTAGTTTGGTCTGTGTTTTTTTCCCTTCAGTGTGTATTAATTGTGAATTAGTTGCATTAAAATGTCATTCCTAGGAGACAGAGGGTTCTAGGTTTGTCAGGGAGATGAGTTTAGTTCAGTTAGTTGCTGTTAGAAGTGCATTTTGCTTGGCTGAGACATCCGATTATCATGGCGACACTGAGCACATTTTGAGAAATCCAGTGTCAGCGGGTGATACTGAGGCAGACACTGTTGGGTGACTCCGTGTAAACAAGGAGCATCTGAGCAGGCAGGCCTCATTGTTTCCTTCACACTTTGCATATAGAAAGACAGTGGGAGTCCTGTAAGCTCCACTGCACTTGGAAACAGCAGGTACTTTTGTTTTCTGCTGGATTATGGCGTTTTAATGCGACACAACCACAGATTTTATCCCTTAAATGAATGTTTTACACCAGAACTGTGAACTGTCTCACCCTCAGCTTTCTTTAAGTTAAATCCATACAAGCTTTAAATGAGTATAAAATCCAGCCTGCGGTGTGGAGACTGTAAATCCACGTCTTTGTTTCTGTTGCGTGACTCCTGAAATTCATTTTGTGCAACTCTATGTAGGTCTGTATGTTTTATTTGTTTGTGTTATCAATGCATCCAGTGTGGAACATAATTTTCCTTGAGGGAAAATGAACTTCATAATGTCTATTTTTCATCACTTTTTGTAAAACAGAGGTTTTTACACAAAGACAACAGTGTTATGGCCTTTAGTTTTCACACTTGCTGCAGGTTTGTCACTTTTTCCAGCTGAAGCATTGACTTGGCTTCTGTAAACGTACATGATTTCACTGATGATGTTTGTCTGACCAAAGTGAGGCAATTGTTGATTTTTAGAGCCACCCTCATGTCTTTCAGATGAATTTCCTGCCCTTTAACCAAAAGAAAAGACCAGCAACTGTATGTAATTGGACACTATTGGCCTTTATAAGGGACCTCCACGTACATCCTTTTCCGGTTATTAAATGTCTGTAAATGGAACCTGTCCAATCTGACAATATCTTGGTTTAATTTGGGACTTTCCTTGTGCGTAAATATGTTGTCAAAGCAATATTGTGCATCTCAAACATGTATTATAATGACTAGTCCTTCTATAAGGCAGCTCACTGTGGTAGTATTACTATGATTGTATTTGAATTTTTCACTGAGACTGTCCACTGACTGCTTCTGAATAGGAAACTGGGGTTGAAACTGTTTTCATAATTGATTAATCTCTTGAGTATCTGCTTCTTCTTCACCTATAAAAAGATACGAGGAAAAGGGATGTTCCTTATTTCCCTGGTGATTAAACAGAAATTTAAGTTTAGAATAGCTGACTGGTCGAAAAGTAATAAAACACAGGTTGTGCTCCAGTCTGGAAGTGATTTTGCATCCTGGCGTCGTTGTGTTCAGGCCTCCAACAGAGTTCAGTGGAAGCTTATCTTGTGCCGCTGTTGCCATTTTGAGCTACATTGTCCTTAAGGCCGAGCGTTGCAGTTAAACATTCACTCGCCTTGTGCTGCTTCACATCGATCACACACGATCAGTGTTTATTCAGACACGCCCAGCACACAGCCTTTTTGTCATTTTCTAGATCAAAACGAAGCTAAACTGCTCTGGTTTTATGACTCGCCCTCTGTCCCACTTTCCACTGTGCTGATTTGCAACATTAACAGGGCACTACAGATAACCAGTGTTGTAAATTAAGTAATTAGTTTGACAGACTACACTGGAAATAAAACGCTGGCAGCAAGGGGGCCACAAAAAATACATTGTTAATCAGTGGAGTATTGTAATATTCAAAAACCGTAGGAGCGGTGGAAATAGCAGCTGTAAGTTAATAGTATTGTTTGGCAGATTTACAATATAATAATTTTCTTTATTTAAACAGGTAAATAAGTCATTGAGATTTAAAACCTCTTTTTCAAGAGTGACCTGGCTAAGCACAAAACGGATTACAGCAAACACACGAAACGCAAATAAAACACGGTCACAGTCTCACACACTGCAGAAAAACAAGAGTGGGATTACATTATTACTCAGGGCAATCACAAGATCCAGCTCAGCTTTTTTCTATGTCTTTTATAATGGTCTTGAATTTCCCCAGAGTTACAAGATGTGTCAACTTCAAGTCCTTCTGCACAACATTCCAGGTGGACGGGGCAGAACATCTAAAAGCCTTTTCGCCCAGTTCAGTTCCGACTCTTCTGTATGATGTCCTGAGAGCGCAGGCCATATCGGCTGAGGTTTCTACGCATGTGTAAACACAAATATGTAGGCAGAAGTCCAAGAATAGATTTATGAATAAAAGTCAGCCAGTGAGAGAGTCTAGGAACATACAAAGATGGACAATGTGCAACAACATATAAGGAACAGTGATGAACATGATAGCTGCAACCAGTAATAAGACGCAAAGCACAGTGGTAGACAGTATCTAGTTTCATTAAAAACTGATCAGGAGTGTTCATAAAAAGCAGGTCTCCATACAGGTCTCCAACAAGGGTAAAAGGTTGTGGTGATTAAATGTTGTCTGACTTGCAATGACATTGTAAGACGTAATTTTATAGTCTCACATTGTAAAAGAACAAATGACTGTAAATATACAGGTTTGAGATGTGGACATTATGTACAGTTTTGACCTGTTTTTTTCAGTCAACATGTCAGTGAATACTTTATTTCTGTGATTTAACAAACAGAGACAATCTGTAACAAAGCAGTTACTGATTAAAATACAGTAAAACTTTTTTTGTAAATTTACAGTCAAACATTGTATTTAAAACAACGCAGAATTTTAATTTAGACGTTATTTACGGTTTTACTGTTTTTATGATTAAGAAGAAAGAAGAGAAGAAAGCTCTTATTGTCACGAATACATTTTTACAGTATTATGAAAAGCTGTTTTTCGCATATCCTGGTTGGGGTCAGAGCGCAGGGTCAGCCATGGTACGGCACACCTGGAGGAGGAAGGGTTAAGGGCCTTGCTCAAGGGTGGCACTGGGATTCAATCCTCTGATATTCTGATCAGTAGTGCAGAGACTTAACCCACGACTGCCCCCAGATTAACAAAAAAAACACATAAACATAACACATAAATGGATCCTTTTTCTTACAAAACAGGGGAAATCTGTAAAACATCCAAAAGCTTTTAAATAATTACAATTAAAACCAGCTCCAAAGTGTTGTTTTTCTGCAGTGTTTCTTTTGCTGTCTCGTGACGCTAGAAACCGTTGAGCCGACTAATCACACGTCTCTAAATAAAAACCTTCACAAGGCGCTGCTCATTTTCCCTGAGCCCCAGACGAAGCCATCAGGTGTCTTGTTTCGTCCCACCGACAGTCCAAAACCTGGAAATGTTCCCTTCTAATAATATTAAGACAAAGAAGACATACTGTCTCATGTTTGTGTGTTTTAGTTAAATAATTTTGTGTTGCTCAACTTAGCATTGCAGCTGTTGCAGTTTAGGACACTTAAGGGAAATCTGCAACCCAGCGTCCCACCAGTTCAGTTCCCAAACAACTGAACTGCATTCTCAGTTGGTTTTTTATATGGACACAGATCTGTTGCAGGGTTTCACAGGTGCATTTGCCATGTATTTTATTGCTTTACTGTCGCCCCTTTTCTCCCGACAAATCATACATTAGATGGCCCAGGACTCATCACCCTGGTAGCCCAGAAAATGGAGGAGAAGCTTCAGACACCCAAACTGTGCTACTCTCTGTCTCCATCCTCCCCTTCTACATCCTTATGTGGACTCTTTCAAACTGGTAGCTTTTCCTAGAGTGTCTCAGTCGTCAGCTTTCAGGGAAAATGAAATGCAGTTGGGAGGGAAAATTCAGGAAGTGATGGTCATTTTTTCCCCTTTTAATCATTTATCTCTTAATCAGTTGCCAAGAGGCCTTTTTCACATCATGCATGGCTGGTGAGGAATTTTTTTTACAGTCCTAACGTGACTAACTGCAGGTTTCTTTGTTAGTCCTGCGTCATTAAATCAACCAGATACAGTGAGATGAAGTTTAACGGCTTCACTCTGGTCTTATTTTCCTGTGATTAAATTTCTTTATTGAACAACTACAAGGGAATCTGACGGCCATGAAAGCGTCTTTGGTCACACTGTCATTTCATATTTGAGCACTTTAGGAGGTTGAAAGACGAAATGCGGAGTCGAAACTCAGAAGTCTTGTGGAATTATGTTCACAAAGGAGTTTACTTTATTATCAAGGCAGTTTTAATATGTGTTCAAGCAAACAGATATACAGAGAAGGAATGCTAAATGTCCTCCTGAACTCAGATATTTGTGCATCACGTCGGCGAATAAGCAAAACAGGATATTACTTACTGTGCCGATCACATGGTCGGCACACATTTGAATGGAGTGCTGCTCCACTTGTTGTCTACCATTGTTGCCTGTTGCCGGGCAGCTTCGTCCAGCTGAATGACCAGAGACGTGTTTGTGAGTTCAGCGGGTCGATCTGTAGCTGCAGCAGCTTCCTGTTCGTCCTCGCGTAGAGGTCACGGCGGCGAATCCTTGAAAATCCCCAGGATGCACCGTGAAAGGCTTTCATCGCTGAGGGAAGTCGGATTTCATGAATCAAGAGGAAACCTGAGACACTGACTCATCACTAACGGAGTCTTTCTCACTGGTTCACCCTCTTGGTGTTACCGGGCGACTTAATCAATCTGCAGTTTGTTTACATTTGACTTCATTCGACGTATTTTAGGCGTAATTTATTAGCTGCTAGAGCATGCAGATGTTTATTTTCCAATCCTCTGCTGCTCCAGGTCATTGTTCACTTGGGTTACAGAGCGCAGACAGCAAGTGAGGGATTTTCCGTGACGCTTCACCATAAAGCTGCAGCGGCAAAATGAGATTTAAGATAAGATAAAACTATTAATCCCAAAGGAAACTCTTGTGCCAGATATATTGCTCAGAAAAAAACAAAATGACATAAGCGCCTAAAAAGTACAATGATGTTGGAGTTAGAACACAAAGAGTGCAGCTATTTACGTATGTTAGTCTTAGTATTCATAGTAAAACTTGACTTTACACACTCACCAACTCTGTATGTGTGAATTAGACTGTTCGGTGTTCGTACGATGCTCCTACTGGTGCAATATGTAAGTTTTTGGTGACTTTTTACCTATCTGTGTGTCCTGATAGTCCGGTTAAAGTCTAAAATTTGTTGCACAGAGGAACCTGAAGGCCACATTTTATTCCATTTCCTCCATTTAGAGCCTAAAAATGCAGGAACAATTGGTTTAAACTGTCCTTTATATCCACTTTTATCTCACTGTTCAACAAACGGCAGCAAAATCTTGATGTGTTCGGACACATGGTTGATTTCTGGATCCTTGTTTCTGTTTTGTTCTTCTGCCGTACTGTATTTGTTTACACCAAGTCCGGCACGGTTCACCTACTAGTGTTTATCACGTTTTAGATGCTCGGGCTTGATATATGGCTATTCTGCGTATCGCTGGGTAGTTTAATTCTATTTCTGTACCATCTTGTTGTTGCACAAACCTGGAAAAATGTGCACATTTTCCTTTAACTACAATGAAGTATATCTTTTCTTGGGTGCATATGTTGCTGGTGTGTGTCTTAAATCAGTCCCACCATAGTCCATTTATTCCACAGAAGACGTGCTGTGTAGAAAAATCACAGGTGTGAATGTAAAATTGCTGCGTTCCATGCAGCTGCTTCACGTGGCGTCGCCGCCATTTGAGCAAAACCTTCGAGGTCCTTCGACATATCAGATGAAGACGGCTCCCTTAAGAAGATTCCTCTCCTCCCTGATGTTAAAAAAAAACACATCGAGACACACTGCTGAATGCGAAACAGGATGTTTGTCTGCTGTGGGGAGAGATTTGCACGCTCAAAAGCTTATCCACAACAATTTGACGTCACAGTTGATGTTGTTATTAATACGGCTGCTTTTAATACTGAAGTGAAACGTGTCCGGGCATCTTTGCTGAGCTTTCATATTCAGTATATGAACATTTAACTATTTATAACTTACTATAATGATGCTGTAAGCAAATATAAAACGATATTTACTCCTGGGAAGACATATTTATCATATTAAAGGTGTATTTTACTACTGGAGGAGCTACAGAAATAGGAAATGCATTAATAATAAATATGCATGCCAACAACTACACTATAGTATGCTGTAAAGTTATAGATAGATAGTTAGATACATAGAGAGATGCTTTATTCATCCTCTTGGGGAAATTCAAGGTGTCCAGTAGCTCACACATGTTACATTTAAGATAAATAAGGAAATAAATGTACAAAATTACATGCATTTATCATGAAAATCGTGCTGGTTGAAGAAAAGAGATGCAAAATTGCTGGTATTTACAAAAAAAAATGTACTGTAAGTGTAAAAGCTCTAAGTAAAGTGTAAAAATAGAGCTAATACTAAGCATATTGGAGGGCTGCTGCCATTATCTGCTGTAAAAAAGTGCAATATGCTCATTTTTAATTCCATATTTAATAAAAACTTGATACTTAACTCTATCGTGAGCAATAAATTAGACTTTTGACACTTGAGAGGCATCATTTTGTTAAAGTAACAGATTGAACCGTGAGATTTTAGCTATTGTACACTACATGTGCTCCATATTTATGTTGTGCTGTGTGATTTTTGTGAATCAGCTGATTGCCTGTGTGTTCGGACGCAGAGTGTTCTTTCCGTACCTCGTTGTCCTGGTGCTGGCTCAGAGCCCAGACAGCCCCCAGGTGCCAGCTGGAGCGTCCACAATCAGGGAGGCTCTTGATGATCAAGTTCACGTTTCCCGAACCCTCCTGTTTAGGCGGTGGCTTCCGCACGGTGGAGGGAGCGTTGGGTGTCCAGGAGCACCAGCCATACTAGACAATATGTACAAAGAGGGAATATTTTACTACACTGGAATAGACTTGTGACCTGTCGAGGCCTTCGCCCGAGTCGGCTGGGATAGACTCCAGCCTCCCCGTGACCCTATAGAGGATTAAGCGGTATGTAGATGCTGGATGGATGGAAGGATGCAATACAAAGGCAAACACTGCACATTTTACTCCACTACATTTACTGTATCTGACATATGTAGCTATAAGTTACATTACAAATTAAGATTTCACATTAAAAAGCCATTTGATGAGCTTCGATTATGCAGTTTATTGACGGATCCTTCATTAAACCAGTGTTTCCATCCATCCATTTGTCTCGTGACCCCTTAAAAAGAAGATTAATATCAGATCAGATGCCTCTGAGTTTTTAGTCATGACATGAAAGACTGATTTTCTCTCTAAACTCTAAAAAAAAAATGGTAATTACCTAGCAGCTGGTGTGGCAAAAAATACCAAAAAATAACAGAAAGTAACCATCACGTAAAGATATGCAAATTCTTAATTATTTAAATGCATTTTTTAGTCTTAATTTTATATCATAGATAGATAGATAGATGCTTTATTCATCCTCTCGGGGAAATGTAAGGTATCCAGCAGCTCACACGTGTTACGTTTAAGAAAAATTCGGAAACCAATCTACAGAAGACTGTGCAATTATCGTGCAAATCGTGCTGGAAATGAGGTGCAAAATTGCAGATATTTACAAAAAATGTAAAAAAAAATGTGGTGTAAGTGTAATAGGTCCAAGTACAGTGTGAAAACAGACGAATACTAAGCACAAAGGAGGGCTGCTGCCATTATCTGCTGTAAAAAAATCCTTTCTGCTCATTTTTAATTCCATATTAAATAAAATCTTGATATTTTACTCTAACGTGAGCAATAAATTAGACTTCTGACACTTATCAGGCATCATTTCGACAAAGTAAAGCAACCTATCTCTAAATATTGGACACTACATGTGCTATGAGCTCTATGTTTTGTTCTGACGTGTGATTTTTAGAGCAAATCACATTTTGCAGTCACTGTCCCGACAGCTAAACAGTTGAGGGAGCTCATAGAAAGCACTGATTCAGGTTGAGTCACTTGCACACCTCGAAACGCATGTCTCGAAACATGCGCCGCACATATAGCTGCAGCTCGCTCCACCACGTTGGCAGCGTTTGAGGCTGGAGAGAGCGTTACTCATTCACTTTCTCCACGTAGTTTCTCCGAGTTCTTTTTTTTTTACGCCAGCTGCAGGTGGCAGGTCGCGTTATTAGTCACGATGAGTAAAGTTCAAACCGCTCGATTTGATCCTTAATACCACATGATCCCGAGCTCACTCACACTGCTGTGTATTTATAGGATGAAGTGATTTATTAGTAAAAAAATAAAAAATAAAGGGGTGAGATAATTCACCAGAAGGGAGCCTGTATTTATGTGTGCAGGAGGGGAGCAGCTTCAGTTCATGTGGAGGAGTGAGAGGCCTCGGTAGGGCTGCTTCACTTTGAACAGATGGTGGTGTCGTTTTCACATCTCACTTCAAAATGGAGACGTCTGTTTGTAGGCCACGGCTCCTTCAGGGACTTTTGTTGTGCGTCTTTCCCTGGCAGGTTTTTTTTTTTCGCGATCACCACAGCTCAACCAGCACGCCTCTCTCTTTTTTTTGTCTTGCCTTTTCTCTGTTTTTCTTTCACATCTTTTTTTTGTTTCACTTTTCTCTCGTTTCTTCTTTGGAAACGCTCAGAGAGAGAGACACGCGGGAGAAAGAGTAGATTTTTCTATTCCTCTGCTCTGCTGCGAAACCGAATCAAAAAGAGAACTGCTTTGATCGGCGAGGCATTAAAGGTGACATGATTCAGACTGAACCCACGTTTTAGAAACTCATCTCTAAACTATGACTAGTGGATATAAAGCAGCATGTATGACAACCCCCCCCCCTCCTTTTTTAACCTTTTCATCAAAAGCTTCCTGCATTTCTTCTCAGGATGGCTTCTTTTCATTTCTGTTTGTCCTCTCACCTTAAAACACCACAAACATAAAATTAGAGGAGAGAAAACTGGAGCTCCTGCTCGGTTTTTATGTCTGTTTGTGTTCATTTAAAATGCAGAAATGATTCGATTTATTTATGGAAACTCTTTATTTTTGCTCTCTTCTGCGTCTTGTTTTTTTTTTCTTTTTCAACCTCTCCACTCTTTCAACTTCAAAATATCAGCGGCACAGAAAGAGGAAAAGCAGATTTCAGCTGCTCTACTCGCTCTTGTCTCATCCTCTCAGCTTCCTTTTCACTTTTTGAAACACACACAGCCGCGGCTGATCGCATCAAAGCCCAGAGCTCGACGTCTTCTCCTTCACTCTCTGACTAATTTTGATAGTAAAAAAGACGGCGAGTAAAGCCGACCCGTCTCCCCTTTTGTATTTTTAGGCGCCACAGTCATGTTGGATTATGTCATGTTTCTCAGGTGTGCTTTTGTAAAATAGGTCGGTGGGACTTTGGTCTCCAGCGACGGCTGTTTACGTCCCACAGAGACAAACCTGGTGTCTGCCGTCTGGGGAAAAATTGTCCACCTCGGTTCTGTTTTGACTTTGCCCTCAGCGTTTTCATCTGACGCTAGAAAATTGTAGTCGGAGGCTTTGCTGTTTGTTTTCTCAGAGGCCCCTGAATGCACCTCCGGGCGTCTTGAGTGTCACAGGAGGCTAAACTCTTGATATGAGCGTGGGGAAAGATGCAAAGTAATTATGTGACCCCGGGCCCGTGCACAAAGTTCGGCTTGTTTGCTTCAAGTTTGTGTTTTTTAATAAATAAAAACCACCAGTAATAGTGAAACTGTGAATCAGAATGAGAATTACTTTGATCGATGATGCTTTAAAGGTGACATATAAACTCTTGGGCTGTGGGTGGAGTGGTGTTAAATGTTTGCAAATGGTTATTCCCTTTTTTTTAAATCTACATTTCAGAAAGCAAGAAAAAAATTCAGAATCTACAATATTTATGTCACCGTTTGATCCCACTCTGGTATTTAAATTAAACAATATAAAGTCTACAAGCTGAGCACCGTGTGTCTTCAATTTTATCTGCTGAACGATGGCTCATATTGATACTGAAACACCAGCGTGACATTTAATGGTGTCGAATTTGTTTTTTCACGTCAGTTTCTAAATCTGCCGGTCAAACTCGACATGTGAGCCCCGAACCCTGCGACTCTATTTTGTAGTTAATCGGTGTCAGACTTGTTTTCTTCTTATAAATAAATCCAAAAGTCATTCTGAAACTATGATGCTTTGGAGTGATAATATTACCAGAGCACCAGGGGAAATTTGCCTTGTGAAATGTTCGGTTCTCTCACAACCCACTCAGTTTCGACTGGAAAAAAAAATCTTTTAACCTTTTCAGCAACAACAAATGCAAGTTTAAAAAAAAAGAGAGAAATGAGGGTGGTTGGATATTGTCAGCTGTGTTTTCTTAAAAACAAAAATCCTGCTGCTGGGTGCAAACAGGGGAGATAATTGTGCAGGATCAGACAGTCGTCTAAATAAACCTTTTGACTCACTTGGGCTGTCTTTTTTTTTATATTTGAGCGTTTGCATATTTTTTTTTGCATTTTTT
This sequence comes from Dascyllus trimaculatus, assembly GCA_024666655.1. Lineage (NCBI taxonomy): Eukaryota > Metazoa > Chordata > Actinopteri > Pomacentridae > Dascyllus > Dascyllus trimaculatus. The sequence goes on along the minus strand of CM045464.1, from coordinate 10,597,471 downwards.
ATTGCAGCTCTTCGGTCCTACGTGCCTGTTTGATCATTTCTGTCTGGCTTATGACTGAAACAAGCACTTTCAAGATGAGACTGAATATTTCACGGCACGTCCTGATCTTACGGTGCTGGTGATATTTTAATTTTGCTGATTAACCTGCTGCACTTTCATTACATCTCCAAATTCTCTTTTGCTGATAAATTTACAGTCTGTAATTATTGATTTGACTGCTGCTTTGTTGACTGTAATTCTCCTTCCTGCTGTTTTTCTTTATCTGCTCATCTCATCCTCCACTCTTTCTTCTTTCTCCTACAACCCATTTGCTGCTACACTGGTTAAATGGTGTCTAACTAATTCCACAGCTTTAGTTATTAGTGTCACTGTCAGGCTCTTGATTGCATTTGGCTGCTGATGAGACGTTGCCTGTTCCTGTTGCTGACTTTCATCTACAATCCTAATTATTGCCCCCTAATTATTTGCTTCAGGGACTTTTCTCCAAGTGTTGCACGCGGCGGCTGCTTCGAGATATCAAATGTCAGACTCTCCGCGATCTAAAAATGAGACAATAAGTAAATATAAACATGTTTATGGTTTCAGACAGGCGCTGTTGCGTGCTCACAGTCCGTGGGTGGCATCACTTTGTTGCCATCAGCGACTGTTTGACTAATCACCTCGCTAACTTGTTCCGTGTGTGTGTGCACGAGTGTGTGTCTGCGTGTGCAGCTACTTGGAGATCAGTTAAATGAGCATTGATTGGTGTGTGTCTGGGTTTATTTCTGAGCACACTGCTGTCAGTATTTGCATGAACCGGTGTGTCTTATTGCCTAATTTTGTTGGACTTTTTGTGTAATCTGTGGACCATGTGTGTGTGTGTGTGTGTGTGTGTTTATTTTTTTGTGTGCATCATCGTCGGTATTTGCATGAAGCTGCTGTTTGTCTATTTCTAGCTGAATTTTGGACTTTTTTTGGAGCATGAGTGTGTGTGTACATCTTTTTATAAGTGTGTGTCTGTTTACATGTGTCCTGTGCTTTTGTCTTTATGTCTTTGTCTACTTTCAGACTGCGTGTGTGTCCAATATGTCTGCACACATATATATATAATTATTGTTGCTATAATATTTTACCCATTTATCTGTGTGTGCAGACATATTTGTGTACTTTTTTATGTATCCTATTGCAAATATGTATATTTTTCTGGCTGGTTATGAAGTATTATTAGTGTGTGTGTACATAACAGTATTTATTTACTCTTCTAACAGTGTGCCATCAGTCTTGTGTGCACATTTTTCTATTTTTCCTCTTTTTAAGTGACTATTTCAAATTTATAATTCCTGCTATGTGTGTTAACTTATATGTACACTCTAGTATAAGTTGTCAGTGTGCTGCTTCAGTGGTGTGTGAGTGTGTACAAACTGTACTGGTGTGTATTTATTTTTTACAAGGTGCGTACGTATATTTAAACGTGTGTAGGTGTCTGTTTTTACATGTTTAAATCTGCCTGTATTTGTCCCTTTACGTCTCACTGTGTATGTAGTACTATGAGCGTGTGTATTTTAACAGTACATGCATGTCTCTGTGTGTACATGCACTTAATAATGTCAGTGTGTGTGTTCATATGCAGACTAGATGTGTGTATATGTACTCTGCTGTTAGTGTGTGTGTGTTCTCATATGCAGACTACACGTATGTTGCATATGTACTCATGTAATATCACTACTACTGTGTGGTTGTGTCTGTTGTGTGTGTGTGTGTGTGTGTGTGTGTATAAATACTGCATTTGTGTAATCTATATAGTATATTTGTAGGATTTATTTATGTGGGCCTTTACATATATGTTTTTACTTATTACACATAATATATATAATAATAATAATAATAGTGTGTGAGAGCGTGTGTGTGTGTGTGTGTCTGTGTGTGTGTGCAGTTATTATTTTTAGCTGATATGTGTGCAGTTGTGTGTTTATATACTATTTGTTTGAATTTCTGTATATGGTATGTTTATTCTTCTATGGTTAGTGTGTCTTTATGTCCACACGATGACTCCCACCACTAGTAACAGTAATTCCACTGCTACTTGTGTATGAATGTGTGCATTTATTTCTGACTGCGTGTGTGGTTCTGTGGCTGTGTAATTTTTTTGCAGTTGTGTGTAAGTGTAGTGCTTGTGTTCATTTGTTTGTGCAGATTGTGTGTGTGCATGTTTTTTTTTTGTCAGCGTGTGTTTACATGCCCTTATCTGTATGTGTGTAGAGTGCAAGTGCATTATCATTATTATGTACATGCACTTACACCGACATGTGTGTTCATTTCATACTGGTTTATCTGCTGAGACTGAAAAAAAAGACAATTTAAAGGAAAAACCAGCAAAAAATATACACTTAAATTACTGTATTTTAAAACGTATCTGCTTTTAGTCAGTATAGACTCATGCAACACGACCCACTGTTAGTTTTTTCCTATTAGTGCTGAGTTATTTAGCCAAAATAATCATTATTTGACCCCATGTTAGACACAACAAGCTTAAGTTTTGCCATTAACCATCTGTAATTATACATTATAACAGCTCACAGCCGTGTTAAATGCAGATTCTTCCTTACAGGTCATGCAGGGTCACTGAGTGTTTCATGAGTGTGATAGACTACTGCCTCCATGATCACAAGATTTCAATGTCTCAGTGAGATTTAATGCTGGTGTGTTAGACATGGCTCTCCACCACCATTATTAAACCACCAAATGAGGGAATATCTACAGAAACAAAGGTTTTCAGTGATATGTCAGAGGATCACAGACTGCACTGAAGCCTCATGTGACCTTACAAACACACTTCATGCTAGTTTTTCCTTTAATCTGTGTGAGTTCTGTGTGTTTATGCTGAGATGTCCTGTGTCTGGTGTGTACGGCAGCAGCGTATGTATCTATTTGCATGCACGTGGACGTGTGAAAGCGCTTGTTCCCTCTTCTCGCTCTTCTCATCATCTGTCCCGGCTGACATTTACACATTCAAATCAGAGGCTGTTTATCGTTGTTTAAAGCACATGACAAGATTTCATGCTTTGTTTGAGATAATCGCCGGCATCGCTGCATGGAAGGGCTCGGTCTTTTACCGTAACACAGGTGCTGACGTCAAGCCGAGGCTTCACATCTGCCACAAGTCCACTTTTCAGGAACTAAGTTGTTTTTTTTTTAACTTCACCACCATGTCGTTGATTTTTTTCTTTTTTTTTGACTAACAAATTTTAATTTATGCTCTTGCTGTTTGTTGATATTTTTGCCTTCTCTTCGCTGCAACAACCCAAAAAGCCTCTCTGTTTGTGGCATCACACATGATTCTGAGCTGTTAACACATTTCAGAAGTTTCTCTTCATTTCCATATTATCACCTTCATAAAATGTGCAGTTTGTGGCGAAGGGAGGGGTTGCAACATCAGAGCTGTAATACATGTTGGACTATACTAAGGTTAGATGCTCATACATGCAGCATGACCCCAAACAGGGAGGAAATAAGGTCAGTGTCAAGAAAAAAACAACACATATTAAACCCATATTTTAGCACCCGTTTAAGCCATGCAAAACTCTAAATGACCTGCCAGTTTAAGGCATAGGTAGACGCTTTTACTTGCTTTTCTTGGGAGACATCTGATTTGGCAGACTAGCTGGTGACAAAATCTTGCTTTTGATTCGTAAAAAGCATTATTTTATCGACTGTGACGGATGGAAGCGGGAACAATAACACTCTCTTTTGCTGGAAAATGCAGAAGTCGCCACTTGTTTGGAGAAAATGACCCCGAGAAACGCAGCAAAGCATTAAATTAAGTCATGTCTGAGGGAGCTGCAGCGTGGACTGTATATGAGAGCTTTGTCACTTTATATCCAAGAGCTGCATTATATTCAGTTTTATCGTGTTTTTTCTGAGTTTTTTATGTCAGATTTATTATTTTAGTTGTGTGTGTCACATTGTCATCTCGAGGAAAACACAGCAACATAAAGTGTTGATTTATTAAACACTCTCCTCGTCTTGGCAGCTTGAATTTATGAATAAATTGGATACATTTTCACTTTAAGCAGCAGACAGTGTAATACAGTCACATGTATTTGTTAAATTGGAAGTCAAATGCACCTATGGATGGTTTTACTTGTTATGCAGCATTTTATTAACCCCTCCTGTGTCTTTTGGTCAAAGTTCAGCCTCTTGAAACTGAAATTCAAATGAGACACACGCGCGCTGATATTTATCATGTTTTCACGTCAGGATTTCACCTCCTGCTTACCATATTACAGTCAGACGTTACTCTGCAGGAGCTGCTCGGTGTTGCAGCGCCGAGTTATTAGTCAGTTCTCCATTCATTCATCACAGCGGCGTGTTGTCTCAGTTTTCACATGGACGATGCGAAAGCATTGTTTTGCACAGTGAATCATCTTGAACACTTTATTATTGGGCGTGAGCGATTTTAAGTCGAACATGTTGAAGCTTCACCATATCCTGCCTGATATCTGCTACCTGTTGTTAGGCAAAAAACCACACATGCAAACACACGTTGTCGATAATACAGCATTTTTATTTTGTTTTCCTTCCTGTGACTCGTGTATCTCTGAACAGCATCATAGCAGGACTAATATTTTTCATGATTTGGCCATTTTTTTCTTTTTTTATGTAAAATATTGTCGCGATTTCTTATTTATGTTAAAAGTAATAATAAAAATAATAAAAAAAATATTAAAATTTTATTTTTAAAAAAATCCAAGACCAAATTTAGAACCTATTAATATTCTATAGCACCTATACAGTCTATTTTTTCAAAAATTGTATAATTTTCAGGCTTCTTGGTTTAAATGACTGGTTTTCTGGACAATGTGTCATATTTACATATATATACATGAATATTTTAATATTTAAGCGTCTTTTATTCTTTTGTGCAGTGTTGCTTATAAAAGTGAAATTAAATACTCCCATGTTATTATAGTGAAAGGTTTTCATGGTAGAAATTTTCACTTATCTCTTTAAATAACCATCTGTGTTGTGTGTTGCATTTATTGCACACAACTAAATGTACACCATCAACTACTGTATCTGTTACCACAACAAGCCCAACTTGTACCCAAGACCATATTGATTATTATTTATTTTTATTAACATATTCATTCTATTAGTTCTACAAACTGTGTTATACAAGCTAACATCAGGGTCCATATTCATACATAATACACAACTGCATTAAGTTCATACAGATTAAGTAAACAAGTAATATTATTGCCATTGGTTTAAGTTTGATGCACTTAATGCATTTGATTCCTCTCAAATGAACATCACTGCAACTTAATTTTTAAGGAAAGTCAACTTGATGCATCTGATTTGTCCAAATTAGGTGCTCAAATGTAAAATGTAAAACACAATTTTGTCATTCCAGTTGCTGTGTTTTCATTTTATTCAGTCTGCATTCTGCTGGACGAAAAAGGCGGTTCAGTTTCAGTGGAAAATATGTAGAAACATGGACGTCGTAGGAGCTTAAAAACTATTTTTTGCGCTTTCGCTGAAACTAAAATATCCGTTTAAAGCTACAAAATGTAATTTTATACTAAAGTGAACTGTTTTCACCAGAACAAAAAGATAAACTACTGTGAGATTCACTGGATTCACTTTACCTGCAGCACAAATACACTTTTTACATTGCTGTGTAATGTAGTAACCATGGCAACCATGTGAGTAGTATACTATAGCATTGATGGGTATGGATTGATCACTAGTCTATGATAACTGGTAACATACTGTAAAAAATACTGACATTATTGACCAATATGACTGAATGTTCTCACTCTTATTGTACGTTTTTTAGATCCTGGAGGAGATACATGGCTAAGTGCGCTTGTTTCGTGTTTTCTGGTCATCAGTGCAGCTGTTGGCTCCACTTGGGGCAGCTCTGAACCAGATGTGGTTCAATTTACTGGAAGTCCGTTGATTTTGTCGAGAGCATGGCTAAGAAGAGGTCAGAAATCCACAGTAAATGCGGCGTCTCACTCTAACAGTAAAACGCTGATGGTAAATAAACACTTCACTCAGTGTCTTGGTGTTGCCGTGTCTTGCTGTGTCAACAATAGTACATCGTATAAGTAGCGTTGACAAAGTGTTGGAAAACTTTCTCCCCGTGAGGTGTTTTATTTTCATCTGCATTTGAACTCTACTGCCAGGACGCCTAGCAAAGACAGCAGCTGTTGTTTTGTGGTTGATCAAGTGTGAGAATACAGGAGTTAAATTAAGCTGAAGCCATTACTGGCGGCTTTAATTCATGTTCATGCACAAGTATTTTCCACTTACGCATTTGCATGAATGTTTTCCCGTTTAAAGGTGCACAAGTTACATTTTTTTTTAAATAGATTGTACAGGATGCCACTCACTGATACAATCCCAATCTAAAATAACAAATTGCTTTTCTTTATTTAATATTTAAAAAGGAGAACCTACAGTTGGGGACTGTATTCACCTTGTCAGGGCAGACGGTGTAAATTGAAGACATGGATTTGGACGGTGTCAATATTTACCAGTCTAACAAAACCACTGGTGCAGTTTGGGAAAATGTAGAATGTTTTTTTTTATTCCAATTATTAAGTGTAAGTAGTTATCTCTTAGCCTTTGATAAAATTATTTTGTATGAAAAATAGCATGGCAGTAAAGTTCTGGATTTAGAAAACCAGCAGAGCATTAAATTCAACCTAATTTTAGCCTGGACAGCATGAGCGGGTTATTTAAAGACAAAAGAGCATGAGTTGTGCCACAAACCACAAGCGTTTACATTCAGATGACAAATCTCAATGGCTCAATGACAAAGTCCATGTAGAGAGGAGGTCGGGGTTGATGGATGGATCAGCAAAATAACATGGGAGGCAACTGTTTGTTTTCTGTTTCTGGCAGTCAGCCTCTTTTGTTTTTTAAGCCATGACTAGGATCATTTACTAACCTTTAAGGTCCCATTTGGTGAAAATCCATTTTCACTGTGTTTTGTGGTTGTTGGTTAAAGGTGGAAAATAAAAGCTGTTGAGACATGAAGACATGTCCTAAACTCCTTACTGCCTGCTGCTCTGTGTACTCACATATATCGCATTTTAATTCAGCCAAAGTCCTAATAAAGCTGCTCTTATTTAGATATTTTTTGGTCTTTGTTGTCAGACAGTGGAGCAAGTATGAAACAGTGACTAAAAAGCAACCTATTCAAACTACATGTTAACCACTTCACATCACAGTCATTTTCAAGCTGCATTTTCTGCATCACTAAACGCATCATAAACAAGAGGTTTACTGTAAATTTGCTGATATTTCCATGTAAAATGATTGCTCAGAGTGAAAGTCAGAAGTGATAGAAAGTCCTAGTCATCCACGTCTGTCTCAGCTGCCATTTACAGATGACAGAAAAAGAGGAACTAAAGTGACGTTGTGAAAGACAAAGTTCGTGTAGAGAGGAGATCGGGGTTGATGAATGGATCGGCAAAATAACACGGAGGCCGCTGTTTGTTTTCTGTTTCTGGCAGTCGACTTCTTTTGTTTTTTAAGCCATGACTAGGATCATTTACTAACCTTAAAGGTCCCAAATGGTGAAATTCATTTTCAATGTGTTTTGTGGTTGTTATCAACTTGGAGGTGAAAACAAAAACTGTTACTAAGGAAGACATTTCTCAAATCAGCTTTCCATAACTCTGCTTTCCTACTGCCTACTGCTCTCTGCTACCAAATTCCTAATAAAACTGTGCTTATTTAAATGTTTTTCAGTTTATGTTGTCCGACAATGGACGGAGTTTGAAACAGTGACTGTAATGCAATCCTTTAAGACTACATGTTAACCAGCAGTCCCTTCAGAGTCACTTTCAAGCTCTAGTTCTGAAACTATGCACCGCTAATCTACTGATTTTACAACTGCCAGGTTGTCTGACAAATTCTTCATACGCATGAGTTAAAAACAACGGCTGTACTATGAGTATGGAAATGCCTCCATGTGTAAAATGATTGCTCAGAGTGAAAGTTAGAAGTGACAGAACGTTCTGGTCATTCAGTACTGTCTCAGCGGCCATTTGAAGTTCAAAGTTCAAAAGGTTTAATTGTCATTTCAACAACAATGTACAGCTTATTGTGAAACACGATAACATTTCCCCAAATCAAATTTCAAATAAACAGTGCATTTTAAACAAGACATAACACAGCGCCAATATGTTAACATGAGTAGATTGTGTGTGAGTGTATTTATTGATGTCAGAAACTAAAGTGACGTTACAGAAGGACAAAGTCCATGCAGAGAGGAGGTCGGGGTTGATGAATGGATCAGCAAAATACACATGGGATGTCGCTGTTTGTTTTCTGTTTCTGGCAGTCAGCTTCTTTTGTTTTTTAAGGTATTCCTAGGATAGTTTTCTTAACCTTAAAGGTTCCATGAGGTGAAAATCCATTTTAACTGTGTTTTGTGGCTGTTGTAAACTTAGAGGTGAAAACAAAAACTCTTAATAAGGAAGACATTTCTTAGCTCAAACTTCCCTCCGCCTCCTTACTGCCTACTGCTCTCTGCTTCTCACATAACTCCATTTTAATGCAACCAAATTCCTAATAAAGCTGTTCATATTTAGATTTTTTTTTTGTTTTTCTTGTCATGAGTTAAAAACAATGGCTGTAGTGTGAAAATGGTCCATGTAGTCCATGTATAGAGAGGAGGTCGGGGTTGATGAATCAGCATAATAACATGGAGGCCGATGTTTGCTTTCTGTTTCTAGCAGTCAACTTCTTTTGCTTTTTAAGGCATGACTAGGATTATTTTGTAACTTTAAATGTCCCATGTGGTGAAAATCCATTTTCACTGTGTTTTGGAGGTTGTTGTAAACTCAGAGGGGAAGACAAAAACTGTTAAGATGTAAAGACGTTTACTTTTGCCTTTCCTCAAACCTCCCAAAAACACCTAGATAGCTTTGTATGTCCCTGCCCCCTAATACCCACTGCTCACGTGTACCAAATTCCTAAATAAGCTGTTCTTATTTACATATTTTTCTGTTTCTGTTGACAGACAATCGACCGAGTATAAAACAGTGACTGAAACGCAACCTCTTAAGACTACATGTTGACTGGCATCCACATCAGAGACATTGTCAAACTATGGCTCTGAAGCACTGAACTAATTATTTGGTAAAAACAGCGGCTGTACTGTAAATTTTTCAACACCTCCATGCGTAATGATTGCTTAGAGTTAAAAGTGATAGAAAGTCCTGATCATTCACATCTGTGTCAGCTGCCATTCATGTATGCAGAGAGAGTCTTCTTCCTGAAGGGGGCGTGCACTGCAGCAGCTACAGACACTGAAACAGCCTGTTTAGACCTACAGTCGCGGTGAAATTAACCATATTTTCAGTATTTCTGGGCTGAAAAATTGAAAGATACATTCTGGGGACATGCGAGGCTTTGAACGCTATTATGATGATGAAGCTTTATCTTTCTCTAAATGTACCTAAACCTTTGCCAGTTGTTCGCAAATCATTTGTTTTTAACAGTTTTAAAGGCGTGATTATGTGTCCACATGGACATACTGTGGAATGTATTTAGTTGTTTAATTTGCAGGCTTCACTGACAAAGAAAGATGCGGGAACTGTTTTGCTCCTGAGCTCATTCCTTTTCTCTTTGTGTGCTCGGCTCTTTTGACGTCACTGTGAGAGTTCAGTGAGGATAATAACAGCAGTGCATGGATTAGCAGGGTTGTTTTGTTTGCACTGATGTGGAAAGCTGCACATTTCCAGGATTGTAAGTCACATCTTCTGGTGACAGTGGCTCAGTATTGTGAGTTGTTTGTTCTAGGAGTCACTCTGGCATTGCAGACTCAACCAGTGACCTGTATAAGAACATCAGCTAAATGTAAATATGCTACAGCAGGCCCTGTATCTGAGAACTGAAACACATTGACGCTGGATTTTCCCTGTGCCTCAGCCACTCACTGATATTAAACCTCTCACTTCCTTTTTGAAGCCGCTTTGTTTACCAGCCAACATGCTATTTTTACAGGAGGCCGCTGCTCGCTCAGACGCAGTTTACCATCGAAAAGGATGTGTCCTCTTCAGCACGTGTTTCGCCCGGGATGGTTAAAAGACGAAAGACGCGAGACAAGCAAATGTTTTTCTCGGATGTTAGTCAGACCAGAAATCCACCCCGGTGATCGTTGTCATGGGGATTGGCCACATATGTGAAAAATGCAGAAATAGGATGCGTTTTTTTACAAAAGGCAGAGGCCCAAAGATAACATGAATCATCATTTGCTCATGTTGTTGTCATGAAAAGTACTACCAGGAGGAGCTTAAATGTCAGACTTTAACCCTTCGCTGTTTGCAGTAGATTAAACCAGTGACTCAGTTAAACTTTCTGACATTTCAGCTGTGCTCCAATGCAGTTCAGAGGAATATATTTCTGTTTTCACTCATTTATATTTACAAAAAGCTAGTTTCTTTGCAGGTTAAAGACAAAACGTGAGCATTTTAAAACAATTCGAGGCATTTTTAATTATAACAGTCCACATTAAAACATTGATAGCAATATTAATCTAGTAAAACCATCTTTATACTTATACTTTTACATTTTATGCTGTATTTTGCAGATGATACTCTTACGTTTCTGTCTAACAGAAATTGAAGTGCGGGACTTTTTGTGTCACTGCACTCGTATTTATGCAGCAAATCTAAGTATTTTATTTACATTTATCCATCCATCCATCCATCATATATACACCGCTTAATCCTCTCTAGGGTCGCGGGGGGACTGGAGCCTATATTTACATTTATTCATTCATTTATTTATTCCGCCTCACAACAGCACTGCATTTGCATTGCAGTGAAATATCTGTTTGTTTTCACACGTGCAGTGTGAATTTCTCTGATTACGTTACATCAGATCCTCCGTGTAATGATATGCTGTCTGCGTTTTTTTTAAAACAAAGGTGGAGAAGGTAGATTTACTTGTTCCACAGTTGAAATATTAGTCATGTGATGAGCGTGGGCGGCAGCCAAACAGCCAAACTGCATTGAAAGTAGTATTTTCCTACAGTATGTCTGATACTGAAACACTTACTGTAAGGTTTTACTGTCATCACTGAGTGCTGTTGGCACAGATTGGACCTTTTCATTTAGTCTGTCAAATGATATCAATCCTAGATCTACTCTTTAGCCTCTTTAAATAGTTTTTGATTCAAATGTAGAGCTTACTTTGCCCGCCGCTGATGCACACGTGACGCATACGAAACCGCAGAGTGCAACGCAAATCCCAAATGCCAAATCCCAAATTCCAATTTAACCCCCTCTTAGGAGTCATTTGTCAGTTTTCATGTGCAGACATGCAGCTCTCCGAACAATAGTCATCACGAGTCGCCCTCCAGCACTGTGAAAACACACCGACAGTTCACACCTGTAAATATAAGAGCTATGATTCAATCCAACATGTGATCTGAGTGACTGCGAAAAGGACTGAATGTCTCATGAAGTTTTTTTTTGTATCTCTGTTGTCATGAGGTGAATAAATCCAGGGTCAGGCTGGTTTTGTGCTGTTCAGGTGATCGTCCTCATTAGAATAGCTCTGATTGTTGTGTTTGTGCAGTCTGTGACCTGCAGGCAGACTCGCTAGTTTCATTACCTGACTGTCTCCTGACAACAGCATGACAGGGAGAGAAAAGAAAGAAGACAACTTGACATTTAAGTCTTGTTTTGTCCCTTTTTCAAATCCAGTTAATTTTATTTATGTGTCAAAAGTTACATGTAAGGAGAATTGCCAATTTTGTCGATATAGAAACATGTAATAACAAAGCAGGTGGGTGTTTACTGCGACAAGCACATAAAGTTTCATGTGTATTTGTTATTCTAAAGCGCTCCACTGCAGCATCAATGACTGATCAATGCGGCGATATTTTTACTACGAATCCTCGAGGGAAAACCGTGTCACAAAATTCAAGGCGCGCGCCGAGACAGAAAGAGGAAAAAGGGATGAAAGGATATAAATAACGCACAGAGGAATTTAAGATCATAATAATTGAAAAGAGAGAAAGAAAGACAAGACAGATGAGACGTTAAAAGCTGGCAGCCCACATTCTTTCACCTTCTCTCTCTCTCAGGCTTCATGTTTAAACGCTGCCCACACAAAAGGCCTTTTTGCATCCGTGTGCAGTGTGTGGGTCGACTTCTCAGACGTTGCCTCATGTGTCAGACGATACATGTGAATGATGAGCGAGAAAGATCACTGGAAAAAAAAAGAGAAAACTTGGTTCCCATGGCCTTGAAGCATGTAGAGGAGTCTAGGGTTACATTTTGTTTGGTGAAAGTTCTGTAAGACCACATGAATGTCATTTTCTCTGAGTCTCTATTTTGATGGCAGAGTGACCTTTAAACCTCTGACAGTATTAACTCAGAGGATAATACCAACAACTGTAATTGTGATTTAATGACAAAACACCACTTAAATCTTGTCTGGATATAAAATACATTTGTTCTGTCCTTATTCTACAATGTGAAAAGAAGAAATCAGTGAAAAATGGTGAAAATCTGGCAGCAAGGGTTCCATAAAAAATACATTAAAGACCTGGAATACTGTAAAAACTGAAATAACAGTAAATATCAACTGTAAAGAAACAAATTATTATTTGATTTAATACAGGTTTTTGACATTATGTAGAGTTTCGGCCTCTTTTTGCAGTCAACATGTAAACTTATTTTTGTGTGATTTTAGTATTTTTTAGAAGTATTTTAATAAAACAGGGGAAAATCTGTGAAATAATCTTTTATTTATGCTTTTCAGTGAGCAGGATATCTCAAAACTCGGTGTATAGTTTACAAATAAAGGTCAGGTGGTACTGTATTTTATTAACAGTCATTTCTGCACTGTCTGACAGTAAAACACTGCACATTTACTTGGATAGGAGAAAAATATTTGCTCGTATGTTGAGATTAAATTAACAAATTTGAAGTAATGCTTGGTGCTATTGCTTCGTGTGTGTTTCATTTAATTCTGAAACGAGGCGTAGTCATCCAGCGTCTTTCAGTGGTTAACATGTGAGACTTTTGATTCCAGCGTCGAGGGCATCCTGGTGTCTAGAGTTTGGTGCAGGAGTGGAAACAAAGAGAGAAAATTCTCATGTTTGGGCTGCAGAGCGGCTTCTCAGGTGTACAACTGATGCTGCACACATGTAAAAAAGCACGCAGCCCTTTCCACACGGAAACGGGTATTTCTCAAAAACAGAGTGTGTTGTGCCTCCACACAAAGTGAGCACCATTCATAGAGAGACGTTTATGAGTCAGCTGAAAGCAGTGTGATATCATCTTACACCCAAGAAAATGATAAGATCAAAGAAAGAATCTGGGCAATGATTTATTTGATGCTTTGATGCCTTTAACCTTGTTGGACGTGAGGAAGATTTTAAAAGAGGTTAATGTGGTTAAACAACACACGTTTCTTCAGAACCAGTTGGCTGGTGTGTTTCACAGTGGTGTGTAATGGCACACAGGGTTCTCCGTGCTGTCATTTTTTGTAAACAATTTACTGTTATTTTACAGATTTTCCCGTTTGTTTACCATTTTTTTGTTAAATTACATAAAATAAAAAGTAAACTCAGAAAAAAAATGTAAAGCCCACAAAACTGTAAATGTCCACATCAAAAATCTTAATTAATTAATTTTCAGTCTTCCACATTTATATATATATATATATATATATATATATATATACATTTTTTTTTTTTTTTTTTTTTCTGGGACATTTGCCACCAGATTTTCACCTTTATTTTCTTTTTACATTGGAAAGTAATGACAGAACACTCCTAGTTTATATCCAGACTATACTTAAGGGACATTTTTTCATTTCAACCTTCAAATTAGAGACTCATTTACACCCAGGACTCTCAGTGAATGCAAGAAATGACATTTGTGTAATTAGAATAGAAAAACTAGGTAATAAATATATGGGGTAATACAGTTAAATATCTTTACAGTCTTGTTAAAACAAATAGCAAATGGCTGCACCTGCAAAATGTCACCAGTTACCATCATTCTCACTGTTCATACTGTACATGATATATTATAATGTGGGTGGCTGAGAGTCTTTAGTTTTATCTGCTCGTTTTTGAAAGATGTCATTTCCAGGTTTCAATTGTTGGCGGGCCGATTCTTAAAGTGGGGATTTTTTTATTTCCTCTGCAGGGCTCAGGCGCAGGATTGATAAACAGCCTCACCGCAGGACTATCGGCTGGTTTCCACCACATCCAGCCATCCTGACGAGCGGCGGGGAAACCACCTCAGCAGCTCATCTGGTAGGAGGATACACATCTGTAATCTACTGTACTGGCAGACTGTTCAGAGCCTGGTTGATGCTATCAGACATGTTTATCTGATCACCAGTTAATGCCGCCGCTGCGTGGAGGTAATGTGAGGTGGATCACAAGTTTACACGTTGAGTCACAGTCATTGAAACCTTTAAAAACCTAAACATGGAGACCTACTGTAAAATATTGCTGTTCCCTTCAACACTGAGATCATTTCCCCACTGACACCTTTACAAAAGTTCTCTTTTGTTTGTTATTTTCTTTGACTTAATAGAAATATTACAGCTACTGGTAATTTCACTTCGTCACGTCAGCTGTGTAACACTGAAATTTAGCCTGAATCAGTGAAACCTGTAGCTCAACAGTCATTCAGGGTGTAAAAACTCCTCCAACGAAGTCTCTCAGTTTCTATTTGCAGATTAAATCAGGGCAGCGCTGCTACTGTTGGAAATACAGTGTGTTCACAGTTACCAAACCTTAGTTAAAGTGCTATTCCTCAGTATTTCCTCTATCTATTCATTTTCAGCAAAGCCCTGCATATAAACTAGTATAACCACAGTACAGAGAGCCTGTGTGGAGGTGAAAGACCAGCTAATAGACTCATGGCATGATTAACAGTTTCTGGAGGTTTTATCTGCTGATCGGAGTTCTGAGTAGGACGGCAGTCGTCGTAACTGTAGGTCGATATGCTCTCATCCGGCCAAAATCTCATTTATCTGAAAATCGCTGGTGTTACTGTGACGAGGAGAAAGCATCACATCAATAACCGTCCGAGATTAATCCAGTAGTTTGGTGGCCGGAGCAACAGACAACGTGTGAACACTCCCATTATTTAACTCTAATGGACACTGCAAGGTCTAACTTCTTTAACATTTACTCTGATCCAAACAAATTGTCAAAGAAGTTGTCGATGTGGCTGCAGATCATCTAGAAACAGCAGGTTAACTTCTGTCTGTTTTATTCCTCATAGTTCTTGTGCTTTGATCGCTAGTTGGCACATTTCTATTTTCAGAAATCATATGAATATGAGTAGGTGGATGGTTTCAGTATAAAATAACTTGGTTGAAAATGATTTAAAATGCTGCAAATACTCGCTCTTTATGTTGATTTAAAAGTCATTTAGGCGAATGAGGCTGCCATTTTGGTTAATTTAAAAAAAAGACACTCAGATTTATTTTCCGTGTGACTAATATGGTACATTTTCAGTCGACTAAGATTTTCCTCGGTTCACTAAACGCTTTAGATCTGAGTCAGTTATGAATCTGCAGCCTTCACACCAACCAAAAAGACTTAATTCTGCAGCGTTGTCCAGAATACAAAAGCTGAAATGCACGGAAAACGATATAAGAAAGCTAGAAGAGACGTTAAAATCCAAACTGCAAACTCCCGACGCGCCCTCCCAGTGTCTGCTGTTTGCATTTTATTAGATTTTCTCCTGCTGGTTGACGGACAGTGAGTGCAACGGCAGCAGTTCAGATTAATCAGCTAAAGTGGAGTCCATCCATTCGTCAAAGCCCCAGTGATCAATTTTCTAAATGTCGTGTCACCAGACTGTGTAAAAATGCAAATGTCACCGGTGGAAGCTTGTGTGTAAAATCAGTGTGTGAATGTGTGTAGATGCTAGTAAAAGGAGTTTTATACTGCTCGGCAACAATAGCAGGAGAAGAGGGCAGCTAATAACAGCAGGTGGAAAACTCCAGATGAAGGCGGAGTGACGGCGCAGAAAGCAAGAAGAATGACTTTAACCGAGGTCATGCATCAGTTTACTTTATTGTGAGTTTAGCTGTTAATATGAGGCTGGTTTGTAGAATAAAAGGAAAGAAATGTGGTTGTAGGATTCCCATGATTCTGAATATAAAGCTGTGATTATTCTCTCTGCTGGTAACTTGGCAAGCTGTGAGTCAACTGACCAGTCACAACAGGTTTGCAGCTTTTTCGCAGTGTGTCTGTGTTTTAGTGACGGCAGCAGCTCTTGGTCTTTTTTGTCTGACAGCTTGTTGGAGCATTCGCAAGAATAACATGTCAGATGCAGATTTATAGAATTTCATGTTTATCACACAGACTGTTGGCAGACATGTTGGGCGTGTCGTCAAAACCACTGGATGATCGGTTCGTGCCGTCAAAACAATCGCATCAATATATACAAAACTCTACAATGTAATAAAAACGTCTTTCCCTGAAATAAATTAACTTTGAGGCACTTTTTTGGGACAGATCCAAGAGTTGTCCTATGAGGAGGCACTTGGCAACAGCAGGGAGGAAAAACTTCCTTTGAACTTTGTCCAAGTGTTAAAAATACTCAGTTTCCAATAAAGGCTGATTCTGTGGTGCATAAAATCGCCTTGAATTTACCCGAGGTGACTCCTTTCTTCAGTTTTAAATTCTGAGTAAAACAGTAAGAATTACATCAATCAGGCACAACATTATGATCACCTGCCTAAATATTGTGTTGGTCCCCCTTATGTGATCAAAAATGCTCTGAACCATTGGACATGGACAAGAGGACCTCTCAGGGTGTCCTATGGGGTCTGGAACCAGGATGTTAGCACTGGATCCTTTGGGTCCTCTGGCTTGTTCAGTGGGGCCTCTGTCAATCAAACTTGTTCCACTGCATCCTGTTGATGCTTGATCACAATGGGGTGTAGGAAGTTTGGAGGTCAGATCAACATGTTGGACCATTGTCATGTTCCTCAACATGTTCCTGATTGTTTGATGTTTTTTCCATGTGGTGGGGTTCATTTTCCTGCAGGGTAGGCCAGTGACATTTGGGATTTTCATTAGCATGAGGGAGTGTGTTTGTTGTGGGACAATGTTTATTTGGGTGTCTAAGTCTCATCAACATGGATGTTAAAATCCAAGGTTTTCCATCAGAACAGCACATAGTACCAACATGATCAGTGTTATTCACTTCACCTGTCAGTGGCCATAATGTGGTGGGTGATCAGAGTATATTCAGCAGTAAGATGTATGAGTTTTTCTCATCACAGAAAACCTATTAAAGCTACAGTAGACAGAAATCAGAGCAGTAAACTCTGACATGAGTTTAACTTGGGTGCAAATCCACCCATCCAATCATATTTTTATGCACCGCTTCATCCTGTAGAAGGTTGCAGGACGGCTGGAGCTGATCCCAGCTGATAAACGGCCTGCAAATGTTCCACTAAAACTCTTTTACAATCACTATTTTGAAGTAACAGGAAGCTGAATCTTTCCCTTGGCTCCATCCGAGACGATTGTGATCGATTTAATGAACTTTGTTGGCTGCAGTCAGACCATTATATTCTGCTAATAAACTAAACATGCAATCCAACTTGCACTTCCAGTTGGGGGGACTCCTGTGTCTAATTATTTATGAGATGAAGCTCGTAAGTGAAGAAAAAGCTCCGCCATGGCCAGAAAATCTTCACCAAGTGTCTGCTTCAAATTGAACACAGACCTGCTGCAGCTTATGTCTGAGAGCCACATAATTAACTTTGGGTGCGTGAGAGCAAAGTGCAGCGCGAAATGTTTCCAGTCACACACAAAAAAGCACATACAGGGTTTCCATCACTTCAGAGGACGCTGCATCGACTTGCATTCATTTTCTTGGAGGCTTATCGTGACCATAACCGCTGCTTTCCTCACCCGAACCCTCAACCTAAACCAAGTCCTCACCCCAGCACTGACTCCTATTGGAGACTCGCTCTCTGGACCTGAGTGTGTCAACAGTTTTATGTCCCCGCAGCGTGACTAATACCACTGCACACATACACACCAAGCACAAAAGCAGCAGATGTTAATTTTTCCCTCCTTAAAAGCGCCGCGCAAAAAGAGCCTCCGCTGCTCGACTTGTTTTGACAGCTGTGTGTGAGTGCGCGTACGTGCACGAGCAGTTTGCGGTACATGTCCTAACTCTGCCTCATGGCCGTTTTATCTCCATGTCCATCTGTGCAGTCAGCAAGTCAGAGCCTCCTTCTATGAGATGTGAAAAAGAGATTAGATCAGAGGAGTCCAGGGGAAATAAATCACTGACTCTGACTCTGTTAATACAGTGTTCAGATATTCACACGGACATGCAGTCATCAGGAAACGAAGCAGGAGGAGAGAAATCTGAGACCTGATCTTTCTTTGGGGGGTTAACAGGAAAAGTAAGAGTAATCTCTTGCTACAGTGCTGCAGATATTGAAAGAAATTAGCTTAGAGCATTAAAAAAAAATAGATAAAGACACCGGCTCTATGAAACATATGTGTAATGCTTTCTTGTTTTGCAACCCGGAACTTTTCTAATGTAGATGTTGCATCATAAAGCAAAGAAAAAGTGAGTAAAAGGAAATGAAGACACATAAATCAGATTTTTTTTCTTCCTCGGCTGCACTACGTTTTGTTTCCAGACTTGTGTGCCATTAATTGCATTTTAAAAACAGATAACTGAGTCTAGAGGCGCAAAAACATCCAGCTTTAGAATTAAATGCAACTGAAAGGCAGCAGCAGAGCAGCTCTTTAAATGTAACGATATAGGTTGATGCTCATGCATCTGTAATTACAGTGTGGACCCTGCAAACAGGCTTTTTGACGTGACTTGTTGTTTTCAGAGCTTTGAACAGACGGTGTTAAATGTTAAGTGTGGTTTCTGTGTGCTGCTGTAGGCGGCTAGTTCTTTATTTGATCACATAAGATCAGAAAGTCAACTTTAAATGTTGATTTGTTGTTTTTTTTTGTGCTGCACGCTCAGTTCGAGCTCTGAAAGCTAAACAGGGAGTTAGTTTGATCTTATAATTGCAATAGAAGCTTTTTGATGTAGTTTTCTGAGTTTACTTTTCCATAAACAAGCTGGGTTGTTCTCGGTCAAGTGAGAAACAATTAACAGTATTGAATAGTTGATTTGCTCCATTTTAACAACCAGAAAAAAATCACAATAAACTAGACAAGTGTCATTGCAGTGCTTCACATAAGGGCTAAAAAATTAAAGGTTTATAAATGTCATTTTAAAAGAAATTATAACTATATATAATTTTTCTTATTTTACCAAATTTTTTTTTTTTTTGTTAAATTAAATCATCTCTGGTAAAATCATAGAAAAAAGTAATATTTTACATGTTGAACCAAAACTGTAAATAATATCCACATGACCACAAAATGTCACTATTTTTACTGCATTAAAATCAGCAAAATACCATTATTTTACAAATATTTGCTATTTATAAAAGAAAAATGATGTATAGGAAGGATTGAGAGGTGGTAAATCACTTTGATACTGTTTTTTTTAAACAGATTTAACCCTTTGAAAATAATAGATAACTAGAAAAATCATAGAAAAAAGTATTAATCTACATGATAACCCTAAAAAAAACAGGCTAAAATTGTAAATAATATCCACATGGAAAATCAGTACTTTCACAAATTTTATATATATATAATTTTATTTTTACTGTATTTGGACATAATAATATGCTATATTTACTGTATTTAAATATGGAAAAAAAACTTTAAATTATTATTTTTTCCATATATTTGCTGTTATATAAAAGAAAAAATATTAATGTTAAAAACTGAAGATAGTTAAATTAATTAAACTGTTATTTTACAGACAAATTAGATTTTCCCTGTATTTTCAGATTACAGATATTTAGTAAAATAATTGGAAAAAATATTAATTTACATTTTGACTGTAAATAAATAAATAAGCAAAATACCAGCAATGTCTAAAAATCTGTATGTTTACAAATAGTAATTAGTTTTATCCACAAAATTACTCAGCTGGCTGCATTTAAATCAGGAAAATATACAGTATATTATTATTTTTTTAGATATTTGCTGTCACTTCCACAGTTTTTACTGTATTGTAATGGTACATTATTCTCCAGTTATTTAATGTGTTTTTTTCTGGCAGCCTTGATGCTAGATTTTCACTTTCTTTTACACTGTAGTTTTTCCACCTGCTGCCAATTTGGCTCCATTAAGAAAATTAATAATATGAGTTTATTTCAATCCAGTAATTTCCCGTGGTACGTGTTGCAAAGCCACATAGGGTGAATTTAAAAAAAGAGAAGGCTGTCAGCAGGATGAGTTATCAGCTACACGAGTCCTTCGTCTTCACCTTTGATCTGCAGCCAATTCATGCAGCTGCTGTTAAGTACTGGTAACGCTGCAGAACGCTGATGCAGGTTCCCACTTTATCAAACGCCACAGCAAGACAAAACATCTACTCATCCATCAAACTGGTTCATCTCCTCTCACTAGTAATGAATAGACTGATTTAGTGGGAAAGCCTCGTGGCAAAACCCCTGATCTGTAGCATTTGGATTCACATTGATATCATTTATAATTACATTCGCTGAACGCACAGAATGAATGAGGTGTGTGTTGTGAATGTTACAGCATGACGAACCTGGAGAAGCAGGGTGTGTCATTTACGTCGGTGGGAGGAACGCTTCAGCAGACATGTAGGAGGGAACATGTATGTTACACTGACAGCTGCTCATGCTCAGAGCAGGACACGTGGTGCTGCATGGTGGGAAGTTGAGTTTGTATGTTTTTGTAGTTTCTGCAAATTGAATTTTTGCACACACAACAGGGAAAGCACAGAAATTAAGGGGGAAATGCTGATTATTTAGAGATGCAATTTAACATTTAGACTCTGAAACAATACCTCTTTTGAAACCTGCCTCAATGTTCTGACAAAACAAATATCTAGTCTTCCACCACCTCAGTCTTTTTACATGGTGGTATAAACGTTGTCGTCTTTCTTCCAAAGATTGTAACACTGTAAAACAAAAATAATAATCTGTAGAATAACATTAAAGTTATTCTACAGGTATTCTTCTCTGAATTTTTTTCTTATTTCTTTCCTCCTCTACAACAGTCAGCTAAATATTTATGGACTGCAGAAAAAGCAAGACATTTAGAGACGTCATATTGGGTTTTGGGAAGCACTGATCGACAGTTTGCACCATTTTCTTGCATTTTAGACCAAACAAATAATCAGTTAACCCAGAAAACCTTCAACATGTTAAATGAAAGTAATAATTTTTGCCCCACTGCTTTACCTAGAGGCTTCAACCAAGTCGTCACAAATCCAAACCTCAGTTTATTAAACATTAATTCGTCACTAATCTGTCAATACCCTCGCCTATATCTCACACAGCAGAAGAGGAGTATCACCCTGATGAATTAGAATCTAGAGCAACATCTACATTTTCCATTAAACAAACCCGTATTAAACCTGCTGTTGCTGTTAAATTCCTAAACACCATCAGTTAAAAAGCATCTTGTCGTTAATAAATGTACTCCGCTGTGTTTAAAACTCCTCTGAGAGCTCTAAATGCAGATCTGCAGGGAAGACAAAGCACCGAGTCATCTATCAGACTGGTTCATCTGGTCCTGTCCCTTCGGTAAATTATTCATCACGGTTACATGTCTTTGTCCTGAGAGAACAAGATCGGTGCAGTGAATGGGCACCTCTGTGTTCTCCCCTTGTTCCTAGACTTGTTTACTTTCCAGGAGAAGCTGACTGTGGTTAAATGTCGCTGCGAGGGTGAGCAGCTTTTGCACAAATCCTCTGTGTTATTGTGGAAACTTCTCAGAATCTGACTCAGGCAGATTCGCTGCTGTTGACAGAAATATCGAACAGTTGCCGTGGAATTGACTCGTAGTGGAAATGAAACGTCTTTTTCACGGCAATACTGGGTCTGAAACTAAGTGGTTCTCCACTTAAAAAGGGCAGGCGACTAATTCATCTCCTCAGCTCTTAACAGGATGATTAACAGCAGAACCGAGATGCTTCCAGCCGTCTGGCCTGTGGTCGCTGTGACGGCTACGCTGCGAGTCTGGGTTATAAATGGAAGACGGTCATTTATCTCGTTGCACTTCTTACAAGGTCCTCAATCACAGTGTCCACCTGTGGTACGTTAGAGAGATTCATCCTGAGCAGAAGAGCTTGTCAGTCAGGAGATACCTGAGGAGATCTGTCTTTGTAATGATGGTTGTGTGTGTGTCTGTGCACATTCATCGTCCTATAGGTCTTTTATTTTTTGCCTAATCCTAATTTTCCACTTGGATATTTTTCATTTTTTAATAAAATATAATCATGTTAAAAAAAAATCTGGCAGTAAGGGTACCAGGAAAATATGTGTTCAAAAAACAATGAATATAAAAAAAGATTTTAAAAAAAAACAGCAAATATCTGTGTGTGAAATAATCATAAAACTTGTGGATTTAAATGCAATTAAAGAATAAATCTACTGGTCACACACTTGAAATTGAGCAAATGACAAAACAGGAAAATATGATGTTTAAATTAGATGGAAAATAAAATACAGCAACTGAAACAAAGGACAACTTACTTTAAAAAAAATAGATGTATATTTTTTTCTTTCTTTCTTTCTGTTTACAATTAACATATCAATTATTACTAGATATTATCTTTGATGTAACAAAACAGGGAAAGTCTGCAAAATAAAAGTGAATTTAATCCCTAAAATGCATACATTTTCTTTCAAATAATGGTAAATATCTATAAAATAATATTTTTGCCAAATTGAATGCAGTGAAAATAGTGTATTTGGATTCACATTTATCTCATTATTAGTTCAATAGTTTTTCACCAGAATCTCTTTCTGGGTAATGGTGGTTTCTTCTGGATCCAGCTCCATAGCTTTTGATTCTACAACAGATCTGTTGGCGTCCTCCTGATTCAGCAGAGTCTCAGCTACATGTTGGTGTTGGCTGCATGTCTGGATCTTCATCTGTTACCTTACAGTTTGACCATTCCACAGGCCCTCTAGTTTTCCCCTGTTTTTCCCCTGTTCTGGATCGTAGTGTCCGGAGTTTTGCCCGGATCCGGATCAAGTTTTGATATGTTGTAGAAATTAGCAGGAACTGATCCTGTATTTTTTGCCAAGCAGTCTGGACATTTTTAAGTCACATGCACATATGCATGCACACTGCCCTATCTCCCAATGCTGAAGAATCCTGCAAAAAAAATCCCTGGATCCAGACGGTGATCCGGATCACCACCAAAATCTAATCATCTGTTCCTCGTCCCGTTATCCACCTTTCCTGAAAATTCCACAAAATCTGTTCAGAACTTTTCAAGTTATCTTGCTAACAGACAAACAGACAGATAAACACCGGCAAAAACGTAACCTCCTGCCAGAGACATAGCTAATAACAATAAATAGGAAAATACAGTTAAGAACCAGACTTAACCTTATTTATCAAGATACATGGGTAATAATTTTAATAGCAACACAACAATGAAAAACAAACACACACAAAAATTAGCTACCCCTGTGAAAAAAGAAGCAAGTAGGGACATTAAATAAAGAAAGCAAGTAAAACTCCGAGGCTGACCAGGGTGAAGCTGCTGCACCACACTGAGGTTTGGCTGATCAGGACCGGGTGTCACCACACTGGCCTCCGTGCAAACTTAACAGGGTCGTGGGTGTGTTTCTGGACCATTCAGCTGGTTCTCTGACCGCAGCCTCCACATGAGGAGGTCTGCAGGTGTGGGTGGGTGTGATAAGGCCCATGCAGCTGCAGGCTAGCATGCCTCGGGAGACCTGCGCATAAAAACCACAACAAGAGGGATGTGATCGGCTGTAACGGCTCAGGGAGGGAGCAGGCTTGGAGTTGTTTCATCCAACTAAACCGTGTGTTTTCTTCAAGTGCCTTCATGTGCTGTTCAACTTTTTTTATTGCTACTGATGAAGTGTTTTATCACAGATGGCCACCGCTACCACACAAAATGGAGCTGTGAGGCCAACCGGGGGAACTGGATTGGGGCTTTGTCTATGTTTGACCCATTAAAGCCTTTTTCTCTTAAACAAGTATAAAATATAAGCCTGGAGCACAAAATTTAAACTGGTGTAAAATTCAAATCAATATGCTTGAAGTGTGGAGCTAAAATGGACCCTGTTGAAGGAGACTCTTTCGTTCCTATTTTTGCTAAATGTGGGTTCAAAGGGAATTCAAAGGAATCATTGGATTTGTTTGGTTTCTTTCTTTCTTATTTTTCTTGCAGTGTCTTTACCGTACTATGTGAAGTGCCTTAAGATGAGATATGTTGTGAACTGGCATTAAAAAAAAATAAAACTAAATTACATTAAATACAAATTACTGCACTGGAATAAAGAAAACAGTTGATTTTAGGAACTTCTTAGCGTATGGGGTTCCCTGGGCGTCAGACTTAAAGGACCATCCCATTTTAGATTGGATACAGAATGCTCCGAGACAGATAGTATCATATATCTACGACAAATTAAATTCCCCAAGTATATGCAGCATCATCAGGAATGAGAGCTTGGGATAGGGATTTATTGGAATGAGGGCAAAAATTAGACTAGGATAGGATTTGGGCAAATGCTATTAGTACTTCGAAAAATCCAAATAATCAATACATACATACATCTGAAATTTTTCCATAGAGCATATTTAACACCAAGCCAAACAGGATTGGCTCCTGACCCATGTTGCTCCTTTTCCCCCCATTGAATCGTTGGCTCATTTATACATATGTTATGGGAATGTCCAGGAGTTTGCAGGTTGTGGGAGAATGTTACCAGCACTCTTACGAACCTAACAGGGGTACAATTACCAATGGACCCAGCTATACATCTCTTAAATGAGGACTCTCACATTTATATTATAGACAAAAAACACAAAAATGAACTGGCAGGCCCGACTGAAGCTAAGAAGACCGTAGTCCAGTGCTGGAAACCCCAACATGATTTGTCACTGGCTTCAGAGCTTTTTGGACATTTCCTATCTGGAGCTATCATCAGCGAGAATCAATAATGCAAGATGAAATACGATCATAACGTGGACAAATGAGATATCTGACATGAAAGACCTTCTGTTAAAATAGAAATC
Organism: Dascyllus trimaculatus; assembly: GCA_024666655.1. Taxonomy (NCBI): domain Eukaryota; kingdom Metazoa; phylum Chordata; class Actinopteri; family Pomacentridae; genus Dascyllus; species Dascyllus trimaculatus. The sequence goes on along the minus strand of CM045464.1, from coordinate 10,572,330 downwards.
CTCTATGTGGACAGCAAGTGGTGGGGTAGGGGTTGGGGGTGTGAAGTAGGGGTGAAGGGATTGGGATGTTACTGGGGTTTAAAAATGCTGACATGTAAATGGCAAGTCTGTTGCAATGTTTCAATAAAAAAAATGATTAAAAAAGAAAATTCTTGTAAAATTAGGATCAGAAACAGGTTTTTCTCACATGGAAACATTTATTCATTTTTGTTAATTATTGAGTAAGTCTGGAATTTTTGCAGAGACTTCATTTTCTTACATGCACACACATTAACAGAGCACAAATGATTAATCATAATTATCAATAAGTTCTGAAAATAGACATAAAATATGTATTTAAAATGCTGCAGGAGAGTAGGACTCCTGATTTTAAAAAACGACTGTGAAAAATAAAAGCCACACATAATGAAGGATATTGTGTTAAAGTACAAATAATAGAAAACCAACAGTGTCTTATTCATAGTCGTGTTTTCTTACGTTGCAGCGACTTTTTAAACTTCCCCAAATATCATCTGCTAAAAGCTTTAAGTGTAAATGTCTGCAAACAGCTTTCATCTTTTCCAGCGATGCTCACAGCTCCGGGGTGGAGGTCCTATTGTCTGTTGTGTAGCCAAAACCTTGTCTTTCCTGCCAGCGAGGCAAAACCTCAAAAATCACTTTGCTTTAATCTGTTTCGACGGGGCAGACGGCGTCCATCATGACTAAGCACAGCGTGGTCAAATGAATGTGGCCCTAATTATTAGTCTTTAAAGTGAATCTCGCGTTGTAAATCACATTTGTGTAAGAGCAAGAAAACCTTAACTGACCTGCAGCCTGTAATTATGAAAACACACATGCATGTCGAGTGAAACTGCCTTAGGCTCGAAGCTTCAGGGTAAGTCGAGGCGACAACCAAACTCAGACAAATTATGACTTAAAGAAAATTAACAAAACAAACAAGAAGTGTTCCTTAAATGTCCCTGCGGTGCTGTGCTGTTTTATCAGTACAGTCTGTGCAGCAGATTGCGTGCTGATACTGTGAATGTCAACTGTTGCCTCTGAGCACCTCTCATTGTCAGGTATTTTGAGGCCAAGTGTTGCACCACTTCTCATATATTTCCGAATTTCTCTTTTGCACATTTAGATTAATAACTTCAGAATGCGCTTCTGTGTTATAAAGGCTTGTGAGTGATGAAGCAGGCAATTAATTACACTGAATAATCAGGGTAAAGGCAGCTATACAGGCTAATCTTGCACTGATTTTCACTCATAACGGAATCACAAATGCAGCTTTTCTCCTTATTTTTCTGCAGTGTTAAGATTCCAGTTTAAAATGCAAAAGAAAACAGTATAAAAGGGAACAGACATGTCTCATACAGCCATTGACCCGACATATACACATCAATCAGCCACAGTATTCTTACTATTTCTGTTGTATTTTTGTGGTTTGTGCTGTTTTGTAGCTTATATATATGCAACAACATGGTGTTTTATTATTATTTTAAATGCAAAAAAAAACTGTACGAGCCAGAGTTTGTCCAGGAGAATTTTTTTCATGCATTGTCCCTTACCAGATGTCAAAAACGCACCTTATGCAAAGACTAAAACGACAAATTAGTAACGATTACAATAACATAAACACAAGATATCACATTACCCAAAACTCTGTCAGTTTCACACACTGTAGTTTGGATAAATAAGCAAAAATATATTAAGAATAGCAGAAAATGATGGTAGATCTCTTTAAAAAGCTTTACTTTTGTGCCTCAACGTAGCTTCTCGTGTTGCTGTGTGACAAAAAATGCTAAAGGAAAAAGAAACAACACTTTGGTTTAATAAGAGCGGCAAGATCATCTCTGGATTGTGACTTAGTGCGTATTTTTAGTCAAAATCACAGCCCGATGTTTCCTTTGTTTTCGTCAATGCTGCCATTTAGTGTGCGCGTGTGTGTATGCATATGTGTGTGCGTCGTGTGTCATGTCAACAGTCTGATCCAGAGAGTCTGGGCGGAAAAAGCAGGAAGCTGCAGTGACGTTGAACATTGTACACAGATGTTTATGTATATTTATAAATACAAGGTTGTAGCGGAGAAATCACATATCTACATTTGCCCAGTTGCTTTTCGTCTAGACTTGTATTTATGTTTGTAAAGGCAGCAATTATGTAGTGCAAGTGCAGGGAAGTGTGTTTTTATTATAATTAGAAAAAAGTTTAGTCTCCTGAACTTTAGGGACTTCATGGGACTACGGCTGATGTGCAGAAAAGACTAAAACACTGTTGAAATTTAGGTGTCAAATACACTTACCCTGACATCTCTAAAATTATCTAAAATCCATAAACTCATTTGAACTCCCTTGTCACTCTATAATTCATTAAAGAGGCATTTACGGAAGCTTCGTGGCTCTACTTGTTCCTTCTTGCGTCTGAATTGGCAGCTTCCCAAAAAAGCTGAAGAAAAGCATAAAAGTGTAACAACAGCATGTTTGATTTAGATTAAAAAAAAAACCTACATAAAGTAATTGTTTCTTTTAAACTGTAGACACTATATGCTTTAGTCATGTTGAGTTCTAATATCTTTTTTTTTCACCAGAAAAAACTTGATTTATGGCACCTTTTTCCGCCCCGAGTAGTGTGTGCAGACTTTCCTTTCAGATCTCGTACAGCCCCAGCGACCTGAGGGTTTGCAGAAAAAAGACACTGCTGCTCATTATGCTCATGGTAATAACTGTGTGTCAGCGTTTTATCGGCTCGCCCTCAAGTGAAGGAGACGTGCTTAAAACCCCCAGAGGAAATCATGCCCTTAACTGCTTCATCAAAGAAAAGGAAAAAAATCACAAAAGTTATGAGAAAAGAAGAAGAGGAAAGTTTCCAGCAAATGATCACGTAGCTGGAAATGTGTAAAAGCAAAAACACACAGATTTTGATATGTGTCGAGTTTTAGGTTTGGGTTGAGTAACGGAACACGTTACAGAATATTAAGAATAGTAAACATAAGTAGATGTTATCAGTTACAACAACAATTTAAATGGGTAGTATAGAGGTAAATAATTACAATAAATGGATTGCATTCAAAGATTACTTTGGTTAAGTCTGCAGTCTCACTCAAATTTAAACTTAGTTGTAGTTTAGTCGAACATTTCTAGTGTGACTCACCGGATGTATCCTGCAGGTGTATAATTTTCATAATCCCCTTTACTGTGGGAATAAGGAAAACCACATGGCTATTAACCTGCAACACTGAAAATTTCAAGTTTTAGAAATTTTGGTTGTGCATTAATGAAACTCTCCTAGTTTTGATGATAGCACTTGTCTCCCTGTGTGCAAATGTTCCACCTAAAAAAAATCCCCATCATTATGTTGAGGGGACCGGACCCCCCTGTTGCACCCTGGGCATAGCGCCACCTAAGGCAACTGTAACTGCTTTGAAGAAATATAAACAAACAACAGCATTTTTCCCCCCTATAGAAGAATGATAACGAGGCTGCACCTTGTTATCATTCTTCTATAGGGGGGAAGACCAAGACCAAAAACTTGCTGGTCAAATTGCTTACAGAGCTAACTACCTATTTAGCCAAACAGCTAGCCAAGTGCAGATTAGCCTGTTAGCATTGTCAGCATTGTAGCTAGTTTGCTTAGCATGTCTAGCTAATAAACAAACCAAACAAAGTGGAGAACAGCCAAATTTACAACATGCATGATATTCACATCTAATAATGTAAATACCCACGTAAAAGTTTGAGAACCACTACCTTTTGGTGTGTGAGATAGCTTTTCTGTTCTCTGCAGCAGTGTAGATTTATGTTAGTGGTATTTGTCTTTTTAACTCACTTTAAGAGGATTTTTTGCAAAATGTTCTAAGGAACGGTGTATTCATAGTTTTATTTTCATCTCATATGCTGGTTTCACTCTAACTTGATGCTGTAGGAAATCAAAAAGTCAGGGAAAAACTGGGTCTTCATCCTTTTAGTAAGAAAAAACCCCTATCAGAGTGACTCCTGGGTTCAGTCTTGTTTAGGTGGCAGCATTGTGTGAGTGCCACCTTCATCCACAGTGTTAACTTGCAACAATATTGTGAAACAATGTTGAAGTAATCCAAAATATGTAAAAATATCAGTCGCTTTCAGTAATCTGACGAAATACGTTCCAGAATGCATTTAACACACACATTGTGTAATCCGTAGCAGAATACATTCTTACAAGTAATCCAACATAACACATCTGTGGTACCAGTAACCATGACTAAGCATTACCTCACACAGGCTACTGCTTAATATCCTGTCTTTAATTACTCAATACACACATTTTTTTTCTTCAACATATATTTTTGCAGAAGCTGCAAAAGCATGTTTTTATCTGTTGGCAATAAAAAGCTGAATGTGTTGCATTGTGTGCCGTTCCAACCGGTTCTGTTCTACCCATTAGCAATAACTGTATGATGCACCTAATGATGCCCTATAATACCAGAGGTCCACCTAATGCAGTACCACCTAATGTTTTTATATGTTTTTCCTACATTTATGCAGATCCTCTGTGTTATTCCAAGTCTTTCTCTGCGTGCTAACAATGTTTTTCTCTCCTTCTCTTCCAGTTGAGATGTTGCTGAATCACTTTGGGGTCACAACATCATCATGAGATGGGGAGGCTGGTGACCGCAGGCAGCGACACAAGAGGTGGTGCTGTGTGTTGTAATTTGCAGCTGCTGGTTTCTTGGCAAACTAAATCGTGCTGTGGAGTCGCCTCAGGGAATAATTTGCTCAAATGTTGAAAGGAGGGACAAATTCAAGAGGTCTGAATGGCCAGTAAGTAGGATTATTTATTGTCACATTGCACCAGATGACCACAAAACACCTGCAGGAGGTTGATAATGCTGTTAACTTTCCAGGTGCTGAGGTTTTTCTGGCTTGCCAAGCGGCTTTCCGGGTTTTGGGCTGTTTTTGTAGAAAAATCTCCACACCCAATGAAGTCATGCTGATGCTGGTGAAATCCCAGCTGTGGTTGAACCAGCTAGTAAAACAGCAGTGAAAGATTACCTCCCCTCTGGAGTCTAATCACCAGTGAGTATACCGCTAACGGTTTATTTATAGCAACATAATTTACTTTCATGCATAACATGTAGAGACAGGATGAGAAAACCAGTTAAAGGGTTTTATGTACAGTACCTTTTATAAAGGTTAGAGCAATTTAAAATGCTATACAAATGATTTACAAGCTGGCAGGACAGTTTAAGTGTAAAGAGTAAACCCATTAGAAAAAAGCAGCAGTTATTGTTGTCAATATTTAAGCAACAATTTAGCACCAAATGCTTGAGACATATGTTATGAATTGGCAATATATAAATAAAACTGAATTTACTTGAATTGAGGGTAAGCATGTGGTACAAAACATAAAGTGACCATAAACCCTTCTGAACATTTTAAAACTTTATTTAAAAAAAAACAATAAAAATTTAGTGATTTGCAGTGATACTTAAATTGTCCATGCAAAAGGCCAGTTTGTTTGTATAGTACCCTTCGACAGGGTAATTTCAAGTGCTTTACATAAAAAATAGTTCCACATTTGATTTAGTAAAAGGTAGTGGCAAAGAGGAAAGTTTTAAGCCTCAGTTTAAAACACGAGTCTGAGCTAACCAAGTTTTTCTGGGAGTTTGTTCCACATATGTGAAGTATAAAAACTAAATGCTGCTTTTCCATGTTCAGACAAGTTGTGGCAAAATCACTTTACACGGAAATTAGACGAGCTTAGTTTTCTTACATTTTTCTGCCTTATTTTTGTGTACTGTAACAATTTTACGACATTGAACCTACTGAGTGTCTCCTGTGTGCTTTGGTAGAGGGTAAATTAACTTGAAGATGATTCACTTCCACCACCAAGAGGCTTCCTCAGTTCTAACTGACTGTTGGGAACTTACTCTCACCTCCAGCTCACATGACTCAAGGTGTGAATGGTGGTAGAACAGGTTAGGGAGGGATGTCAGGACTGCATTATAAGTAGCTGGTAAGTGGCGTTGTAGACCATCTACTGGGTTTGAACATAGCTGTTGCAGTTTAACATAAATGGCTTCCTTCACTTCTACATTAATCTGTCTTCTCTGTTCAGACTGTCTTTTAAGAAGTGTCTTTTATTGTTGAGATGCAGATGGACTGCTAAGTTTTGTGTTGAAGCTGTTGTTTAGTCTCTTATATTTATATATATGGGTCTATGCACTTCTCGCTGCATCGGGCTACATACACAACACTGCTCAGCTTGTGTTTGGTTGTTTTATACTCAAGGTGAACTAGTTTATTGTCTTACAGTGCTGCTGTGTCTGAAGTGCACTGGGGTGTTGTGTTTGGAGGACATCCTAAGTTTTTCCAGCTACTTATGAGATGACGGTGTTGTTATCCCTGCTCTTCTTTTCTTCTCCGTTTAATGTTATTTCAGCTCTCCTTGCAGACTTAATGAAGGCCCAGATGGGATGATCACAGGTCTTTAGTGCTTCTTTTCTCTTCCCTCTGTTGGATGACCTCCAGCTTATGCTGCAGTGGAGTCAAAGAGTATGTATTGGTCTGTGAGTGGAGGTTTTAGGGACGCACCAAGTTGATACCGAGTCAAATAATTGGATCCAGTCTGTGACAATGGTGCCACTTTATTGGATGTTATTCTATGTTAATATGTATGTGTGCATGTAACATCACGCATCAGCATTGCATGGGTAGAGGGAGTGTTAACAGCATGCCAGTAGCATGCAGGAAACTAATAAGGAAGGGCGAACAGTTAAGAGGTGTCTCTCACTTGCTTTGCCAACAAGTTCTGTTTATTTGCATTAGTTTGTTTGCCGTTAAATCACAATTTAGTCTCAAACAGTGAGTTTACCACAACAGCAGTGTTTCTCCTTGTTGGCTTCCCTTTTTTCTTCCATTTTGTTCTGTTCAAACTAACATTTGTTGAGTAGTTTATGTAACGAGCTGTCATCAACTTGAGTCTTATTATCTTGACTTTACCTGCCTCTCTTCTGCTCCATGTGTCTACAGAAGCAAAACAGACAAACATGACGTAACAGAGAAAGTAGACGACCTTAAATGACAGCTGATACTGAGCTGAAATGAAATCAATGCAAATATCTAATGTAAATTAAATTAATAAAATATAGAGAGATTTTTATTAAAGACAATGGTAATGGAAACACTTTTGGTTTACATTTTGTTTTTAATTGATGCAGATCTATTGTTTTATACTGAAGGTCTAATTCCCGACCTTTTCCTTTTGCTGCATTAACAGGCTTACACTTTTATTTTGAAGGTTTTTTTAAACCAAGTTGCTCATCCATAATTATTCAATTATCATTTAAGAAATTATTTTATTTGTTTATATGTATGTAGTTGTTAAATTTTTTTGTTGACCACAGTTTATTAACTAAACACTGACACAAGATTGACATTTGGCATCGAGACTGAGAAAGTCAGATCAGTGTGTGTCTATTAGGTTCCAGTAAACTGTATTGTCGAGGCTTCATCCTCCTCAATGTGCCCAGCAGATTCCAAAAAAAGGCGGCTTGTTTTTACTGACATCCTCCTTTGTAAATTTCTGTAAATGTTCTGTGAACTTTGACTCAGATCTCATCCACATGGCTGAACCAGTGGCTGGGTGTTGTCCTTCAGATGAAACCAGTGTAAAATCAAAACTGTATTCCCCACTGTGAGGAGGAACCTGGGAATTACTGTTTTATTTGTAAGGCAACATTAGTGTTTACTTAAACACTGCATTCCTCACTTAGTAAAACAAAATGTAAGAAAGAAAATATAAGTATAATTGCAAATAATGCACCAGCAACTTGGTAAAAATCATTGAAAATTAAGACGAATTACAATTTAAATGTAGATCTGTTAATGCAGCAAGAAACTGCCCTGGAAATAATTTTTCAGTATGAAACAATACAACTGTATCAAATCAGAACAACATGTAAATATAAAACAGTGTTTCCCGTACTATTGTCTTTAATTTTAAAAAAATAATATTTTTTCTATGATAGTTACCAAAATATTTGCACTGATTTAATTTCTGTTTTGCTGTCATTTAGTTGTGCAACTTCCCCTCCTCTGCTTTGCCTCAGTGTTTGTGTGATTGTCTGTTTCACACACAGAGCAGGAAAGGCGGGTATCGTGAAGATGATGTTGCTCAAGTTGGCAAAAGTTTCCAATAAGTGTTACACCTTATAAAACAAAGAGAAGCAAACAGGGGAAAGCCGCCACTGACACTGTCAACCCACTTAACCACTGTTTGCTGTTAAATCACAATAAAGTCACAAACCAGTTCTTAGCAGATGTAAAAACAGAACTGAATTAAATAGATTGTCACAGATAATCAATCCAGCTATTTGAGTCAGTGTTGAAATGGTGCACCAGACAGACAATATCTACTCTTTGATTCACACCACTGCAGAATAAGCTGTGGGTTATCAGAACATTACACCACTGAACTGAGAGTGTCCTCATCAAGACAGACAGATTAAAGAAGCCCTTCAAACCTGCAGCTATCCCACCTGGGCCTTCAGAAAATCAGAGATTTGGGAAAAAAAAAAACAACATCAAACATGGAAGAAAGTCAGAACATGAGTAACAACGCCGTCATCTCTTATGGAGCTGGAGTATGTGGAAAAACTTAGGACATCCTCCAAACACAACATCCCAGTGGACTTAAGACGCAGCAAAACTGAGACATAACCTGGTTCACCATGAGGACAAAACACCAAAACACAAGCTGAGCAATTTTGTATAAGTCCAATGCAGCCAGGAGTGCACAGACCTGTACATGGAGGAGACTAAACAAGAGCTTCACAATCACACAGTTCAACACAAGACATAGCAGTCCATCTGCTAAGTAGTGTTGAAATCCTCCTACTCACCCATAAAGCACTCCATAACCAGGCCCCCTCTTACCTTAAAGACTTGCTCCACCCCTACACCCCTTCCTGTACCCTCCGTTCCTCTGACGCAAACCTCCTGACCATCCCCAGGACCAGGCATCGAACCTGGGGGGACAGAGCTTTCTCTGCTGTAAACCCCTCCCTTTGGAAGTCACTCCCGCAACATATCTGTGATACCTACCGCTGACCCTACCATCTTCAAGACTAAACTAAAAACACACCCGTACCGCACTGCTTTCAACTTGTCACCTCTCTAAATTTATACACAATACATTATTTACATTAGACTTCAGCCATGTATTTTTGCTTTCTACTGCACTTTCTGCTGTACTTGTTCTGTTTGATTGATTTTGTATACTTGTATTTGGGTTTGTTTTAAACTAGTGCTGTCAAAAATATCGCGTTATTAACGCGTTAACGCAAATCAATTTTAACGGCGTCAATTTTTTTATCGCGAGATTAACGCGGGCGGGGGCATGGTTGGCGAGGTCGAGGTGTTTACCGTCGGAGTCCGACAGGATCTCCTGCTGGCGGTGGTACAGCAGCAGTCTCCTCGCCTCCATGCCTTTCTGTCGGCTCCTTTTCCCAGTCCCGAACCGCCTGCCGCTGGTCCACGCGGTTCGGGGCGCGCACCGCCAGGCGACGGCGGCCTGGGGTGCGCGCATGACGATTGACAAGACTAAAGTTATCTGTGTGTTGTCAGAGTGAACTGAGTTATTATCATCGTAGCACATCCAGTCTGTAATACCACTTGATGGCCAAACACAGCTGACGCGAATTCTCCGCCTCCTCCTCATATAAAATGATAATTCAAGGGACATTTAGAATAGATAAAAAATGTGCGATTAATTTGCGATTAATCGCGAGTTAACTATGACATTCATGCGATTAATCGCGATTAAAAATTTTAATCGATTGACAGCACTATTTTAAACCTGTAAAGCATCCTTGAGTTTTTGAAAAGCACCCTATAAATGCAATGTATTATTATTATTATTTGCATCTGAGAGATATGGAGTACTCTCTTAAGTACAATAATATTCATAAGTCCAATGCAGCAAGGAGTGCACAGACCTATATATTGGGGAGACTGAACAACAGCTCCAAGAGAGTTCTTTAACGGCAGCAATGTAAACCTTCTGGACAGAGAGGACAGATAATTTGAGAGAGGAGTTAAGGAAGCCATCTTTGCTGAGCTTCAAGAGCCACCTTCAAACAGAGAAGGTTGTCTATGATATGGCTGGGCATCGAGAACCGGTTCTGAAATCTAATTTGGCCTCTACTTATCAACTCCTAAACAAATTTCACTTGTGCTCGTTTTACTTGATGTAGTTTTGGACACTGACATCCCTCCTCAGGTAGTTTTACCACCATTCACATCTTGAGTTGTGTGAGGCGGAAGTGAGAATAAATACTTGGAGCTTCTCGCCAGTCAACTAGAACTACAGAAGCTACTAGGATGAGATGAAACACCTTCAAGAAACCAAAGAGTCTAGTTACCTTCTACTGAAGCACTTAGGATTATAATGACCTGTATAACTGTGAATCTACAGACTTGTACATTTTTACTGTCACTTATCTTTTTTCTTCTATGACTTCTTGGAAGATTTATACTTAATTCATGAAATGCTAAGAGAAGCAAGAGTTGGTCTAAAACAGGATACAATGCATGCAAAGTAACAGCAGGTTAAAAGGTGCTACACGCAGGCAAAAGTAAATGCACAGAAAAATCCACCTCGACTCCAGAGGGTTTGTGTCTTTTAGATGTTTCCTATTGATTCCTGTGAGTTAGCCCCGCTTCCACTGGAACATCTGGATGCAGTTTTATCTGAAAAATACACAAAATTATACAAGATTACAGTGGCGTTAACTATTTTGACAGCTCATCTGGCAAATTTCACATGTTTAACAACAGTTCTAGTGTAAGAAAATGTCCTTTTGCTGTGACGTTGAACAGGTTAAGTCAGGGAGGAATTCAGTCAGGGGTTTGAAGTTGGGGCAGATTAATTTTCTTCTCTCTTAATTTGGTCATTTAAGTTTTTCACTTGTCATATTTCTGCAGAAATATTTCAAGAATTGATTGAATGAATTTCTCTGTATATTATTGATGATGCTCTTTGCCTGTACCTTGATGATCATAATAAAAAATAGATAAATCAACTTAAATATTGGCCTACAGTTTTGTTATTATGAAAAGATCAAAATATAAGATTTTTTTTTAAAATTTATTTATACATACATATTTACACGTAACTCTCACTCCTTTTGTCTGCAGCATTCAGAACACATATCAGAAACTACCTTAATTGTCAAAATACTAAGGTTTTCAGCTGATTATTTATGATTGCCAGATTTCTTGATCAGTCATTTGATCTGTTAAATGTTTGAATATAGTAAAGTTTCACAAAAAAAGTTCAAGGTGATGTCATAAGGTGTCCAAACCACAAAGATGTCACACAAAAGAAAGAAGCAGCTGCAAATCCTCCAAAGTTAGAGTCTGGACCTAGTGGATGAATTCATTAAGTCCATTATTTGATGGATTGATAATCAATTAATGGACTGTCTGAGTTCTAATATTTGAATTTCACCTCCTGGCTTCCTAAGTGATCGTAACCATACACTGTTAAAGCACCCCATCATACAAAACTTACATTAAAAACTAACATAAAAAATTAAATAAAGGATAAATCACATTTTCTGTGCGCTGTTGATGAAAAACTTAAACACCAACACATAAACACAAGATATTTTAAAGCTTGAGTCACTCCCCCTGGATTCATCAGAGGCTACACATCGCAGATCTGCTCTTCCTCAGAAACTGTAATAACAAGCTGCAGCCTCAACATGGCCGCTTGTTTGTTTTGGCAGAGGAAGATTTCCTGATTCATGTCAGTGACTCTACAGCAAGTGCAGCTCAAGAGACAAGTTCCAGCTGACATAAATCTGTACTAATGAAAAAAAGAAACGTGATGACAGTACTTGAAATACATCACATCCCAATGACCTACAGTAAGCTTTTCTTTTAAATATTAAAGTAGTTTAAGGAAATTTAGAGGCTCATTAAAAAATCCCCCCCAAAAAGGCACAGTTTTAAGTATTTTCTGACACATTGTCAGGCTGAGAAACCCTGCAGTCACATCAGGTCGTCATTCATGGGTTGAGTGACTTTCACAGCCCTCAGGCTGTTGTCACACATTAAAACCATGTTGTTAAATTTCAAAATGAGCCATTCACATGTGATTTACTTTTCCAAAATACACTTCCCCCTCAGGAACAGTGACTTTCCATTTATGCTAAGATAAACCAAATTTCCAAACCAAAAAGGAAAAAACATATCAGATAAAGAGAAGCACTTTGTGTGGACGTTTAAAATCAGTCTTCTGTTGATCCGTCTGTAGTCGTGGTTAGTCACTGGTTTTCCCCATGTCAAGACTAATGTGTTAACAACTTTTGTGTTTTCTGTTTAGTTTTTTGGTCTTCATTTTACATAAAACTGAGCAAATGCAAACTGCACTCATCTTTTTTTGTCACAACAACGTTAGCATAACATTAGCCACTGTGAGAGTAGCCAGTTTCCTGGTTTGTGACAACGGCTCGTGTTTCTTGTTCAGTTTTTGCAGACATTTCTGAGACAGCAGAGTGACAACAGATAGACAAAAGAGGCTACATCAGAGCTGAAGTGGCGCATTTAATTGATTCATAATCCGTCAATAAAAATACAGATACCGGTAATCAGAAAAATGGACCACAATAATGGGCCAGGCTGATAACCGGTCTATCCCTAATCTTGACTGTCTGGGACTGGTGTGGACACTCCCTGTAGGTCGCTACTAATCTACTAGTTTCTCCCATGTTTGTACTCTTAGCTTGCTAGCTATGGCATTACAGTTAGCATGCTAATTAACCTGGCCTTTCAACTCAGCACAAACTTAATTGAATCAGCTACCTCAGACCCCCCAAAGCATCAATGAGGACAGGTTACTGTAGAACAACTAATTCTGTAGTTTGAAATTAATCACATGGTTAATGAAATAACAGCCCTTCAATGTTCTTATCTGTATTTATTTGCTTGTGCCTCTGTGTACTGTATTCCGAGCAGCTGTCAACAACAATGACATACACTCTTTTTATAGCATCATATAACTAATCATCTTATCATGTTTATGTTCATTTGAGTGCAATTTTCTGATAAGTAAATAACATGACAAAAAGCATATCTGGAAAAATTATTATGCTATTAAAGACACAGTGGAGGAGTTTACCATATGATAAATGTCCATTACAATGAAGCCCTTCAAGCCAAACGAGTTCACACAATGCTGTACGTCCTTGCCAGGTAAATCTATTGGTATTGCGCAGTATAACTGGGCGCAGCAACTAGGTGTATTTTGAAAAAACAACCTAGGAGTCATCAGGGAACTGTCTGATGCTTTAGATAATAAAGAAACTCTGTTCAGGAGCACTGCAGCGTGAAAGCGGAAGCAGTCAATGGCGAGGTATGCGTTTGATTACTTTTACTACCATATGGGGGAGACAACAGTTCTGCCCTGAAGGATTCAATTTTGTCTTGTAGGAGGCGAGGCTTTGATACCACATCTCCTCCCCCAGCCCCTATTAGGCAGACTATGATTGTAATTTATGTCATGTCAACACCAATTTCTAGGAGATTTAGGCTTAACTTCTGGGGAGCTTCCATCTTTACATACAGTCCGTGATTTACAATTAACAATGTTTAGTATTTTATGAGCGCACATGTTTTTAAATGTAAAATCTCTATAGGAAAATTAACTAGTATCTACAGCTGACAGATGGCTGTACTGCAGATCTTTCTTAAATGTAGCTGAGTGCAAGTTTTAGGGTAATTTATCAGTTCATCATGAAGGAAACTTCATGCAACATGCAAATCAGCATGATAAATAAAAGGGGAGAGGACAAGAAAAGTCAAACAGCTCAGCTTCTGCGAGTTCACAGGAATGAGAATGTAGTTAAAAGAGAGCGTGTGAAAAAGGAACAGAGGGACAAAGAGCGAACAGAAATAGCTCGTGTGAAAGAGAGCAAGATGGAGCAAGTCAGAAAGAGGAGGGCAGATATATTTCGCTGCCTATAAAGCTTCAGCATGCTTCTTGTTTTGGACGTTAGCAGAAGTGAATCCTGGCTGTAAGAAATGACAATACAACAATAAAACTTGTCGAACTGAGGACGCCGTCTGTCGTGTTTGCTTGAAGGAGCACATTTCTGTACATCTTGTGGGATTGGTTCAGTTCATTTAACCCATGGGACACTCACTTTTTTAGTTTTATTCAATCGGACTGGCAGGAATACTTCAGAAAGAAGATGTGCTCTGAAATATTTACGCTGACAAAACTTCTAATGAATAGATGGCCCAAGTTTAGTTCCATGAGTCAGGATGTGGAGCCGCCTCTGTCATTTTTTCAAAGATTGAAGTTCAATTGTAGTTTCCTCTGATGCTAATAATCAACTACCTCTTAGTGACAGTTACCTAAATTACAACTCTAACCTAAATGATCAAAATGCAGAGTGCAACAACACATCTGACATCTGTTTCACACAACAGCTGTGGGTGTACTCGCACCTTTAATTGGTCCACTAACTGTATATTTTGAAGTGTTAATGTCAAGATCAACACTTATTATTAAAATACTACGTTTACTTACATTTTCATAATAAATCCATATCTTGATTCAATACTTTTTAGGTAATAGCCATTTGTCTCACTGTTATATGGATAGTACATGACAATATACTAATACTAATGAGTAAGCACAAAGCATTTTATTATTTTCTTTACTTTTTTAGATATTCGTTTTCCATTCAAGTAAATTAGCAACGACTGGAATTTTTTTGCTGCCATGATTTGTAATTAAGAGTTGCAGCAGTTTCTAAACTTTCAATCTTTGAGGTCTGTACAAAGGAATAGCTTAATATTTTGAGCAATACTTTGCCTTCTGATGGAGAAATATGAGGCCTTTCTTATCTGATTTGTCCAGTGGTAACAAAAATTATTTGTTTACTCAACATGAAACTGAAAGCATTGGCATTAAACCCATCTTGACCATGCTGAGTCATGCATTTTACCATTTAAACAACAATGCCACTGTTTTTCTCTCAATGCAATCCAGAGATGTTACCTACTGCATTCTTTTATTACCTGGATACTGACTATTGTAAGGCTCTGCTGTGTGGTTTTCCCAAGAAGAGCAAATCTCAACTTAGTTAAGATTAAAACCAGATAGAACTGTCTGCTTTGGAACTGATTTAGATATCCTTTAACTGGTTCAGAAACCTCTAATTTGTCGTGGTACTACCTATTTATTGGATTTCCTTTGATCTTATGAACTTTCTCGAACCCTAAAGTCTTCAAGTACAATTACACCCATCCAATGAAAAACAAAAACCCACAGAGAGGCATCCTTTTGTTATTACGGTCTACGTCTCTGGAACTACAACCTTGTACAGCTCGACCTATGTCCACACTTGTCAGATATGGTGTATAGTTTCAAATATAGCTTATAGTCAAACTTTAATAACAGTGTAACTCAAATACATGATCTGCCAGTCAGTCATATTTAATTTCATGTATATCATGTCACCAATGGCCAACACCTCTCTCATGACTACCTTTGACACACAAGTATGAGCAACAGGATGCTGAATTCAGTTTGCTTCGCACCCGCTAGTATTATTAAGAACGAGAGCTTCCTGAGTGTTGCACAAAGTTGTCAATCATTTCCCTATCATCACCCTGATACAGCTGCTAAAATTAAAAACAATATCATCTTTCTTGTCTTCGATGTAGCAAATACTGGCAGAGACATTTAAATCCTGTCATTTTCAAGTATGAAAATAACAAAACCCAATTTCCATGCCTTGAGGAAAGTGTCTAAATAGTCAGGCAGCTTTGTCCAGCATGTAGTAAAAAAATCTCTCCTGGATCAATTATTAATGTCTTCTGATGTGAATGTTTTTTCAATACAGTCTGTAAGAAAAAACATGAGTAAAATCTCGAGATCTTGACTGCTTCAACAACTCTCTACAGCTTCTTACAGGCTTTGCAAAACTCCTCCCAGAACTCTCCTCCTTCCCATTCTCTCTATTGGATTTCATGGATTTCTGATCTAATCGTGGCAAGTTTTCAATTACCTCCCCCACCCCCCTCATCCCCACTCTCACCCCAACAGGTCGAGGCAGATGGCCGCCTTCCCCAAGCCTGGTTCTGTCAGAGGTTTTCTTTTTTCCCACCCCGTCAAAGGGTTGTTTTTTTTTTTGTTCCTTCCCACCATTAACATCAACAGTGCAACTTATTGTGCACCTGGCTTTCCAGCCGAAGCCTGTGGTCCTATACATAGCCTTCAGCGTTATCTGTGGGATCACCTGGCCATGAGCTCACACACCCAGACATGTTTTTTTTTGCCTCAATCTGTTTATCCTCGTTGATGCCCTTTATAAGTTTTATGGGTTGTGGTCGCACAGGCGTGTTTAATTTGTGCATGAATCTAATTTAAACATCATATTTCCCAGTTTTGTCATTTGTCTACTTTAAAATCCCACAACACAAAGCTGAGACGCATCAAAACAGAACAATCAAACAATATTTTAGCATTACAGCTGTTATTTTGTTGCACTAGTTTATTGTCTCCCTGTGAAATACCTGCCTCAGGAGAGAATAATATGAGTAGTTCAGACTAAAGATTTGACTATATACTACTATATATAAACTTTTAACCCCAGTGTCATATGAACCAAATGTTGTGAAACAGAAACTGTGGTCAGTGTTCATGTCTTGCCTCATAATAACATTTCAGCTATACATTCCTGAGAAAGTGGAACCTCATTAGTCCTGTACTTCATACTGTTCATTTGCTGGTGTTTGTTTCAGAGTTCTTTAAAGCTGAGGTGAGAGTGTACAAGGCTGCTAAAGTGTCAAATTAAAGCAGGCGCAGGGAGTTTGGCCTCATGAAAACAAAGGTCACTGAGGTCAGAGACATCACTAACATCTGCCCGATGCTTATTCCACTAGGTTTTTACAAGGTGCTGAGTTCTGACTGGTTCAAGACTGAAATAATCTAATTATGATTGTGTCATTTTTACCGAACACATTAAAATCAGATGTGTGGATGCATAGGGAAAAAGACATGAGGCTGAAAGGAGGTCAAAAACACTTAAAACCTGTGATCATATTTGAGCTTTTTACTGGAGTCAGAAGAAAAAATGAAAGTAGGAAGTTTAGTTTAGCTAAAGGTCTTGTCTGAGAATTTTCTCCAGTACCAAAGTAACCCATTGGATGTTAGCTCTGTTAGTTGGCACTTATCATTTTGAGGCCATCATCAGTAAGTGGCTTATATCACACTTTTCAAGAGCATACAGTAAATAACAGTATAGGTCCTGCATTTAGAACATGAAGAGTCAAAATAGCCTGTGATTAAAGGGTGACATGAGGACAGGGGTGTTGATGGTGCACGGCAGAGATGAGATCTCTTAAATACTGAAAGTTTAACACCTTATATAAAGGTTAGATAACGCTGCCTATGTATTTAAGGGTGAAAGTCTGCGGAGGTGAGATGAGGTGAGCAGCTACAGAGCTGAAGTGCAGAGGACTGCTTTGCATTTTTCAGAGATATTCTTTTGATCATAATAATTCATCCATTTCAATGATTAAACACTTAAACAGCTAAAAAAAAAAGTCAAGCTGTGCTGTTTTTTTAGATGCTTAAATACTGCTATCTGTGGCGCTACCCTTTTTTCCCTAATCATAAAAAACAGGAAAACCTTGAAACAAGTCAAATCAAGTCTAATAAATTAACTTATGAGAGAGAAAACAGCCTTTAAGGCCGTGATTTTAATGTAGAAATATCCACAAATGTTTTATCAATACTGCAAAGAGACTCCACTGTAGATGTATCTAAGACTGAAAGAAAATCATGAATGTAGAAGTGATTATTTCAGGTATGAAACTGTGAAATGTCCCCAAGTAAATTCTAACATTTCAAATGTCAGATATCAGATATAATCGCACCCACAAATGTCATTAAATGAGTCAACAAATCGCGCAGCTCGGCGGTGTTCTGCAGCCCTGCAGCGCCTGTGCCAATATGCCTGACTGTGGCTTTGGTTTGATCTGGTGATCTAAGCAGAGATTAATGGAGAATAGTCAGATGAGGGCAGAGAGGAAGAGCGATGGCTTTAGGTTTGACATTTTGATCAGCTGTGTCAATGTCAATTCACAGGTATCTGTTCATTCCAGTTAACGGCTTTCACGGTTTTTCTCAGTAGCCTTTGGTACATCTCTCTGATCGGTATTGAAATTCTCTGAAAATGGCCAAATTACAAATGCTGTCTGCTGCTTCCTACAATATCAGTTGCTTAAGTCATGTTGATGAAAATGTATTATACTTGTTCAATGTTGAACAAAACACATGCAAAATGTGCAAACCAGTGGTCACATACATTTCTATTAGATGTTTTTAATAAATGTGTCCTGACATGACAGCGTTAATGCCATACAGAAACGAAAAAGAAAACTGTTTACCAGCATCACACAACACAAGATTTTAAAAATGCAAAATCAGAAATGTAAACATAAGAAACATCCCCTAGGCAGAACTGAGCATGCAGCACTGTATGCTACATTACAGCATTGCAGTCTTTATACATCTCCTGACGTCTCCTGTCTGCCAGGCTCACATCACATCATAACAGAGATCTTCCTCTGTAAAGCAGCAAGGAGAGGATCCTTTAGATTATCTCATCAAGCCTCTGCAGGCATCTGCTGTCATGTACGTTTTGCTTTATGCTTTGCAGTGCTGTAAAACAGTCTTTTTCTTGTCTGTCAACAAATTACAATACAAGATGTAAATGTGAATTCCATCCAGTCTCTTACAATCAACCTTCCTCACACTGCAGCTGCTTAACTGATATATTCCACACAGAAATCTTCAAAACCTTAGCCGTAGTTTACATCAGAAAACACTGATATCCAGATAACATGGCTTTAGAGTATCTATGTATGTATGCAAACAATGGCACAAGGACTCGTCATTCTGGTGGCACTGACATGTTCATCAGCAAATATTTACTTTTCAGGGATAAACTAAGGATTTTAAGTGAGTTCGGGTTTTTTGCAGTTAATCTACTCAGTGCTGCTGTTTGTGCAAATTGTTTTGAAAGCAGCACTCACCTGTTCTGCAAATGTTAAGACCGATTTGAGAAAACAGCAGCTTAAAAAAAACTGTAAATGGTTTATCTCGTCTTTGAATCAGTTGTTATCAGGAACAGCTGGGAGTAAAATCAGAGATAGCATGTGTGCATACATGAAGGAAATTTGAGTGTAGATAGTCAGAGATTAGTATGTTACTAAAAACTACACATACTCTGGACTATGATCTTAAATTGATCTGGTGGTGCATTCACAGGCGACACACTGGGTAGGAGAAGTTAACCTCTGATACAAGGATGACATGAACAGTATGACCTTTAGGTGCACTTTATAAACAGATAAACAAACAGACAGTAAAGTGCAATAACTGAAATATCTGTAGGACTGTTGGAAGAATTGCTGTTTATGGTCGGATGATTTGTAATGATGTTGGTAATCCCCAGACTTTTTCTTTTTGCACCTCTAGACATGCAATGCACCAAACTATTTTATGGGTTGTGCTGGTGATGCTAACATTCTTTATGTGGATCATCATAAGGTCAAATTTTAGTCTTTTTATTTATGACTAAATACCTATAAAACTAATGGCATTATAGCTGCTTAACATCACCATGTTAGTAGGCAGTTATTAGTATTCAGTGCAACCTCACACAGCTGTGTTTCATTGTCCTAAACTGGGCCCCAAATAAACACTGTGACGGCAGACGAATAAACTGCATTTAGTCAGAAGACACCAAGAAAGTATTCGACAGAAAGACTGTCAGAAAATGAGACTAATACATTTTTATCATCATAGCGTGACAAACATGCATAGCAAAGACATCACCAGCCAACATGAAATGCAACATATAGGAAAAATCCACACCATGAAACTCCAGTTAGCCACAACATCAAAACCAATGGCAGGTTGAATGAATAACACTGATCATATTGGTACTATGTGCTGTTCTGCTGGAAAGCCTTGGAATTAGACAACCATGTTGATGAGACTTAGACCCCCAAATAAATTGTCCAACAACAAACACACTCCCTCATTCAAATGGAAATCCCAAATGTCACTGGCCTACCCCCGCAGGAAAATGCACCCCACCACATGGAAAAAGCATCAAACAATCAGGAACATGTTGAGGAACATGACAATGGTCCAACATGTTGATTTGACCTCCAAACTTCCTACACCCCATTGTGATCAAGCCTCAACAGGATGCAGTGGAACAAGTTTGATTGACAGAAGCCCCACTGCACAAGCCAGAGTACCCAAAGGATCCAGTGCCAACTTCCTGGTTCCAGACCCCATAGGACACCCTGAGAGGTCCTCTTGTCCATGCCTAATGGTTTACTGCATTTCTGATCGCATAAGGGGGACCAACACAATATTAAGCAGGTTGTCATAATGTTACGCCTGATAGGTGGATATTATCAGGTGTCAAATTGGTAGCAAATAAAGGGTTAGCTAGCAAAATGGCTGAAGAAAATATCAAGTTTTTGTTGAGTTTAGAGGAAAATATTTTAAAGAATGCGACAGGGAAAATAACCATTTAATGTTTTATAGGTAACATTTGTATTTAAATGGATGCTCTGTTTAATTGATAGGGTATTCATGTGCAATATAATCAATAAAACTTTTAATTAATTTATTCAGTGTACATAGGCT
The DNA here is from genome assembly GCA_024666655.1 of Dascyllus trimaculatus. Lineage (NCBI taxonomy): Eukaryota > Metazoa > Chordata > Actinopteri > Pomacentridae > Dascyllus > Dascyllus trimaculatus. The sequence goes on along the minus strand of CM045464.1, from coordinate 10,551,621 downwards.
ATTCGTTGTGTGGGTCTATGTTAGCAGCTTACCTGTTACAATTCTACAATTTCTACCATTTCATTTAGCAGAAGCTTTTATCCAAAGCGACGTACATCTAAGACTAGATACAACACAAGCAAGGAGGAGTCAGGAGAAAACCACCTGGATAAGTGCCATAAAACAGGTGTGAGAGGACCTTGGTGCCTAGAGGCAGTGGGGGAAGATAGGGACTTTTTCCTTTTTTTTCTTGTTGCACTCTGTCAAATGCAGGAACTGTGCAGCTAATACACTTCATTATTTGGTTTGTAAATTTATCATCTGTCATAGCATCAGCTCTGTACTGCACAATGTTAATATACATGACAGATTTCCTCATATTGTGCAGCCTAAATACTAAAGCAAGAGGGTAAAACTACTAATTATCACCTGGTAAAGCAAACACACACCCACAAAAATCAACATACCCAACGACATTATACTAACAGAAAATGACACAATACAGAAGTCAGACGACACATTGAGTTTTTTTTGTAGAGCCGTTCTATCACCGTCCACAAATTTATTATATTTTTCCAGCTGTGACTAGCTTTTCCATTACATATAGAATAATATCCACTAACAGCACACTCAAAAACTACTGCATTTAGTACGCATACTGTCTGATTTAGGTGTACTTAAAGGTAGGTCATTAATGTGAACACTAGCGTCGATAATGGCTTTGATAATGCACACCAACTACACTAATGACCCACTTTAGGATATGATATCTATATATTAGTCTATTTTATGGCCTTAAATTCTCTGTAAACTGGCAGTAGTTACATGTTTTTCACCTGGAGTCAGGTGCAGCTCAGACAATAGGGCATACAAACAGACAGGTTCACGTCCCAGGTGAGGCTACTGTAACCCAAGTCCCTGATAACGGTGAGTCACTGGAGTGCTTTTGCTGCGGACGTCAGGAGATAAGAGGGCGCGTAAACAGATATTCATCGAGATGCGCTTCACGTGTACTCTGGCACCTGCACGTCTCAGTTTGAGCGGACGTGTTTTTCTTCGCCGTGCTGACTCACTCACACAGTAAACTCCTGACTTTCTCTTAGTCTTTCCAGGGTAACACACTCGTTTACATTTCAAGGGATGAAAGGTACTAACTCACATGCAATTGCTCCTGAAGCTCACTGCCTTGCAAACTGTGCTTTTAATGGGAATCTAATGCCAAGATTTATTTATTTGTTTGTTTGTTTATTTGTTTGTTTGTCTTAGGATTGCTGTTGTCCCCCTACTGGTGAATTATGCATTGCTGGGAGAAAGTTTGAAAGTTAACTTGTCTTTTTATGGTCTTTAATTTCCAAGTTGGATCATTATTTTGTGGGAGTTACAGAATAGATGGGTGCATTAATATCTAAAGTGTTACAGGCATATCTTATTTTGAGTAGGGATACCACTGTTATTAGGATCAATACAAAAAAGTGCATCTGCTGCTGGTTTGAGCATGTGATGAGAAAATTCACACAATATTTTTCTTTTTATTATGCACGTGATTAACCTTTTCCAACCTGATGCCAATTTTAGAATCCTATGAGACATTCATTCACCCTAGTACTCTAATGACTAATATGAACCTTGTTGTGCTTCATGTTAGAAAATTTTAGAACTGGTTCAACAACATTGCTGTTGACTGATTCATCATTTTAAAGTTGCGGTATTCTGTAATTTACAGTTTTGCAGTTTAGTTTTTCACATTCCACCCTGGGGATTAAATTTTCCCAAGCAGCTCTAATCCACATTCGTTTTGGTTGGCCTTTAGGAGCCGTTACTGTTTGAATTTGGGAATGTATTTTTATAGATACACTGCTCAGCCACAACATTCTGACCACTGACAGGTGAAGTGAATAACATTGATCATATTGGTGCTATGTGGTGTTCTGATGGAAAACCTTGGATTCTGACATCCATGTTGATGAGACTTAGACACCCAAATAAACATTGTCCCACAACAAGCACACTCCCTCATTCAAAAGGAAATCCCAAATGTCACTGCAGGAAAATGCACCCAACACATGGAAAAAACATCAAACATCTTAAGGAACATGACAATGGTCCAACATGTTGATCTGACCTCCAAACTTCCTACACCCCATTCTGATCAAGCATCAACAGGATGCAGTGGAACAAGTTTGATGGACAGAGGCCCCACTGCACAAGCCAGAGTACCCAAAGGATCCAGTATCAACATCCTGGATCCAGACCCCATAGGACACCCTGAGAGGTCCTCTGGTCCATGCCCAATGGTTCAGAGCATTTTTGAGCACAAAAGGGGGACCAACACGATATTAGAAAGGTGGTCATAATGTTATGGCTGATCAGTGTATACTACGGTTTAAGAGGTTATTGTAATTGAATAGAGATGGGTACCAAACCCCAGGGCTAAATTTAAAGGAGGATTGATGAGCTTCGACATTAACGGTTCTGCTGTCAGTGCTTTAGAAAATAAGAAGATGTTATCTTGCACATTTTATCTCACATTCTTTTATTATGCATTTTTTCTTTCTGGATCAAAATCTCTCCGTCAGACACTTGCAGCTCCGAGCAGCACAGACAAAATGCTCTCAGTAATGTTTATATAAAGATAAAGATAAAGATAAAGAGACTTTATTGTCATTGTGCAGAAGTACAACGAAATTTGTATGGAAGAATACGTCACAGGGTTTTTTCACATAAGAGCAAAAACATGACCAGACATCCAGCAAAAGTTGCTTTTAGACACACAGAGAAATGAACAGTTTGCCTGCTGAGCTCAGAGTTCATCACAGCTATGTATGTATGCTAGCAGCCCTCACTTACATGAGGTAATGATTAAAAGTGACAGCCATTGGCCAGCTGATTATTGAGCTGTGGCTGCATTAATAGAATCAGTCTGAGATGGGCAGAGCATAATCTGAAGAGTCAGTTTCAGAGCGCACAGAGCAGCAGGGGACGTAGTAATTTGGGGCTGCAGACAAATCTGTCTGGCTTTGATTTCACTTTTTCTTTCACTGAATGTCGTCGTTAGAAGGAGAAGAAGTACTTCAACTGTTTTCTTAACTAAATCTATTAATATTGCACAGTAAGTTTTTTTTACTTAATGGTGATGAATGAAAAAGTTATTACCAGCACATTGTACTTAAATTTACCGATCTGCTAAAAGTGAAGATTTCTGGTCATTTTTATACAATGCTGGACAATTTAATGAAACACAAGGCATATTGTTTTATTTTGTGACACACAACACTTGCATCACCACAACATATGTATGTATATCTATTAAGTAATTTGGTCAAAATATTGCTGTTTCTTTATTTTATTTTCAATATCACATTATAGTATACAGTAAATAGAACAAAGGTTTGTTAAAAAACAATGTTATTGCCGAGTGCTTTTCAAGAATGCTAATTTATATACAGTACATATGAGAAAATAAAGTAATCTTAATTCTGTTCTTAATTGGTTTGGGGTTTTTCAGCTATATTTTATATAAAATATTAAAAAATATACATAAAAAATAATGTACTGGATTGATAAGCAGTGTCTGTAAGAGTAGTGCTCCTAGAATTGACAGGGAATTGCAAAAAGAAGTGTTTAAAAAAGCCACCAAGTGGTAGAAGGAGCTATAAAGATAACAACAATCTGCTTGCAAAGTATCCATCGTATTTTGTATTTGTAGAGACTAAACTTCCCCCAAATTTCCCCAAATATGCAAAAGCCTTTCATGTCACAACAGTTTCCTCTATAGTGCCAACAGTAGTGATATACATCAGACTGCTATCTAAGTGTGACGCACCTTTCTACCTCTGTTGTAGCGAGGATTAACGGCAGATTTTATGTCTTTTCCCTGAAGCCATTTACATTTCTATTTAACATATGGTGCTAAGAACGAATCAGGTGTCTGAACGGTTTCCGTTCTTATCTCTGATTAAAACTCAAAAGAAAAAAACCCTGTCAGTTCTGTTGTTTATCTGCCAGCGAGTGCGCCGAAACTCTGCACAGTCTCGTCTTGTTTGTCAGATTATAATTACAGAACCAGACTGTGGTGTTCATCACAAGGACTCTGTTACATAAGAAAACAAATAGCCTGTTGGATCATTCTGAATGCCGCGATGACAACAAGCTGAAGGTTAAACACTCACCAGGGATCATAAAAAAGGCCTAATGGTTAAAAACACCGAAGAGTAATTTAATCTCTCGTGTGTCTGCAACGCTCATGAGCAATTATCCTCTTTTATTAGAACTTTTGTTGTTGGTTTCTTTTTACTACGCTGTCAGTCTTTTCTTCAGGTTTAGATTACATTTATTCCTCACTGAATGATACACAGTCCATGAAGGCTGCTGACTGCCTGTAGCTCAGTCTCTGCATCGCCTCAGGCCTTTGTGCAGCACCGACTGAGAATACGTCCGGACATGTCTCAGAGCAACCTTACCACACACACACACACACGCACACGCCCAAACACACACACACACACACACACACACACACACACACACACACACACACACACATCACATTCAATCTACATGCTGCTGAGATGCACACAGGCTTCCATAAGCGCACACACCATCATGGAGTGTGGTTAGAACCAGCTGCTCAGCTGTTTTACTACCCAGATAAGACGGTGTTGCGTTCAGCCCGACACTCACTGGTAAAATTAACAACAACCGATGACCTCAGTGACACCCAGTGAGGAAAGAGTTCAGTCTCTGTTTACAAGCCGCCCTCTTTCAAGATAAGCTTCGCCCAAATGTCAAAAAGCAACATCATTCATTTAGCGGATGGTTTGAGTTTTCAGATATCCACTTCAAACCCATTTTACTGCAGCTATCTAATGGATCAAATGCATTTCTCCAATCCCATCAGGGGAAACTGCAAAATTATTTTCAGGGAATTTTCAGGAAAAAATAAAACTGAAACTGTGGCGAGGTACTTGCAGCACAACCTGTTTAGTGCTGCTCAGGCAAACTCTGATGTATTTTTCCATCAAGAGCTGTCTGTGGAACTCTGGTGTAGACTAAACAACCGTACCCAAACCAGGAAGGTCTCCGTCTGCGTTTGGTGTTGAGCAAACGATCCAACCACAGGATTTTACAAGAGCAGATATGTGATTTTTAGCATGTATGCTATTAAATTCATATGCGAGGAAGTGATCTTATTCTTAAATAAGCAATATAATCAAGAAACATCCATACAGTTCAGCATGGGAGTGTAAAGATTTTCCACGACTGATCAGAGAAAAGATTTAAACCAGTTAAACAATTACTACTTATTAATCACTTCATGTCGTCGTTAGCACTTTGAACCACTAGTTTGTCTATTCCAGTGGTGCTCTGGTGCTCAGTTTGGCACTACTTATTTATATTTCTGTACATACACCTTTTCATTTCATTTAATTTCCCTTGTTTTTATATGTTCATGTCCAGTCTGTTATTTGTATGTAAGGAGAAAATGACAATAAAACTGATTCTGATTCTAGAGAAGGGAAATATTTACATAAGGGGCAGCAAAGCATGAGCTGCCGTCAGTCTGATTTCCTCATGTGTGCAACCACAGGTGTACATTCAGTGACTTATGTCTGGATGGAAACCCAGCTAGTGACTTTTGGACAAACATTTTTTTATTCAAACTAGCAAGGAAAGTAAACATTATTGTTCCACCTATGCTAAAGGCAATAAATCTTTCGTTATTTGAGAGATATTTATGCATTTTCCTGTTATTCCTGAACAGTTGATACACAACAATGTCTATTACGCTGAAGTAAATGAAACTCCAATTAACAAAACTTTTATTTTAATCCTCAACTCTTATTATTTTAGTACTGGCGTTCCACCTTTGGTACTGACTAGTCTCTTTTGTGGGGTGCTTGAAACCTCCAAAGTGGCTCGAAAATTCTGCAATAAAAGAAAAACCTGGATTAAGATAAACAGCTGGTACTAATGCATCCAATAGCAGGTGGATGGAGACACACCTAATGGAAAGATACAATGGATGTGTTCTTAGGAAAAGGCACTGAGTGGACATTTTTCTCCCTGTATATACTCTGTAATGTACAGTATAAGCTGCAGTTCAACGTATGTAAACAGCATAGTTTGGTCAGAGCTGCCAACAACACATGTACAGATCATGTAAAAGGGAAGTGCCAGGAAAAGAAAAAGAGAAATAAGGTTAAAAAGTGGAACATGTATGCATTTCCACTTACTTTCCTTGCCAATGCTCTTGTTGTAGAATGAGAGAGAGAAAGCAAGAGGCAGATCAGCACCTTCATCAAGGACACTTCTACAGGAGCTGTTTTCCAAAAGGCTGTTGCATCCACAGATGTCAGTAATTCTGGGAAAGCAAAGTTGTCTAACTGCAACAGCAATTTTATGTGATCAAACTTTATCAATAGGTGACCTCTTGTGGTTGTGCCCATAAAGGCCGTACTGTCTCAGAACCAAAGGCAGAAGTAGTTCATTGAACAGTGCCTGAAAACCTTTTATGGACGAAGTTGGGGGGGATGGTCGGGCGCACAAAGTGTCTGACCTGCTGTCTTCTTTCAAGTTGTTTTCTTTTAACTTTCAAAAAATGTATAAATATTTGATTAAACTGCAGCTCTCAAGAAGCAGAAATACATCTTCAAATATGGGAATTTGCTGCTTTTTAATCTTTAGTTGTAGTAAATTAAATATACTTAGGAGTTCGGGCTATCCGAAGACATCACCTTGTGCTCTAGGATGCTTGATTGGCGTTTGATTTTATTTTTTGACATTTAACATATGACTCTCTATAACAATAAACAGGAACTGATATAATCTGTTAGTCACAAAACTAGATTGATCACTTTTGGCAAATTTGTATGGTAATGTGCTGTTGGGTTCGATTTAGGCACAAAAATGACTCCGTTAGACACAGGAAAGGATATCAGGGTTAAAATAAGTACTTTCTTGAGATTAAAGGATCTTCGTTGGCATTGTTACTTGTCATAAAAGTTAGGGAACAGTTGTGGTCATACTTTCAACAAGTATGTGAAACTGGAGGTGAGAAGTGGTGTCCTGTGTTAAAGTCAAATGTTTTTTTGACCCATCCATCCATCACAACTTCCTCCTATTCTTTGACAAAATAACTTGACTTTACCCCTTTGCTTCCATCATAACTGCTGTTACCAGTACAAATAATGTTCTTCTGCAGAGGATCATCTCAAGAGCAGAGCTTTTTCTACCACATCTAACTGTATGACTAGTTGATATCAATGGTGAGTTCATGTTTGTTTTCTCAGTGAACTCAAATGATTTATAATGCATCAGTAACCAAAGCAGTACAGACACTTTCTGCCTGGCAACAGAGGTGGTGACTTCAGTTGGAAGGCTGTGATTCATCTCTGATTGTGTTTCTGAAGAAGCAGCGAACAGATGGTAATGCCCATTTATTTTTTCAACAAAGACCAAGTTTAACCGGCCATGAGTGAGCTGAAGAAGGGAGCGGTGACAGATGAACAGTGGTTTAATCACATTTACGGGTAATAAAACTGAAACAGAGAAGTAAAAGTGAACCTTTGAACTTTAAAATACAATTTCAAAAGTTCAAAACACTATTATTTGTTGTCTGTGCAAATAAAACGTGATATACAGCAGCCTTATTCTGCAACAGATTTCCATTGTCATCCAAATTGCACAAAAAGGGTTGTTTTGGGGGGGGGTTCCTTCCATTCACAAGTTCTTCACCTTACTATATTAAGTGCTATGAGATGACATGTTGTGAATTGGTACTAGATAGTTAAAACTGAATTAGGATTAAATAAAAAGGCAGCACAACTCACTACAACTCTGACCAGTTATCACCACTTTTCTCAGAATGTCACTCAGTATCCTGCTACCCAGTTTGGTTAAAGGTTTTTTGTCTGCATTTTACCGTCCAAATAATGTTTGCTTTAATTTTATTTTTGCTTTCAGAATCTGTCTTTCTAAGCTTGTGCTAGATAGAATCACAAAGACAAAAGGCAGAAGCAGGAAGAAAACTGAAAGGAAAAAGAGTTTCTGCAGAATTTGAAACTCATGCATGAAATATGTTGGTTTAGTTTCTCTTTCCCTAAATTAACTGAAACTGCTGCCAATCTGTGAGATCTCGGAACCAAGTTGGCCACATGAAAAGGACACCTGGCCTGGATCCCATTAAAGCTCAGGAGAAGCAACACTAGCGTTCAAGTCAGAGCCACATCTCTTCTTAGGAACAGGACATTGCTGGCATTTAGAATATGTCTTTTCTAGACTTAATGCTGATGAGCTCCCTTCAGCGGAACAACTATACAACGAAATAACAAAAGCAAATGCATCTTAATGGAAACATAAATGCAACCAGATTACATTTAATGTTAATAAAATGAGTAAACAATAATTAACATGCTGGGCAACTTTGTTTTTTCTCACCAGAATATCCAATCTTGCAGTACAACATCCACTTGTAGTGACTAAAGCATCATTTTCCATTTATGTGTTACTCACAGCACTTGGTTAAGAAGCTTTGATAATTCCCATTGTGACTTAAGAAACAGCATATTTATCTGTAGTTCACAAAGGATGAAAATTTAAAACTATTTACTAAGATCATGACAGTCAGGTTAGCAATCTGTTAACAATTAGTTGCTGAAATGAATGTTTGTCCCTATGCTGATAAAACTCTAAACTGACCCTCAGAAAATCAGCTCAGTTACATTAAGAACTCGAAGAACAGACAAAGGAAAAATCAGGTTACACTGAAAATGAGCTGCAGTTTTTTACTGTGAATAATCTGAAAGTTATTATTCTTTTACAGCGAACTAGAATCACTGTAGTTAACAGAAGTCCAGCTGCTGTAAAGAGCTGCTAAGCTGGACCAGATGTCCATAAACACTGTTGCATCAACTTTATCAGTCCAAGAAATCTGTCAATATTTAATGTCACCTCTAAAATGTATTTATTCTCTGAGCAGAGCGTTCTTAACACACTTCATTACTTTAGTTTTAACGTTGTTGTAAATATGCATACAGGGTTGTGCTGCTTGGCATGTTAGCAGCATGAGAAGCTAACTAATCATCAGCTAACCTTCAGATGACAGACACTCAGCTTGCATTGGCATGATCTTTAGGTTGCTAGCTAAACCAGACAGTCTGCAAATGCCTTTTTCACAACTTGATGTTGCAGAGTTCATCTTCGGTCAGTTCTACAGTAAGAAAAGTGTGCTCGTTCTACAGATTATTTTGGGCGGTCAACAAACACACCTGTAACTCCACCTCACTAAACAGAAAAGGATCTACAGGAACTCTACAATACATTTTCCGATAGTTAAATTGCACGTCCCTCATCTTCTGCCTTATCAGTCAATATATTTTAATTGAGTAAATTATTAACTGCAATTAATTGGTAAACAGTTAATCACTAACATCCCTATACTTAACAAAATTAACAATCTTTTCCTAACTTCAACCAAAGCGCTTTCATTCCTAAACTTGACTATGGATGCACACCCCAGTCTCTGGTGTAAGAGCTGTGCCATTTATACACATCCACACCAACTACATCACTCATGGAGTTAATAAATACGGCCCTTCATTCATTTAAAGTAAGCTGACTCTGAAAATGGATGTAATGTCTAAGAGTCACTGTTGGGGCAATGGGTGACTGATGGCCTTGCACAGCGTCCTCTTTTCATGCATGAGAATGATGTTGAGATGTGAGAAAACTGTAGCCACAAACTTTTTCCAACCTTAACCAACCTTTTACTTGTGCTTTTACTTGCTGTGCTTTGAGTGGATATTGTGTCGAAACAGTGGATGTTGTAAGGCAACGTGTGAATGTGTCGACACTTAACATTCTGCAGATATGTTCAGCTTCAACATTTTGCAAGCTGTCAAGAGACATTAAATAAAAACATGTCTTCATTATGATTAAAAAAAACTCTTAACACCTGCTTATGTTTCTTGATCTACTGAACTTCCTTTTATGGTAACATTGGACATCACTAAGAAAATAAAGTTGTAATAAAAACTCTAATTATCCCTCAAGAGTTCATAACCGTGTCATCTGTATTTACCTTGATTTTCTCCGACCTGTCAGCTTTAGTGGACTCATCTTTAGGTTTGAAAATTAGTCCCACATCTAATGGAACCACATTTCTGAAGACATCCTTTCTCTTTACATTCTTGACACCAGTGGTTGGGTAAAACATGTGCAGGATGCAAAGAGGAAGAGTCAAGACGTGGTACTAACCGCTGGCACTGCACATGGCCTCTTTGCATGAAAGGAAAACTGTTTTTGACCACAGAGGTTTGTAATGCCCTAACTCACCCACACTGTACCATTTTACGGACCAGCTTGTTTTCCTCTTTCTCTGGAATAATGCACCTCCAAATGAGGGCCAAAGTGTTGAATCATGCACCAAGCACTCACTTTCAGAGCGCAATTTGGTCAGCATGAAGGCCATGTTAACGCATCTGCGGCACATGGAAAAATTCACTTTCCATTCGTGACCACTTGTGTCATGTTGGGCGTGGCAATATCGAAAATAAAAATTGTGCAGAGAAACTTTTTGCTACACTAATGCAATGGAAAGTGACTTAAATCCTGTCCTGACATGTGAAACCGCACACACAGAAACGTGACACAATGCACTATTTTGAAAGTAGCTGAGTAGATAAGATATGCATCTGTGGTGTGGGGCACGTAAGTGTGGCAACTGCAAATTTTAAATGTCAGATCTATTTTAGTTGTTCTGTTGTTTTACACAAAGTTGCCCCTCTATGTATGGTTCTCATCATGTGAAAGCCAAGTGAGGAAACAATAGCACGTGGTGAACATTTACAACATTAAAATGAAAAAAAAGTCATTTCCTTAAATCTTGGCCATGTCAAAACTGCCTCAACACTCTGACGTCTGTCAAAAGTTTCAAAAGTATGAATTATTGCTGTGCTGCTGTCATAAACTGAAGATAAATGGCTTTACTCTTTGAAATACATGAAAAGGAAGTGCTTTTTCCCAGCCTGGTGCAAGAAAAATAGCACGGGGGGCATGAGAAATAGGTTGTTGCAACTCATCTCAGGTTACTTATGAAGAATTAAAACTGAGCTTTGGTTAAAATGGAGAAGCTTGCTGCTGTGGAGATCAGCACACACACACATGAACCAACAGAGTGCTGTGGGGTTGTTGTTGTTGTTGTTGAGACTGAGGAATGCGCCGTCTTTCTCATTCCGGCAGACATGTTGAAATGTGAAACTGCACAGTCATACTCACGCTTAAGTGGACGTGCATGATATCATTGGGAAGTGTTGTAATCCTAGTCATGCATCCTGAGTGTGGATTACTGTGCTGTGTATGCCTTACTTTAGTCAACAGCTACTACTGTCATGACCCCCCCAGCCTTGGCTTCGGCCCCTGCCTGTCTCCCTCTTTCTTTCTCCCTTCCTCTTCCTCTCTGTCCTCCCAGCAATGCATGCAGTGGCCTAATTGCAGGGATTAGAGACAACAATCACCATGTGCCATAATAGAATGGTTCATTCATCCACACACTGTCCGACCACAGACATTCCCACCCCACGTTCCTGCCGGTCCCCGACCCGTCTCCAGCCTGCCCTCCTCAACCAGCTACTGTCTAACAGCCCTACATCGGTGACACATGCATCGACCTAATCCCGCCTCTGCTTGCTGCTGGCCCCGTTCCAGCTTTCCCCCAGCCTTTGCTAGCTCAAGGAATCCCCGAGCCTGCCTGTCCCTTTGGTTTGACTCCCCACCCTTTCATGAGTATCCTGTTTTGTTAGTTTAGTTAATTCATCAGAGGTCTTCTTAGATTTCCCCTCTTGTTAGTTTCGAGTTTTTGTAGGTTTGAGGTTTGGTTCGGCTTAGTTTCCACCATTCTGAATTGCTTTGTTTCTGTTGAATAAATCTTTTTGAATACTCCACCAGTCTCTGCCCGCTCTGTGTGTCTGTGCCAGAGTTCACCAAGTGACAATTATATGAAATAAAGTTTGAAATAATTCCCTAAAGTTTGCGAATTCGACATTGTTCACTCGCACAAGCGTTATACAGTTTTAAAATGGCATGTTTGTTGGACCCCATCCCCACTAGATTGTTCAAGGAAATCTTTCCTTTAATTAACACTGCAGTATTAAAAATCAATCACCTTACTAACAGGCTATCTACCACAGACTTTTAAAGCTGCTATAATAAAGACACTTCTCAAAAAGCCTACTGTCGATCCAGGTGTTTTAGCAAACCATGTCCAACCTCCCTTTTATTAAAATTCTTGAAAAATGTTGTTGCAAGCTAGTTATGTGATTATCTGCATAGAAATGGTTTGTCTGAAGAGTTTCAGTATGGATTTAGAATCCATCACAGTACAAAGACAGAACTGGTGATTATTAGAAATTATTAGGAAGCACTGCATAAATACCCATTGTTATGCAGATGACACTCAGCTATATTTATGTATGAAGGCGAAAGAAACCAATCAGTTGGTCAAACTCCAAGCATGTCTGAAGGACATAAAGGTCTGGATGACATGTAACTTTCGTCATTTAAATTCGGACAAAACGGAGAACCTCAGAAACACACTCTCTAACCAGTAGACGGCATTGTCTTAACTTTCAGTTCTACTGTAAAAACCCTTGGAGCTATTTTTGATCAGGATATGTCATTCAATTTGCATATAAAACAAGCCTGTAGGACAGCATTCTTTCATCTACGTAATATTGTAAAAACCAGGAATATCTTATCTCAGAGTGATGCAGAGAAACTAGTGCATGCATTTGTAACTTCTAGGCTGGACTATTTTAGTTCATTATTATCAGGATGTCCCAATAACTCTCTTAAAAACCTCCAGATGATACAAAATGCAGCCAGAGTTCTGACAAGAACCAGTAAAAGAGATCATACTCTCCTGTATTAGCTTCTCTTCATTGGCTCCCTGTAAAATCCAAAATAAATTTAAAATCCTGCTCTTAACATATAAAACTGTTAATGACCAAGCTCCATCTTATCTTAAAGACCTTATTGTAACTTATAATCCTAACAGATCCCTTCAACTCTGAGACTGCAGGTTTACTTGTGGTTCCCAGAGTTTCCAGAAGTAGACTGGGAGTCAGAGCCTTTAGTTATCAGGCTCCTCTCTTATGGAATCAGCTCCCAGTTTGGGTTCTGGAGGCAGACACCCTCTCTACTTTAAGATCAAGATTAAAACTTTCCTCTTTGATAAAGCTTATAGTTGGGGCTGCTCAGGAACACCTGAGCTGCCCCTTGGTTATGCTGCTATGGGTTTAGACTGCTGGGGGATTCACATGATGCTCTGGGCTCCTCTCCTCTCCTCTCCATACTATTATATATCACCATTACATATCACTAACTCCGTGTCCTGTGCTTGTTCTCTCCACGGATGTCTCTGATCTGCAGCCGCTAGCCTCACAACCTGCTGTCCTGCTTTCCCCTTCCCACTCATCCCCAGTGTAGAGAGTTGTTGGGCTCTCACATATCAGGACTTAAAAGTCAGTTTGAGGCATTTTGAGAATCCACTGAGTCTGATCTTGAATACTGCTCATATATGCACACGAGAAAACCACCAAGGATCCCTGCAGGGAGAATTAAAATGGAAATATGAGCAGACAACTACAGAACAATACAGAATTGAGCTATAAAAGAGCAAAAGCATTAACGCAATGTAGGCGGTAAGACAGGACAGAAAAATGAGGGAGTTATGTGACAACAGAAACTGCTGACAATTTCAAATAAACTTTGCACAGATTGTTTGAGGAGAAGATCGGTTTGCTCTCATGCATGGATTTTAAGTCATGTTTGATTAGTTACATTATGAATTAGTAGCTATGAAAAAGGCGGCAAGTATAGAAAGCAGCATTTGCTATGTACTAGGCTGACATTTTTAATTATTTTACATGAATTAGATTTTATTATGTTGTACAGGTGTTGATATTACAGGTTGAACTGGGCTTGTCTGCTCATAAAGCAGTAAAACACCTCAAACTTAAAAATAAAAAATGTGTCACCCATCACCATAAAAAAACAGCTGTCAGTCTTACTGTTGGTCTGTATCTTGTGTTCTTGTTTGGTTGTTCTATAATAAAACGCAGCTAATCATCAGATTGATCTTCAAGACGACAACATACGTGCCAAAGAACAACTACAAAGTGTGTTTACTATCTTGTGTGTACAAAGGATCTCTGTGTGCTTCCCTCTCTCTCCCTCTCTCAAAAGCACATCCACCAAATCTCTGTCCTGTTTATATATCAGTACAAGAATAGCCCAGCCAATCACAGCGGCGACAGGTACGCTGAATCATCACCCAATCAGCTACCTCATTAATGCTGGGTGATGAGTCACAGTGGCAAAGCAGGAAGGTGATTGGTGGGAAGAGTTCTGAGTCACCAGGCAACAGTTCCTCATTGGTAGATATGCGAACCAGTGATAATCGGGAATCTTTGATGCTCAACGTGAGTTTAGGAAGGAACAAAACAAATCAATGACTGCTTTATGCTTAATAAGAGGAGAGCATCTTTGACTGGAGCTAATATTGGCTCATATTCAGCTGTGAATCGAGCAGGCTGGTACAAATACAGGCATGTACTTGTTTGCATAAAGTGATAAAACGCCCAAACAAAGGACAGATTGCTTCTGTCTGTTGGAGATGTTCATGATAACCTATATATATATATATATATATATATATAACAATACCTGTTTGTTTCAAGAGTAAATTTAGGTTTAAGAATCCATTTAGACAAATTCACAGTAAATATCCAGCTTTTCTGAGGTTTCAATCTGATCTCACTCTCTATGCTAGTAAATAAGCATTAGCAAAGACCTGCAGATGCAGTTCAAACCCTTAAAAAAAGCGAATAAAAATCAGATAACATGAGCTAAAACCGACAAAAAGGAGAGCATTAACCACTCAATGGTTGTTTTCACCAACTTGCATCAATTTCGTAGTTTTTGACAGCCATTAAGGAGCATAAACATCATAACTGAGTAAATACTAGACAGCATCTGGTCAATAACAACTGGAGTTATAGCGACTGACATCTCCACCAGTCCTGCAAGAACAACAACTGTTGCATGGTCTTGTACCACCACTAAGATGGATGGCAACCAGACCTTTGAGGGTGAAAAAGCAAATATCAGACAAATAGGAAAGAAATACTGTAGAGCAACGTACAAAACTGAACATGAGCATTCTTTGTAAATAGAAGCTAACTTCAAGTTCTTTTACTGTATGTCTCCTGTAAGCATCACACATAACAGATGTTGCAAATATCAACCATTTTACAAAATCTTCATGGAAACAACTGGCAGCAACTGGATCTGAAGGGTTCAAATTAGAATTAAGTCCAGGATCAAGATGTTTTTTTATGATCTCAGACGTGTCCTGGTCTTGTGGGAGTTTTGACTCAGGCTTGACTCAATTTCCGCTAGCCTTGTTAACTTTTGAGTCTCAGGTTTTTCACTGGTTTCTCTCTCGCCCTGCGTGTGGCCAAGACCACACAGTAAAATCAGAGCGCTTCCAAATGTTAATCAAAACAGAAAGTGTCCATTCAATCTGAGTCGAATGTTATTAGATTACACATAAATTCTGAACAGCTATGATGAGTTGCTTTGTATCATTACCCCAAATACACATTTGGATGCTGGAAGGTCCCGAGTGGTGACTCAGATTCTCCTCTGACCATTTCTTCACCAGGTCTCTCTAGTGTCAGGCGGGGATCTCTGGGCCCTTCCAGTGTCTAAAGTCTAAATATATGTCTGGAACAACGGTGGATGCCAACATTTGTGCAGCACACCCCTCTCTGAGTGATACATCTCTTACACTGACAACACACGATGAACTAAAGTTTATTCAGTCTTTACTGTAGTTCTGGTGATAAAATGGAATGGAGATCTCAATAAATAAAATAAATCAACCACGATAATGCAATAACACAAACTACAATAATAAAAGGGGAATACTGTTTGATTTTTACAGTAACTTGGAGCTCAAACAAGTCACTGTACTTTGTGAGTAAACATATTTGTACTGTGTTTTTACACTCTGTTGAACACTCTCTATCCTTACATCTTTCAATATGAGGAAAGGTTTAAACAGCACAGGACCATACAGGATAAAACAAATAAAGCACAAATATATATTAACCATCAACTTTAGCAAAAGAAGAACAAATATTTAATAAAAGCACCCAAAGCTATAAAGTAAAGAGAAGGTTTGCACTGCCCGTTCTCTTCATGCATTACAAATTAAAAAACAAATATAAGCAATTTTGAAACCACAAAAAAAATCCTAAAATAAGGCAAATGAATCAGGTTCTGTATCTATTCACAAAAGAGTATTCAAAATAATCTCAGTTTCCAAAACAAAATTGTGAAACTCATTGAAGATTGATGCTATTTATCTACTTTATAGGGTTATTGTAATATATACATCGTTATCCTACTAGGCTTTCCGTTAAATAAACATTGTCCCACAACAAGCACACTCCCTCATGCAAATGGCCTACCCCCACCGAAAAAAGGAACCCCACCACGTGGCAACAACATCAAACAATCAGGAACATGTTGAGGAACATGATAATGGCCCAACATGTTGATCTGACCCCCAAACTTCCTACACCCCATTGTGATCAAGCATCAACAGGATGCAGTGGAATAAGTTTGATTGATAGAGGCCCCACTGCACAAGACAGAGTACCCAAAGGATCCACTGCCTGTGTCCTGGTTCCAGACCCCATAGGACACCCTGAGAGGTCCTCTTGTCTATGCCTAATGGTTCAGATCATTTTTGAGCACATAAGGGAGACCAACACAATATTAGGCAGGTGGTCATAATGTTATGCCTGATTGGTGTATAGGCTGGACAAGTGAATTGTGGAAACAGCTATTAGATATAAAGATGTCTGTACAGTTGGATAAATACAAAATGTAATATATTAGAATCTGCAGAAAGCCATCTGCTATATACAGTTTTTTTTTTAAAGTTTAAGAACCATTCAGAAATTTCTATATTTCTACATAAATATGACCAAAAACATCTTCAGAAGTCCAAAAAATAGATAACAGAATGGTCTTAAACTTGTTCCATCTGCACACAATCTATCTGACTCTTAAGTCCAAGTTCTTTACAGATGGTTTTGAAACCTTCTCCACCCTTTTGGGAATTAACTACTCTTTTTCTAAGGTCCTACGAAATCTCCTTTATTCATGCAATGAGACATTTCCACAAATATGCTGTGAGGTTGAGACTTAGATAGACCCTAGTGCTTGAAAGATTGTGAACTGTTTAGAGTCTTCTGTATTTCTTCATGAATATAACCTAAAACATCCTCAGAAGTGAACCCAACTAAACAAATGAAACAAAAATAGACTCGATCATTTATTTATTGAGGAAAATGATCCAATATTAGTTATCTGTGAGTGCAACAGTATGGTAACCTCGAGGATTATCAGTTCATTTGAAGATAAAATCAGACTCAGATGTTGTCAGCCAAAGGGACACAATCAGGGCCTGTTTTATTTACAGAACAATTCAATGGAAAAGGGCCTAGAAGTTTGTTACTACTTGAGCGACCAGGTGGATGTAGTTTTCTTCATCCAGATATGGTCAATTGCCACTTCTAGTGTAAATTATTTCCTGGAAAACACCATGGAAAACACAGTTTATAATGTTGTTTGGCCACCGTCTGTAAGTAATAATGAATGATACGTTTTATTGGGCAGGAAATGTCATCTGTGACAATGAGAACCTGCTGTGTCGATTCTGTGGTCTCTGCCCAGGATAACAAGCGATAACATCAATGTGCTCGCTCCAGTTTCAGTGGAAAACCCCACAAGCAGCACTGAGGCAATTATATCTGAACATTTCATACAGCTCCAATGATACAAATCTCCATAAAATGTCCTACTGTTCAGATAATTAGATACAAGGCACCACAGTGTGGAGGCATGAGCTTCATAGTTTGTTTATCTAAGTTTAAAAACACAAAATACCAGCATACTGCTTAGTCTGCACTTGTTAAAGACTCACAATATAAAGTTTTGATGGATAATGAAATTATTCTCACTTTCTGTGGCCACGGTGCAATAAAAAACATTGTTCAAGTCGCAAGGTTTTGATACTTCATGTGTCTGCAAATGATTCTATCACAACTTAGTTTTTATACAAGTGTCCAACTGTTTTTATTGTGATGTTGGCGCTAGCTATAGACGTCATTAAGTTCAAGTTATGACTGCATTGTGGCCTGTGATGAACACTGAAAACGTCAACAGCAACCGAAAGCATGAGCCATGACGTTTACTGACGACAAACCAAAACCACAGTCTGTCTTGAGTGTCAACCAAAACCCAAATACTCAATCTTTAGTGTCAGATTAATATGCTTTGCACGTTTCACACCCCACATGGTGACCTACCCTACAACTCCCTTGGCAGTACAAGAATGTAGCACCTTTGTTACAGGAGAAAACACTGTTTGAAACGTAAACCAGTGAGTGATTATGTTTCCCATCCAAAACTATTTGGTAAAACCAATAAGTCAAAGTCAAATCTATTTGAACAAACAACAGAAGTTAAAGCAAAGTGCTGTACATTTAAAATAGCAGGCCATAAAACACATCAACAGAAAGACAAATCTGAATAAAGGTAATAAGAATAAAAGATGGAGTCAGAGTGCCAAACTCTACTAGAAGTAAATGCCAAATGGAAATAGGTGGGTCTTAAGCAGTGACTTGAAAGTTTTTTTAATCTGAGCAATTCCCACATTAAAACTGCAAAAAAAAAAAAAAGAAAAGCATTGCAAAGATTAGGGGCGACCATTGGGCACCACATTTTTGTGCCAAGATATCAGAAAATCCAACAGCATTTCATTGGTTGACCTCAGCGCTCTAAGTGGGGGATGAAGACATACGAGTCCCACTAAATATGGTGATTCTAGTACATTTCGCAGCCACTCGCAGGCAAGTATGGCGGCTAAATGGATTGACAGAGCAGAGATTCAGACACGTCCTGGCTTTGGGGTCTCTAGGCCCCGTTGGGCAGCAGCCTTCCTCCGCTCACGACGCGCAGCTTCCTCGGCAAGTCGAGTGTTTTAAAAATACAGAACGTCTTTCCGAATTGTGCTTCTCCAGACCTGCCTGTCTGCCGCTAGTTGATCCAGCTCATTCAGGCTGATTCCGCATGTCAGCAAGGAGTGTTTTAGTGAGGTTTAGTGTGTCTTTTCTTTGGAGCACCATCTGATCCAGTTCTGTAGGAGAGCTGTGAGTAGTATAGCTGTTTTGGTAGGCGGTTGCATTTTAATCAAGCTACAGATGTTGAAGAGACGACTGCTTTACACCCTATTCTATTACAGAATACTACTACAATCTAACCACATGGTGACAAAGGAATGGACAACTTTGAGACCGAGATATGGCTTAATCTGGGCTAGAAGTATCTGTCGGGAAAAACAACACTGAGCTGATCTTTCTGTCAAATTTAAAGGAGCTGTTTTACAGAAGCGCAGTTATATGAAGCCAAAGGGTCATGGGTTGAGCTGTAAGATTCACTGTGTTGGTTGTTTTCTGTTGCAGCACTTAGTGTGTTGTTAAGTTCATCTAGTTTAGCTTTCAAACACTGTGACTAATACTACATGCTGCTTTCCATTCATGTTATGGTGAAGCTTGCTGGTGAAGCTAACCACATAACATTACAACATCCTGCTTCCTTGCTAACAACAAAATTAGATGTAGCACCCAAGATTTGAGCGCACTTTCACTTCACTGAGAGAAATACCAAGAGACTGCATCACACTCCGCGATTCAGTCATCACAAGTTATGAGGAAACTTTGGGGGAATGCTGCACAGATGGAGTGGGGAAAAGAGAACGCTAAGCACATACAGAGCTGTATATGCAGGTTTACGCATGTTTTAAAGCAGGCATGTTCTGAATAAGAATCAGAGGATGCTTTGCTGCCAGGTACTTTCAGACAGAACAGGAATTTACCGTGTACACAGCTTATGAAATAGAACACAATGAACAAACATCATCAGACTCGCAACAACGTGAGAGATTATATAATAAAGACAGCTTCACTTTCTAATGAGGCAACCTTTATTAACAGGTTTAAGGGTCACAGTGAATGCTTAATAGATAATTTACTAATGCTGAATGGATTAGTGATAAGACATCAGTGACTTGACTGATCATCCAGTATGATGCTCGCTGTGGTGAGTCAGTCCCTATTCTAAATGTTTCACTTATACACAAAACAATTGATTGAAACCAAGCCACCATTTTTCTCAGTGTTTTTTCTCTTATTTGAAAAGAAAATATCTGTCTCAGGGTTCCTTATCTAAGGAAAATAATCCTTTATCTACTGCTGTGGCTGAGCTTGTTGCCTGATGAGGGACAGAGTTGTGGGATTTAGAAAATTGAACAAATGACAAAACTGGAAAATATGATGTTTAAATTGAATTTATGTATGCACTTAACAATCCTGCAAAAAAACACAACTCATGGGAAATCGCAACTGAAACAAATGACTGCTTGAAGCACAAGCGCTGTTTGGGTTCCTGTGTGAGTCATGATGACCTGGCAAGCACATGAGATGGTAGCAGGGATAGGGAGAAATAATCCCGGGAATGAGGAGGAAGATTTTCGGGACTGTGTAGCAAAAATCAAAGGAAATGCAGGTGCAGTTGCGAGGAGAGAAGTAAAGAGAACCCCGGATTTCCCAGTAGAAGGAGGAGAGTTTGGGCAAGTTCTTGCATACTTTTCCAAACTCCTCCCAGAGCTGTTCAGTCAGTTAAAATCTCAAAATTTTGCTCATGTTTGTTCTTACTGCCTCTGTACCGAAAAAACATTATTCACATCCGCCTTTGCAAGCTGTCCGAAGACTTTTTCTTGAAAACTGTTTTTGAATGCTCCAATAGTTGATCCAGAAGCGAGTTTTTTTTTTTGACTACATGTTTGACAAAGCTGCCTGATCATTGCTGGCCTTTAGCAGGAAGACTGAGTCACAACAATATCCACCAAATATTTAACGCAAGAGATATACAGCATATCTTATCTGCGCAGATGTGGCCCATCTGTGTGAGTGACTGACTGTAAATGAGTGCAATGGTCACTGCGTTTCCCAAATTATGGTGTCAGAGGTAGATTCAATTCCAGTTGAAGTGAAAAGGTTGACTAAAGTAAATCAGGCTGATGATTACGGTAAAATGTCCTTTCTGAGTCACCATGCCCAGAGATCCCTGCTACTGCTTTAAATTCCAACCCTCTGCAATCTGACTAAACCACAGCATGCTGTTGTCAGTTCAGTGGTACTTGATACTACTCATTTAAAAATAATAATTGTATATATACATCGATCAACCACAACATTATGACCACTGACAGGTGAAGTGAATAACATTGACTGCAGTGGTACTATGTGGTGTTCTGCTGGAAAACCTTGGATTTTGGCATCTATGTTGATGAAATTAGACACCCAAATAAACATTGTCCCACAACAAACACACTCCCTCATACTAATGGAAATCCCAAATGTTACTGGCCTACCCCTGCAGGAAAATGCACCCCACCACATGGAAAAAAACATCAAACAATCAGGAGCATGTTGAGGAACATGACAATGGTCCAACATGTTGATTTGACCTCCAAACTTCCTACACCCCATTTTGATTCTGGAACAAGTTTGATTGACAGAGGCCCATTGCACAAGCCAGAGTACCCAAAGGATCCACTGCCTGTGTCCTGGTTCCAGACCCCATAGGACACCCTAAGACAGGGGTGTCAAACTCAATACACAGTGGGCCAAATCTGAAAACCTGGACAAAGTCGCGGGCCAACATTGAGACATATATATATGTGTGTGTGTGCGTGTATATATCCATATATATATGTCCAGTTACTGACAAATATCCGAATATTTGGGTCGTGCGGTTGCGGTGGCCGGGGCCGGGGGAGGCGGCGAGGGCGAAGGGGAAGTATTCGTCAGATTCCGACGGCATTAGCGCGGATATGTCCTGCTGGTGGTGGCACAGTAGCAGCATCCTGGCGTGCCGCTGGTGCAGATAATCAGCCAAGTGGCGGCGGCGGCAGCGGCGGCGAGGAGTGGGGGTGGTTGGGTCAGTAGTAGCGTGTGGTTGCTATGACTACTGTCAACAGAGGAGAGGGTGTCTATGGGTCCTGTCCTGATTGACGTGCCAAAACAGAGCAGAGCATGCTGGGATTTGTAGTATAAGCGAAACATGTGCTGTATAATACCGGCGGGCCAGCTTTCGTAGTCATCTGGTATTACCTCGCGGGCCAAATATAATTACACTGCGGGCCAAATTTGGCCCGCGGGCCAGAGTTTGACACCTATGCCCTAAGAGGTCTTCTTGTCCATGCCCAATGGTTCAGAGCATTTTTGAGCACATGAGGGGGACCAACACAATACTAGGCAGATGGTCAAAATGTTATGCCTGATCAGTGTATATGCTAATATTTGAAGACTCAACATACAGTGTGTCAAATCAAAGTCCTCTGAAATACAAAGTGCTGTTCACTACCCACTGAAGGTGAATATTTCTGTGAAAAAAGATGAAAAAAGACTTAATTCTGAAGAAAAATGTGTCACAACACGACAGACTGGTGAGTCAAGCTTTGCTGCCAGGTACTTTCAGACGGAACAGGAATTTACCTTGTGCACAACTTATGAAACAGAACACAATGAACAGACATCATCAGACCCTCAACAAGGCACACAGCACCACTTTGTAATGAGGCAGTCTTTATTAAAGGGTTTAATGGCAGCAGTGAAGGCTTAATAGATCATTTACTAATGTTGAATAGATTAGTGATAAGCCATCAATGACTTCATTGATCCTTTAGTATGACACTTGCTGTGGTCAGTCAGTCCCTATTCTAAACTTTTCAGTTATACACAAAACAATTCTCCCATTATGTCCACCAAATATTTAATCCAACAAAAATATACAGTATATCTTACTAGCACACATGTGGCCAATCTGTGTGAGTGACTGAGTAAATAAATGCAACGGTCTTAGTGTTTCCCAAATTATGTTGTCAGATGTAGATTCAGCTCCAGCTGAAATCAAAAAGGTCGACTAAAGTAATTCAGGCTGATCATTACGGTAAAATATACTTTCCGAGTCACCAGGATGTAGAGTTCCCCTCTGCAGTCTGACTAAACCAAGTCATGCCGTTGTCAGTTCAGTGATACTTGATAATACTCATTTGAAAGAATTAAAATAGATGTTTATATTTGAAATATATGTTGAAAGGCTAATATTTGAAGACTCAACATACAGCGTGTCAAATTAAAGTCTGAATACAAAGTGATGTTCGCTACCCATTGGAGAGATGAGAAATTTTGTAAAGTAAACACAGCACCACTTTCTAATGAGGCACCCTTAATTAAAGGGTTAAAAGGCAGCAGTGAAGGCTTAAAAGATCATTTACTAATGCTGAATAGATTAGTGATAAGCCATCAATGACTTCATTGACATTAGGGCAGTCAGGTTGAGGAAAATCCTTTCTCTGCATGGTGCTTGCTGAGGTCAGTCAGTCCCTTTTCTAAACAAACTTTTCAGTAATTTTATACACAAAATATTCTGCCACTATGTCAACCAAATATTGAATGCAAGTATATAGTATACTTTAGCAGCAAACATGTGGCCCATCTGTGTGAGTGAGTGTATGCAATGGTCATTGGGTTGTCCAAATGATGGTGTCAGATGTAAATTCCACTGCAGTGGAAGTAATGAAGTAAAAATGTGAATAAAGCAAGTCAGGCTGATGACTTCGGTAAATTATCCTCTCTGAGTCACCAACATCCAGGGTTCCCTGCTGCTGCTTTAAATTCCAATCCTCTGCAGTCTGACTAAACCAAAGAATGCTGTGGTACTTGATACTACTCATTTAAAAAAACAAACAAACATATATTTATATATTTTATATATATAATATTTGAAGACTCAACATACAACTGAAACTTCTCTGAAATACAAAGTGGTGTTCACTGCCTTTTAGAGAGAGGCATTACTATGAAAAAGGGACAAATTCTGAGGAAAAATGTGTCAGCGTTATACACACTGATGTGGGTGAGTAACAGACATTGCATCTGGGAATTGCTGAAGATAGAAGAATAAACTCACTCAACATTGCACACGTACACACACTTCATGAGTCACGTTTAGATACATGTTACAAGACTTTGTGGTGTCTTGGCCCTTCATGAAATGGCTTACGGATGAGACAGAAGGAAGATAATTCAAGTTTAAGTATGTTTTAGTGAAGGCCTTGCTTCCAGGTATTTTCACATGGAACACTGGATAAAAAGTTAACTGACTCAAAACAAATGCTGAGTTATAGAGCATGCAAAATACACACTATACACAATACTGTAGATATACATTTTAAAATATATACAATTAAAATTTTACCAGCAACTTTTTGTGGTACATGAAAATAGGAGAATAAAGTTCTGTGCATGTTTGCTGGCAAAGTGGACCACCACACAAATAATTTAAATATTATCTTCATAAAGCAAAGTTTGAGCTGAAATTGTTCCTCACCAGCATCCAAACTGGCATCCAAAGGCACTTAAATGTTTCCATGACGCAGCAATACCTCAACAAACAAATACGTCATTACAGGGTCAAGTCCTGAAGTAAAATCAGGTAC
Organism: Dascyllus trimaculatus; assembly: GCA_024666655.1. Lineage (NCBI taxonomy): Eukaryota > Metazoa > Chordata > Actinopteri > Pomacentridae > Dascyllus > Dascyllus trimaculatus. The sequence goes on along the minus strand of CM045464.1, from coordinate 10,526,945 downwards.
TTTTACTAAAGAAAAATGGCCACTGTGCTCAGACTTGCATACTAATAAAGCTGGCGAGGAATTAAGCTTCACTTTCTATTTGCACTGCAAGCAATTTTGAAGGAATTTTGTTTTGAACTTTCTTACATATTGCTCTGACTCAGATCTTCCTCATAGACCTTCTGAAAGTGGGAGCAGGAACTTCATCAGGAACCAGCTCCACCACCTTCCACTCCCAGAAGAGATCACAGATTAACCTCGAGCTATGAGACAAAGAAACCTCTGACTGGCTCTTTGAGAAATGAAGGCGGGACTTTCAGTGTGTGGTGTGACTGCCAGGAAAAAGGGACCAATCCATTTGGAAAGTACCTGAAGATTTTAAGACCGGGAGTCAACAAACACAGGGCCACGTTTATTCAACTGTGTGTGTCTGTGTGTTGTCATACTGACGTTGTGGGGACATAAATCTGCTTGCGCACGTTGTGGGGACTGGCCTCTCTTTTGGAGAAAAAAAAACACGCAATGTAAATCATTAAATTTTAGGGTGAATACTTGGTTTATGGTTAGGTTTGGCATATGGCGGTAATGGTTTGGGTGAGTCTACAGTAAATGCATGTAAATCATTGTCATGTCCTCTGAATTGCAAGAAACAACTGTGTGTGTGTCTACAGTGATTTAAGTAAACCTAGGGGGAAAACAACTGGTCATTTGCAAAAACCAAACTAATTATAAGTTTCTAATTTAATAAAATTGTTCAAAACCAAGCCATTCTGAGTATTTTTCCTCAGTGTTTTCTCTCTTATTTTAAAGGAAAAATCTGTCTCAGGGTTCCTTATCAACTAAAACAATCCTTTATCTACTGCTGCTGCTAAGCTTGTTGCATGATAAACCCACATGCCTAGCTGGCACAGGCTCAACTGCATTGGCACAAATTATTCTTTTCAGTCCACAACGAACATAAAGGATTGGTTTTCATAACTTTTAATCCCTTGGAGAAGAGAAAATAGGAGGTGAGAAGACAGAAACCGACAAACTGGCAGACAGAGAGAGACGGACAAACAAAGAGACACTCCTCATATTAGCCCAGCCATACATTGTTTGCCCTGGTTTGGCTCTGTGACGCATGTTTTCCATGACCCTCCAGGAGGCTTTCAGATGTGGTGGATCTGACTGTGAGACGGCTCCATGACCACATCAAAACAGCTCCAAATGACACAATCATGTCTGCCATAATGGCAAAACTTAAGCAAAAAAGGCCTCAGTTGATGGGTTTGGGTGTATTTTTGCCTAATTTGACAGTAAATAGTGGGGAAAGACAGGGTTGAGGCTGTTGTGTAACATGGAAGATGTACTACTGCTGCAAATTGTAGCTTAATTAAATAGCAAAACAATTAAACAAACATTTATTTCTTAAATTTTTTAATGATTTTCCCATGCACTAGTAGCTGCAGACTGGTTGTATATATACAGTTGCACATCTGCCCATACTGACCCTTCTGCAAACTATTACCTGGGAAATCCAAGTGTGAGTCACCAAAATGTAATGCTAGTTTTTATTCTCACACACCTGAATTTACTCAAGGCAGTGGAAGTGTATTAAAATCCTAATATAAACACGTACTTGCATAATGAAAGGTCAAATTATCCATAATTTTTTTTAAATAGCTGGAGTCTATCCAAGCATGCAGTGGATAACAGACTGGGTGAACCCTGAGCAAGTGGCCATTCAGCATGAGGATGAGTCACATGATGATGATAATGATGATTATAGGGAAAAGAAACATTCTTCTCTCCTGCCACTGTAAAATCAGTGGAGGTGTCTTATAGAGCCTGACTAATATGGGGTTTTCAGGGCTGATGTGGATTACTGGTAGCCAAGAAAGGCTGATAATTTGACCCGGTATGCATTTCATTTAATGTTTAAACAGCATTTGATAGCACAAAAGCTGTCATTCATAACTAGGCTTCCTCATTAATAAGGTGAATGTAACTGAATATGTAGAATGGAAATAGGAGTGATTAAATTAGGACGCTCTCAACTGAGACTGATCAGTCTGTATGTCTGCTCTTCTTCTCTGTTTTCTTAATCTCTCACTGTTCTATCACTTTTATTATCCACTAAGGTCCATCTCTAAAAGCTTTATTAATTAGTGTTTACCAGACTCTGTTTCAGGGTAATCTGTGGTTGCCTTTTAACTTAGCTGCTAGCTGTTAGCATAGCCTTAGCCACTGTGAAATTAAGCCACTTAATTTCCTGGTTTGTGGCAATGGCTTGTGTTTCTTGTTCAATTTTTGCTGCCTGAGAGACAATTCCAAGACCACAAAGTGACAGACAGAGAAAGGAGGCTGCATCAGAACTTAAGTAGCACATTTAATTCATCAATAATCTGTTCATAATTGTAAAAAAGGCCAAATATTGGACACAATAATCAGCCAGGTCAATAATCAGTCTATTCCTAGTGTCTTGTCCCATCTGCACTCCTTCAGCAGACAACAACCACACACAGCAGAATTACAATAGCTTCACATAAATGCAAAGCGCCATGAGGCGGTGGAGCATACAGGGTCGTGGGTGTTTGTAGACCACAAAGCCAGCCTCGCATGGGCAACCACTGATTCCTACCAGCCACAGCCTCCACCAGGGAGGTCTGCAGCGCTGGATGGGGCTAATGAAAGGCACCAGTGGCCGCGAGCGATTTCACTTCAGGAGACTTGTATGAAAGCCAAGGGAGAGCAATAGAACTCCCTGCGGCTTCCATGCAACAGGGAGACACAGGGAGAGTAACAGGGCTCCATTATCCAGGGATACATATGATAGGTTGTTTATAAGCCAGAGAGTGGGCATGCTTTGGATTATGTTTGGTGGCATCTGAAATCGCATTTAAATGTCCATCTATCTATACACACCATCGCCCAGGTCTAGTTAATGCCACAAAATTCTACTATAGCCACAAGATTTAATGAAGCAATCACACAAGTTACCAACTGCACATGTAATGATCAGAACAAGTGTATCTCCTCACCACAGGAAGTTACGACCTTCACACAGCTAGCAACAAGGAATCCACCAAAAAGTGCACAGCACATAAGGTCACATCACACAAACCAATCATTATCATTTATCTCCAGACATCCATAAATGCAACACTCTGCACTGAATACAAGACCATCAGAAGTTAACTGTCTGCAAAGAGTTCAGTGGGGCGTGACAGGTGTCTCAGTGAACAAGTCATCTCCTCAAAATACAGCTGAGATTATGGGAAACAGTGGTTGTCTGCTGCATTGTTTTTACAGATGTTGTTTGCTCTATTTACTGTACGCCACCATTTTCTCAGAAAAGACCGATTTCCATTTACACAAGCAGCCCAGTTACCTCAGATTGTGGCTGAGCATGAGTCACGAACTGAACCATGCTCTGATGTATGAGATTACAACAATTTACAACGTGATGAACGCCACTTCCTCATTTGGAGCGTCTTGGTTTTCATTTCTGGGAAGGCAAGGTATCTCAGCAGGCATGGCATGTCTTTCACCCTTTTATGACTTTGGTTGAACTATTCTTTATGGGTAGTTCCCTTTTCTCTTTTAAAATGCCTTTCTGAAAAACAGAGTTCCAGTATGCTTGTGTAACAGGAGTGACTTTAATTTAGCTCACAATCTATTGATTAATTCTCCAGCACGTTTTCTGATCTGATAGTCCTGTAGGAGGGATGTAATTACTATGTCTTCCTATTCATATGGTTACAGTACATCAATGTAAGATCATGACTTAAAAGCAAAAGATGTTTTTTGTAATACAGTGTAGTCTGGTTGTCAGTAGGAAACATCTTTTTAAACTTTTTAAACGAACAATATTGCATATTAATAGATATTAAGAGTTTTCAATGAGAGATAAGGAGCAGATTAAAACTATGTCAGAAGCAATTTTTTGTTTGAAAGAGCATATTCTTGCAGGAGATCTCTTAAGTTTGGTTAATTTTAGGCACCAACAGCTTGATATTGGGCAAAATTACAGCTTTGAAAGATAAAAGGACCTCTGTTGCCATGGTTCCAATAATAAAAACTTAGTTAAGAACAATTGTGAATGGTTTATTTAAAAAAAAAACCAAGAAGACAGACTTAAGTACTGGAACAAAAACAGGAAGCAAACAGTCATCCCCAGCGTCAAACTACAAGTAGTGCGTTGATCATCCAGACACCACAACCTCCTCTCTCTGTGGACTGTGAGGCTCTATAACAGCATCATTTCCTCCTTTACTTTCCATAACAAGAGAAGGTGAGTGGAAAGTGATGCATAATTACACCTAAAAAGCAAATTAATTCAGATGTCTAATCTTACAGTGTTTACACTCACAGTCTGTGAGCATCTGTTTTCTAATAAACATGTGAACGGATTCTTTAGAAGCTTGATATTAAAGTATATTCTGTTAAGTATGAATCAGTGTATTTATCAACTGTTTGTTTTTTATCTCACTGAAGTTATTCACTCACCGACTGACTCACTAATCCAGATGAGCACACCATGAAAAACAAGCTTACTGGGCTTTTCATAAAAGGTTTTAAAGGGGATTTAGTGTCGCACTTCCATAAAAGGATTTAAAAACGCAAAATCTAAAAATAGAGAGATAGACATGGAGATATAGAGAGATATAGAGATATAGAGATGTAGATAAGGAGATATACTGTAGATAGAGATATAGAGATAAAGAGTCAAGCCGATAGAGAGATAAAGATGTAGAGATAAAGAAGTAATACATAAAGATGTGGAGATAGATGGAGAAATGGAGACAGACAGACAGACAGTTATACAGAGAAGTAGAGACAGATAGAGGCATACATATCAGAGCTGGGTATCGCCACTGACCTCCCGATACCATTCCCAAATCGATATGATTGCCCAAACCCCACCCCCACCTGGCCGCCGTCGCCTGGCTGAGCATCTGCACCAGCGACACGCGGTTTGGGCAGGAGATAACCATGCTAATGTAGTCGGACTCCGACAGCGAACATCTTGCCGCGACCGACACTACGGCCCCTTCAAATCATGACTGCTTTATCACTACTTGCCAGGGACTTGCCAGATATCGGCTTTTAAATTTGCCGGGTAGTGAAGTTGCGTGTCCGCTTTCGCCTTCTTCCACAAGGCCTAGATCCCGTGTGATCTGACCATCTGACTTTGATAGCGTTGTACTAAGCACTAAACCACACGAGACTTAAAGGGGCAAACCACATACAACAACAGACTGTCAAATCTAATGCATTTAAAAAATACCGATACTGGAATTTATGCATCGATAATCTGTCCTACACACGTGTATCGATTAAATATTGATATATCGATATTTTTAACCCACCACTAATAGATACAGAGAGATATAGAGATGTATATATAGAGAGAGATATATAGATAGAGAGATATAGAGAGCTATACAGAGATATATACAGACAGAGGTATATATAGAGAGGTAGAAATAGACAGAGAGACAGATAATATATATATATATATATATATATATATATATATATACATAGAGAGAGAGAGAGAGAGAGAGAGAGAGACAGATTTTATGTATGGGTCATACTTCAAACACTAACAACACTACATGCTCATACTGCAACACAACTGGGTTTTCTAATGAATAATAATAATTTGTACTCTTTTGCAGGCTGAGCTCCTTCAGAGCCACAGAAGAAGTTAGAAACCACTACTGGTCTGTGAAGTGAGCCTAAAATGTGCACCTTCTCTGTAATCACTATTCGTAAGTAAATTTACCGTGAACTTGCACAATGTAACGCAACACAAAGCAACCTGGCGCGATGCACGAACACAAAAACAAGACAACAGCACAACGAAACGCAACAAAACGCAACAAGGGACCCTCAAAGCAACGCTGTATATCCAAAATAAATAAAAGCCCTAAATGAAAATCTTATCAAGGATGTTGCGCAAGCCTTTCAACTTTTCACTTTAGTCAGGTGCGGCTCGCATCATTTTCCCCGGAGTTCGGTCTGAAACATCCACTTCGGGAGCGCGACGGTGTTTGGTTGCCCGAGGTGATGGAGCAGCTTTGATACCTTTGTTTTTGAAGATGAGAAACCTTTTGATTCTGAAACCTGTGGTAGAGTTTTTGCAACAACATCTGACTTTTTTTTCACTCTAAGTGGGGTTTAAAAGGTCTTTCGCCAGCTTCACAGAGATTAGATGTGTTTGTCTGCGTGGCAGCTTTACAGGTTTACAGTGAGTCAACTGGCTGATGAAATATTACAGGGTGGTGTAATGAGGCACACGGCGGGAGAGGGGAAAATGTTGTGGAAAACCTTAACATGCTTTAACAGCTAAACCACAGCTTAACACATGTGTAAGACTGTTCATCTGTAACGCTGATAGACCAAATAAAGCAGTCTTCAATTTAGATTCTTGCAACAAAAAAAAAGACTATTCCTGCGCATCAATTGTTAACATTTTTTAATTATTTGCAATTTTAAATCAGCTTTGAATAAAGTATCAAAGCATCTTAGCTGGACTTAATCTTGTCTGTCTCTATTTCTCTGTAAGATTATTGAAATATGTCCAAACTGAGCAACATTTTCACTGTATTCTATAATTTTTCCAATATATTTTGATATATTTTTGAGGATAGAGTTTTAACCATATAATACATTTGTCAACTTTTGCTTTCAAAGTCTTCCTCCAACAAAAATAAATTATCTGCACACTTATATCTTTAGCATTTTATTCATTCAACTGTCCAATTATACTTTCCACACATTATATTTCCAGTCCTAATGTTATAAGCGATGTATTCAAACCTTGTCCAGATCACCAGGAACAGAATATTAGAAGAATAATACAGAATCCTGTATTTATTTATACATTTTTCTGTCCTAGAAGTACTAAAATTTAAATATACTAAGTTTAGAACTACTGGGATCTGCCTCTAAAATAACCACCATGCATAACATTTTAATTGTACACTGCTAAAGCCACCAAATTCTGCAGAGAAATCCCAGAACATGACCTCAGTGTCTTCACCATTAACTACAGCTTGGACCAGTATTTTTAACTTTTGAAAAAAGCTGTCGGCACATTAGGCGAGACGAAACGTTGGCAGAATTTGGTACAAGAAAAGCTGCTGTCAGACGGTTAGTGATCTGATGCTGTGCAGGACATTCTTGCCAAGTTAGTAGCTGAAATTAACTTAGAGCAAAGTTTATTTATCTGTCACGAAAACTATCTCAATCCTAAAATGGAAGTGTCTAATAAGAGTATCAACCTCACAGTGTCTTTTGTTTGGGGGGAGATATCATGAGACAGAGTAGCACAGAATCTTGCTGTGAGTCACTGAATGACGTGTTTGCTCTGCTAACTGCCAGCGATTATATATTGTGTGAGCAAACCTGTCATTAAACCCGAGGGCACAGCAGCAGCAGCAGCACCAAACTTCCCCTGGAGCGCAGTCAAAACTGTTCATTTGGATATCCAGTATTTTCTACATCGAAATGTAAAAATACACATGCTGATTTCTTAACGTTTGCTGAGAAGACGGTGACTGACTTCCTGGACTTTTGCCATCACAGACTTGCATGACATTTGTCACACTTGCATGCCATATCTCTGAGAAAGAAAACAATAAAAAAATGGCACAGGATATGCAGTAATAAAGGAAAAGATGAGAAGATTTGCTGTGACCGTACAAAACAAACTAGAGCTGAGAAAATCATAAATGCTGATACCTAGGCATACCTAATCCAACTGCACAACCATGACATCTTTAAAACCAACAGACATGAACTATTTGTCCATTAAGGCCTGAAGAGGAAACAGCTCTGATGTCGACTCTTCTGCAGCTAAAACCATTTTTGCACAGACAACTGTGACCCAAAAACAACTAGTGATATGAGACAGTTGCAGCAACTGGGGTTTTGAACCTGCATGTGTACAGTAAAACAGAAAAAAAAAATCTAATTCCTAGTGGTGCTACTTGTTGCAGAAGAAGGATCACACATTGTCTTCCTCCTGTCATTAAAAAACCAAACGCAGACAGGAGTCTTTAGAGGAAGACACATGTCAGCACCATTAAAGAGCCAAATATGGTCAACCCCAATAAGAATAAAAGACACAGAGGGACAGAAAACACATCCAATAGGTTCACATACCGTACATGCTCACTTTCATCCGCTGGGTGTTAGGTTGATTTCATCACTCTCAGGTTTTTTCAGGTCATCCTATAAAAAGATAAGATAATACAAACCTTATTGATCCCTCACTTACAGCTGGATACACATAAGACATTAAAGAAGCACAGGAATTACCAAAGTACAATAAGGCTAAAAAATAAGATATAATAAGAAAAAAGGTCTCACAGACATCAAATACCAGGCATGACGAACCTACATATGGATATGTACATTATGACGTAGTGAAATTGACTGTACATATGGATAAGTACAGTTATGGTGATCTGGTGAGTTTACATATGGATACGTACACATATGACATGATGAATTTGCATACATACAGGTATGGAGGATAATGTACCCACAATTCTGTTATTGCAGTCAAAATATGTTGTTGGTGGAAAAAAACGAGTGGTTAAAATGATGTTATTACACATGAAGAGCTGTAAGAGGACAGTGTTGTATCTGGCTGTTGATCTGGAAGAGCTGTAAAGGGAGAACACAGTTTTTCCATTTCTTCCTTGGGTTGTACGGGAGCAAACTTTGATCATTTGCGAAGATCTGTGGAAAAAACAGTGTTAAATATGACACTGGAAGAGCTATAAGGAAGAGAAAAACAGTGTTACATGATGTGTATTGTTGCCCTGGTGGGCTGTGAAGAGAAAAATACAGCATTAAAAATGACCAAACTTACAGGGGTTACATACGAATTAACTACTTTCAACAATTAATTTCCTCCAAACAAAGTAAAATGACCATTTTGGTTCATTTCATTTTGACAAACTGTAAGTCATTGTAAAATGCACTACATAGGACAAAACGTAAGTAAGAATTTATATGCTGTAGAATTAAAGTGGATTGCTTGAGTCAAAAGTGAAGCTCCAAAAGAAAATCCCAGGTTCTATTAAACCCCTTAACAAAAATGAAAAAGAACAGGGCAGCAACAACGACAAATTTCCTCCTTGTTCTGCAACTGCTCTGTGACTTCAATATTAGCTTTCCTTTTTTTGAAAACACAACCGAATGCACTGTGTGGTGAGTCATAAAATCCAGATTTCAGTGGTGCAGCTTGAAAGCGACTGCTGGTTAACACGCAATATTAATGAGTTCCCATCACTTTTTTCACACTAGCTCTGTCATCTGCCAACAGAAAAATATGTAAATGCCTTTATTTGGACTTCAGCTGTAATAAAATACAGATGAAGAGTGCCTCCTGTGTGTTTCTCTTGAGGTTTTCATGCACTGAAGGTGCACTTCTCACAGGCTTTACAGTAAAGCAGAAATGAAATTTCAATAATCTCAAACTTACGTACTCAGCTGGCTGCTGGTTGCAGACCTTTGTGGAGGCTTGTGTGCAGTGTTTCCTTTATCAGAGGGGTTTGTAGGATGTTGGAGCTGTAAACACAGAGTTAAATTGAGCATGAGAGCAGGAAGTGCATCAGCCAAAGACAATTTATCATTTCCAATAACTTGGTTCAGTTTGTTGCTGTTTACAGTAAGTCACCAACAGACACCAGAAATCACCACTAATAGACAGGATAGAAACTGTTGTTTTCATTTTGTCCGTGATATTTAGGTTTCCCTTCTCATTAGCCTCAATCAAAAGTTCTAATGCATCATACACAAATTTTGCGAATACGCCTGAATAATGACTGAAAAACATAAGAAAACATTAGAATTACAAGTTTATTCCACTAGATATCACTGAAGATATAACTGATATGAGCTAAAGTTGCTTTTATAAGTCAAATCTACTTTTTAGTCTTTCCACACATGGGTTTTCATTGCTGTGTGCTATATTGTAGTGTATTCTTTAATTCTGCACTGTATTCGAGTCTATATTCTTCTATTTATGTTGTCTATCTCATCTGCATTTCATGTTCATGCCCATATATTTAGCCTTTTTTATATATATCTTCAACTAACATATCACATTCCACTATGTTAGTTCATTAAGCAGAGCTTTCTGACTTTCCCAGCACAAAAACCACCTGTTCATGAACAAAAATATTTAACGGTACATCAGCTTTTTAAGAGGCTCTTGTAATGCATACTGGCACAGTAGTTTATAGCAAACAAAACTTCCAGATTGATGCAACTTCAGAGCAGCAGTGAGCATTCATGGCAGCAGGTCTTAAAGAATTTCATGGAAGAATAAGAAAACTATGGAGTTGGGAAGTGGAAGGAAGTTAGTCACACTGGCTTTTCCAACACATTTACATCATAGTTGGAGCACTTTTATGGCTTTTGCAAGCACATGAACAGATACAAGTCAAATAAGGCTTCTAATGTGCATTTTGGGAGGAAATATCCAAACTAAACTGACTTCAGATGATAATAGATAATAATAACAGTGATGATGATGATGATGATAACAATAATAATAATAATAATAATAAATACTTTGACTCTTTTTAGGTGTAGTGGCTCTGGTCTTGAACATTGTCCTGCCAACAATTCTCTTTTTTTAAACAGTTTTTATGCAGAGATGGAGAAAGATGGGAGCAAACTGAGGTGGAGAAAGATGGGAAGCAAAGGGAAGGTGGAGAAAGATGGGAATCAAAGGGGAGGTGGCGAAAGATGTAGGCAGAGAGGAGGCGGAGAGAGATGAGATGTGAGGCAGAGGGGAGGTGAAGTAAGATGGGAGGCAGAGGGGAGCTGGAGAAAGATGGGAAGCAGAGAGGAGGTGGACAGAGATGGTAGGAAGACTGGAGGTGGAGAAAGATGGGAGGCAAGGGGAGTTGGAGAAAGACGGGAGGCAGATTGGAGGTAGAGAAAGACAGAAGGCAGAAGAGAGGTGGAGAAAGATAGAAGGCAGAGGAGAGGTGGAGAAAGATGGGAGGCAGTGAAAGATGGGAGGCAGAGGTGAGTTGGAGAGAGATAGGAGCCAGACCGGAGATGGAGGTTTAGTGCAACCAGTTCCAGCAACTCTTCTTCTTCTCTTTTTCTTGCTTGTCTCTCTTCTTCCTCTTTCTGTTCTCTCTCTTTTGCCGTTTCTTCTCTTCCTCGTCTTTCCCACTCTTTCTTCTTTCTACTACAGGCAAGATCAACGAGTCTAATAATACAACTAAATACACTATCAGATGCAGGCACCAAAACAAAACTAGTACTTAGCTGTCAGAATGGTAAAGGAGAGCGGCAGGAGGAGGAGTGTGGCTGGAGGAATCTGGGAGTGTGCAGTGTCGGCTGGAAGCGTGCCCGTGCAGCTGGAGAGGGCAGGCAGGTGGAGGAATTCAATGTGAGGCAGGTAATCAACAGGGAGCGGCACGGGATGACTGTAAAGGGAGACAAGGATTAGTACGTAACAGATTTGCACAAACAAAACTAAGCATAGACTGGCCTGAATCCACAAACACAGGATAATTTTACAGTCAGGCATCGAGTGGCGAACCAAATTCCTCTTTTATGGCAGGTGTGGAACAATGAGCCTCTGTCACAGACAGGTGTCCACACTCAGTTGATTATCCGAATCTGTGTAGGAGAGAATGCACGCACACACCTCCCTCCCGCCCACAGGGGAAACGGGAAGGAAGGGAGGTCTGACAGCTCAGCTGAGGTGGACGGCATAACAGTTAAGGTCAGGTTTTAATGTTTTGAGGCACAATTCCCCTTGTACCCTTGAGAAATGTCAAAGAAGAATACATCCATCCATCCTCTATACAACGTCTAATCCTCTATAGGGTCACTGGAGCCTATCTCAGCCGACTCAGGGCGAAGGCCTGAACCGGTCGCCAGTCTATCACAGGGCCACACAGAGATGTACACCGAGCAGGCATAACATTATGACCACCTGCCTAATACTGTGCTGGTCCCCCTTATGTGCTCAAAAATGCTCTGAACCATTGGCCATGGACAAGAGGACCTCTCAGGGTGTCCTATGAGGTCTGGAACCAGGATGTTAGCACTGGATCCTTTGGGTACTCTGGCTTGTGCAGTGGGGCCTCTGTCAATTAAAACTTGTTCCACTGCATCCTGTTGATGCTTGATCAGAATGGGGTGTAGGAAGTTTGGAGGTCAATCAACATGTTGGGCCATTGTCATGTTCCTCAACATGTTCCTGATTGGTTGATGTTTTTTCCATGTGGTGGGGTCCATTTTCCTGTAGGGGCAGGCCAGTGATATTTGGGATTTCCATCTGCATGAGGGAGTGTGCTTGTTGTGGGACAATGTTTATTTGGGTGTCTAAGTCTCATCAACATAGATGCCAGATCAACAAAATGTTGTCACTGAATGGTATACAACTAAGCACACTCTCATTCACACCTACCGACAATTTAGAATCACTAATTAACCTCAGCATGTTTTTGGACTGTGGGAGAGAACCTACGCTACACAGGGAGAACACGCACAGAGGAAGATCCCAGACCTGCCAGGACGCAAACTGGGGATCTTCCAGCTGTGAGGCGACCTTGCCAACAACTGAGTCACCATGTAGCTTCAAGAATAATACAGAAAATCGAAAAAAATAGAACAGAACCAGAACCTCTTCCAACTGCAACTCCACAGGAGTTATGCCTGATTGATGCTGCTTTTCAGCCCCTTATTTCTAGAGCACAACACCCCCCCCCCCTTTATGCATGGTGCTCACCTGCCATTAGCAAAATGGGGTTTAGTGTCTTGCCCAAGGACACCTCGGCACACGTCAGCGGACAACCTGCTCTACCACCTGAGTCACAGCTGATATAATAAACAGGTTGCCTAGTTTGGTTGGCTGGCTAATTTGCTGGTTATGGGTTAGTTGTAGGTTTGATTTATTTACTGTAATTCAATATTACTGTGTTTTTTGTGTTTGTTTTCAGATTGCGTCGCCTGTGTTTGATTTAGCTGTTTTGAACCAGATCTTGTTTGGTTGCTCTCACAGGGGGCATTTTGGTGTTAAGTGGTTTGGTCTGGTTTACTCTGACTTGTTTTGGCCTCATTTACTTGAACCGGAGTGATTAGTCTCACAGAGCAGCACGGTGTCTCATGCATTGTGCCTGTGTGCTCTCTTACATTTCACTGTTTTCCTTTGCTGTGGCTTGTTCAAGTTGGTTTTATTTCCTCTGCTTTGGTTCGCCTGTGGTTTGTCCCCTCTTTAGCTTGGATCGGTTAGGCTGACTCTGAAGCGGCCGGCTCGATGTGCCTCAGCGAGTCTGCTGTTGTATGCTGGCATCAGCCCGAGCTGCTCCTGAGCTGCATATCTGCCTCAGTGAAGCTGATGTAACACTGAGCCAAAGAGCTGCAACAGTGCGCCTGACACTGCAGTGCTGTTCACATATAGAGATGCTTTGATACAAGACAAAAACAGACTCATATACTGTATGTGCATAGACACACAGAAAGCCAAATCCTTCTGAAGAGAGGAGCCTTCTTTTTTTTTTGCTGCGCTTATCAAAGAGGCATCACGTATAATAGGAAGCACTCAACATTTTAATGAGGAGACATGAATAAAATCTTGAAAAGAAAGAAGAAGCAGGGTCACATGACATAAGTCCCTGTGCAAGGAAACATGTCACATATGAAATATTGCAGGAGATATGCAAAATAGCCAGCTGCCCTGAACTATGTTGCTTAACTGTTGGTCACACTGTCCCCTTGTCTTGTGCATGTCTGTGAATGTACTGTGGGTTTTTCCACCCATACAGGAGCAGCTGGTAAGCCAAAAAGGACAACTTCCTTCATCCGTATGTAGATACTGTAATATTTTTATCATTCGTCTTTATGTTATTGTTCTTTTCTTTATTGTTAGTTGTTGTTTTTTTCCACTCTTTCTGTGGAATCTTCTGATCGTTCACTCCCAGGTTTCCTTTTCACTTCGCATATAACAGTCACAAGTGTCAAATGAATGACGTTGTCTGAAACGGTACTTTGTGACATTCTCAAAATAGTTTGCATCTCACTGTGTTTATTGAAGAGGATCAATCAATTTCAATCAGTTTTGTTCATTGTCATTTGTAACGCACAGCCAAGGGGTAACTTGAACGTCACATGAAAAACCATCCTCCACCTGCTCCAAGTAGGCACACCATGAGTGTTTGACCAAGAAATAAACAGTTTATCTACAATAATATAACTATGAGCAACAAAAGATGACTAAAAGCAAAACAGTGGTAAAGTGTCTAAATAACTTCGGAGTGAGCAAAGGCCAAAATAACAAACAAAACCCAAACTATACTCCCTGTAAACTTGCCTGACAAAAACAAACTCTGACAACACAAAAACAAGTTCTTACCTCCCTGACTAACTTAAAACAGGAGAAAACGGGTTAACAAAAAGTGGCTGCTCAACTCCTAAACAAAACTTTACCACAACTCCAAACTACACCGTGTACATGCTGTTCACAAATGTGCCAGTTGACGCAGCCGAAAGATGGAACGCCCCCCTACCCCTCTGTACCGCCTGGCGATGTCTTCCATCCGCCTAATAAGCCGGTAGAGCGGTAGAGAAGCCAATCACGCGCCGACCCGTCACCCTCAGCAGCCAATCCCGTAGCAGACATACGGCGCACCCTCAACGGCAGTCAGTAACCTGATGACGTACAGCCGTGCACACAGAAGGAAACGCACAATACACAGTACGCAATGTATACATAGCCAAACAACCGCATTTTCTACAATAAATTTTGGTGGCACTTTTAAAACAACTTTAAAAACAACAAATAAAACAAGTACTAAAAAAAGTGTCAGTGCAATAAGGTGCTTAATAAGCTGAAAAGTAAAGTGACTGATATGAGTAAGGTGCTTAATGCTTAAATGAGAAAGAATGGTTGCAAGTATAAAAACACATTGTATTATTTTTGTGTTATGTTTATCGTCCATCATTGAGTGTCTGTGTTTGAGGAGGGCAGGAGTTTCAACTCTGGCCTGTGTGTGTGTGTGTGTGTGTGTGAGGAGGAGGAGGAGTGGGGTGATGGAGGCTACAGCTCTGTGGAAAAATCTGTTCCTTAGCCTATTAGTCCGTGTCCTTATAGTGCAGTACCTCTTTCCTGACGGCAGTGGAGCAAACAGGGAATGTGCAGGGAGGCTGTTGTCTATGCAGATGGCCCGTGCTCTTCTCTGCATGTGCTCAGCACATACAGAGTCCAAGTCCAGGGAGCTCAGCTCAGTTCCTCTGTGCCGCCTTTACTCCCTGGGAGAGATCTTTTCTGTTCTCCACTGTGCAGCTACTGTACAACACCATGCAGCCCTGGCAGAGGACGCTTTCTATGGTGCTTCTGTAAAAGTTTCTGAACAGTTGTGGAGCCAGACCAGCCTGCTTCAGCTTCCTCAGGAACAACATCCTGTGCTGGGCTTTTTTCACCAGGTTGTAGGTGTTTAATGTCCATGTCAGATCCTTGGTGATGTGGATGCCAATGAATCTGACTATCACCCTCTCCACCTCTCTGCTGATGTGGAGTGGGGGCTGTGTTACTCTCCTGGTCCTCCTGAAGTCTATCATGACCCTTTGATTTTGGTAGTGTTGAGGACCAGGTCACACTGCCCATAGTGTTGCTCTGCAGTGTTGTGTTTATACTCAAAATAAGTAATTGAAATGTTCTATGATACTAACACAAAACAAAACTTCACATTGCCCTAAGTACTAAGTACTGTTACATTATTATTTCTCATTTGTGGGCCCACACACTCACGCATATACACTCCAACCACAAAACGTTGCAGGCCTGTGTTACCAAGGTGCAGAGTAGAAAATCCAGATGACTTACAGGAAGCAGTCCACGGAACCCCCACAGCAGCGTTGATCTCCAAGGTGAGCAAAACTCACAGAATCTCCGTAGCAGCGTCCACAGCCTGCCATGTTGGGAGTCAGCAGTCCGCAGGTACACAGTTCAAGGTCCCGGGAAAGGAAACGCAGGTTACAAGTGTGTCAGGTAACTCATCGTCCATAAGCACCTTAGTTTGTCCAGTAAATGGTCCAATCAGGCCGTAAGGGTGTCCTCTCTAGTTACACTCGCTCGCCCGCCAGTAGCTTAGCCGTTAGCGTTAGCCGTTAGCCGGTGTTCCAGTTTAACTGGCGATCCAGGTTAACTGGCGATACTTGCTGTTCCAGATGTTTCGTTCGCAGATTCGTCACGAGCAGACCAGCCTGCATGTGTGAAGATAAAGATAATAGATAAAGACACGTCGCCGAAAAACGTCAACATCACTTGTTAATAAAGTCAGTATTATCCACAGACAGAAAAACCAAACGGGCTGGCCAAAATAAAAAACATAATTTTCACTACGGTGACAGGATTCGAACCGATGCGATCCAGACGTATAAAATACGAGACAAGTATCTAACTCACTGTGCCAGCGAGTGACACGACAAGCAGCCTGTTTCACCTGTACAGATCGTTTTCATTCTGCTAGGTGTTCAACACCTGATGATCATCCAGGAAACACGCCCATGTTAACTGGGGATAGTCACAAGTTAACATGGGCAGCCTGTTTAATAACGAGACACAAAACCGATTATCGTCTGATCAAACAGATCTATAACACAGAAGCTCGTCCTCTGCTGTGTTGCGTGTTGGTCTGTGGATTCACTGGAACACATCTACAGCACAACTTCAAGATTAAATCGGGTTTATTCACCGATACAAACACAGGACAAACAGCAGCCTCCCTCCATAACAACACACAGCATATAGTCAGTTTGATTTGACAAAATACATCGGAACAAACGGAGGTCACATCGTCAAAACTACTCACTGAGGAAACACTAAACACACGTTAGGTCCTCCACATCCTAACCTGTTATTCAGACGATGTTAACCGCTAAAAATATAACAAAGAAACGAGGGAAGGGGATTCGAACTCTAGTCAAAAAATATAAATATGTTTACGTGACAGTCGCGTTGCATAGTGAGCTATAAGTGACTACTGGATGTGTTCAACTACGATCACATCTGAACGTGACAGCCACAGATAGTCCTGTTGGACACTGAAGTGATCGTGCTGCCATATTTATATGTGGGCCAAGATAGAACGTGTCATTAAATCAAATACTCTCAATCCATACGGTTCACTCTCCGGCCACACACACCTTCAGATGTATAAACTTGTAGCTCAAACTCTGTCTGTGTCTCTCAAACTCCACTCTCATCACAAATCAAAAGTAGAAACAGCTGTAGATAAACTTTGTCATCCAGCTACCTTGCAAACTGTGATGTTTTATAGCTGTCAGTACATGGATAACCAGAATCATTGTAGCAGGCCTTTTTAAAGTGATCGTTTTGCTATACATATAAATATGGCAGCACGATCACTTCAGTGTCCAACAGGACTATCTGTGGCTGTCACGTTCAGATGTGATCGTAGTTGAATGCATCCAGTAATCACTTATAGCTCACTATGCAACGCGACTGTCACGTAAATATATTTATATTTTTTGACTAGAGTTCGAATCCCCTTCCCTCGTTTCTTTGTTATATTTTTAGCGGTTAACATCGTCTGAATAACAGGTTAGGATGTGGAGGACCTAACGTATGGGGCGCCGTTTGTAAAAATTCAATCACTGTTAAATAGGTGACATTTTGTGAACATTTAGTTCACTTTTCTCACATTTAGCTCATTTTTCCTTCATTTGCAACAGAAATTCATGCAAAACAGATTGTTCTATATATTTGTTAAAAATGTGTACACGTGAAAAATAAATCTAAATGCTAAATCTAAATCTAAATGTTAAATCTAAATCTAAATGCTAAATCTAAATCTAAATGTTAAATCTAAATCTAAATGCTAAATCTAAATCTAAATGTTAAATTTAAATCTAAATGCTAAATCTAAATCTAAATCTTAAATCTAAATCTAAATGTTAAATCTAAACCTAAATCTTAAATCCAAATCTAAATGCTAAATCTAAATCTAAATGTTAAATCTAAATCTTAATCTTAAATCGCTCGCCAAGTGTAAAGCTAAATATTTAGAAAATATGCAAATTAGGCCGGTCAGCGCCTGTCTACCACGCCCCTTGCCGTAGCCTCAGATCACGAAGCCCCGCCCACACCTCCGACTGCGGCTCTGCACATGCAGGCTGGTCTGCTCGTGACGAATCTGCGAACGAAACATCTGGAACAGCAAGTATCGCCAGTTAAACTGGAACACCGGAACCCACTTACACAGAATGTCTGTTTTTATTGACTCAGATAACACAACAACTGTCTACAACTACACGCTGCTAGCAAGGCAAAAAATAAGAGTATTACCATGGACTTTAAACAACCTTTTGTTATTTCTAAAGTAGGACTCTGTTTACCTGTCTCTTTCCTTCTCCCGCTCCCAACGTACGTCTCTCGTTCTTCTTTTAACTCCGCCCCCTACCATTCACTTCCTCATCCCCGACCAATCCCCACACAGCAAAACAACTTGACCTTCAACCTTTGACCAATAAACAGCTAACTGAAAATAAAAGAAGTAGTTTGTATTTAGATCACCCTTCTTCCCTTTTACTGTTTATTTCAACTATTTAAATGACATCTCGTTTACATAAACAATTAAGTTAAATCAACCATTCTAATGTCTTAGTTAACCAAATTACTTTCAGTTTAACAGGTCTTTTCATAACAACCTAATGACTTTTTAAAGTGACCAATATAGTTAAGTGCCTTATTTTCACGAGGGTTCACAACCAGCTGTGCATGTCTACAATGGAGTCCTCCAACTGGACTCCTACAGGTTAGAAAAGTAGTTTTAAAAGTAGTGTTAGATGACAGTTATACTTTCTTAGTCTTCAAATACACAAGGGTCCATGTTAGGTAAATTCTCCCGAGTCCCCAAAGTCCCCTCTGCACATGTCCAGCCATGTGCAGCAACTACACTAAAAGTGCAGTAGTGTGCATGCATAGACTAAGTAGATCCAACCTACTCTGCAAGTCCTCTACGTGGACTCCTGCAGACTAGAAAAGTAGTATAATATCTACGTGTCTGTGAGAGTTACCGGCTGTCCATGTGCATGTCCACACTGGAGTATATTGAAGTCTTAAGACTGCTGTTATATTTTCTGTGTCCATAAGTACGCAAGGGTTTGCTCAGGTCCAAAAATTTGGTCATCTTCCACTCAGTGGGGCTTGAGAACAAACAAGTGGGAAGGGCAGAGTAGTATGTATAGACGTACAACAGGAAGGGGAGTGATTGAGGGGTGGTCCTGCTCCTGAACTTCAGCTAAAGATTTTATATCCATTCAAATGCAGTTTAAAATTAGACTCCTGCAGACTAGAAAAGCAGCTTTAAAAGCAGCATTAGGCCAGTTTTATACTTTCTGGTTCTGCAAGTACATGAGGGTCAGTGGGATGTAAATTTTGTCATCTTTCCAAGCCCGTAAGAGTCTGAGCAGATCCCTCTACAAGGGTCTACATGCAGTCCAAGAGTTGTTGCTGTGTTTAACTACGCTACAAGGGAAGTAGTGCACATACTCAGCAGTAGTGTGGAAGCACAGAATATGTACTGCACATGTATATAACTGTCCTCCATGGGCACTCCCATGGACTAAAGAAATTGTAGACTAGCAACTGCTACGCATGTGTTGGTTTCCATGAGTGTTTGTGCATCCATATTGGAATATAATCAAGACCTAATAACAACAATTATGTGTTTGTGCTGTCAGCAACTCTCCGTGTGCACATCGGCATGGAGGTACAATGAAAGCATAATGCTAACCGTGCACGTATTACCTCTTCAGCAGTGATTCTTGAAAAACTAAAACTGTAGCTTCACTTGTTCCAGCCAAACTTAAAAACAAACATTAGCTCCCTAGATTAGCTATTGCAGCTAACCCTGTGGAGATCTACCTCTGTTTTTCCTTTAGTTTTCCACTGCTGCCAACTAACATGTTGATTCAGATCCATCTGTGAGGAGTCACTATCAGAAATATCATTAGTCTGGCTCTGCTTCAGGCAGGCAGGTTTCCATGAATTTTAATACTTTTGCATGTAAACCAAAACTGTTGCGTTTCCATAAACCTTTCATGACGTCTGTTTTCGTATATTTAGTTGCGGCTGCTACCAACACTTGGAAACAGCTGCCTCCTTATGTAAAAACGCAAAATTCCCAGAAGAAGATACAATCTGTTGTGACAGAATGACTAAATTGTTACTCACAGGTCAGACTCTAAATCTCATTTAAGGAAGTGAGTTCCTGTGTTATCGTGAAGCATCCAGCATCTGAGTGTCACTGGATGCTTTTGTGTTTGTGTTTGTGTTAACATTGTGTTCAGGGCATCAGTAGGAAAATTATGTAAATCACATGTAATGACCCTGAACTGTCAACACATTACAGTCTCACCAGAAAAGTGTTTTTCCACATCATTATGATGCCACATATTGGAAATAATATTTGCATAAATAGCAGCTAAAGGTCCGCAGGTTACCTTATCAGTAGGTATAGTCTGATCTATGCTTTGATGCCCCAAACTGAAGCTCTGTAAAGGCCACTGTGGAAGCAAATTGGGTTTTTTTACACGTAGAAAAGATCTTGAAGACTGAAATTATTCTTGTGTACCTGCACATGCAGCTGTGAAACGTTGGTGAGTTTGAACTCAAGCAGTAGGTCTTTTTCACTGAAGACATGCTGAAGCGTCACAGTAGGAAAAGTGCAGGTGTAAATTCAATTTCAATTCAATTCAACTTTATTTATATAGTGCATGTTTACAACGTGTCATCTCATAGCGCTCAAGGACAAACAGAAAACAGAAAACCCAACAGTCCAAAGTTGCTTTTGGATTCCTTGTGAGCAGCAGTCAGTGGTGGTAGGAAGGAACCAAAAAACTACCAGGATAGGAAGGGATAAAAAAAATAAATAAACTCAGACAGAGCGGAGAGAGCAAGCACAGGACACAGGACCTTGGGAGAGTTAGTGATATGTAATGATGATATTTAACAGTATAGAGAGAGGAGAGAAGAGGAGCCAGTGTATCATGTGAATCCCCCAGCAGTCTAAAGTTTAAGTCTAAAGCAGCATAACCAAGGGACAGCTCAGGTGATCCTGAGCAGCCCTAACTATAAGCTTTGCCAAAAAGAAAAGTTTTAAGCCTAATCCTAAAAGTAGAGATGTTGTCTGCCTCCTGAACCTAAACTCGGCAAACAGAGGGGCCTGATAACTGAAGACTCCGCCTCCTATTCTACTTCTGGAAACTCTGGGAACCACAAGTAAACCTGCAGTTTCAGAGCGAAGGGCCCTGTTGGGACGATAAGGTACAATAAAGTCTTTAAGATATGATGGAGCTTGGTCATGAAAAGTTTTATGTATGAGAAGAAGGATTTTAAATTCTATCCTGGATTGTACAGGGAGTCATTGAAGAGAAGCTAATACAGGAGAAATATGATCTCTTCTACTGGTTCCTGTCAGAACTCTGGTTGCAGCATTTTATATCAGCTGGAGGTTTTTAAGAAAGTTATTGGGACATCCTGATAATAAGGAATTATACTATTTATCTCTAAATTCCATTTAACTGCTTAATTTTAGGGCCCCTGTGTGGTGCATCTTGGCCTGTGACTTATTTGGACACTTGAAAGTAGCCGAGGCATCATTTTTCATTGTGAAAAACAACATGTTTAAGAACCTCAGTGTGCTTTATACAAGGACAAGTCAATATTTCTGCTGTGAAAAAGGCCCAAAGCCTCTCAGTCTGACCTCCACAACAGTGAAAAATAATAGAAAGTACTTTTACTCAAATACTACAAATATAGCTCTTAATTACTTGTACTTTATGTAAATGTGTCAATTTAAAAAAAAAAATCTTATGTTTGTCACACATTGGAATCACTGGGTTTCTCTCTGTGATATCATAAAGTCTTGACTTTAACATTCAAAGTGCCTTGAGATAACTACACATGCTATTTGTTTCTGTTAGTTGTGCAAATCTGTACAATCTTTTATCTTTAGGTCAATTTCTTTTCTTATAAAACTCAAAGAATGGTTGTTGATTACAATAAATGAAGTGCTATGAGCAATAAATACTGCCTATTTTTGACACATTCAGCTTATATGTAATTTTACAGACACTTCATTAAAACATAACTAACAAAAAGAGATCTTCTCCACATTGAGTGCTTATTTTTGCTCCTTACTTTTATTTCTTGTGTCCTTGCTCTTGTGAAGTCATTGTTCTTGTGCTCGCTGTCGTCTAAGTAAGCGATTTGAATACTTTTCCCTCCGGCTCATGTTTCACACGCACAGCACTCAATAGAGGAAGAGAATAGCCTGGAGGTCTCTGACCACAGCATCCTGAATGTGTCTCCTCTCGGCCTCAGCTCGGCAGACACACAGCAGACTGAGCTGTTGGCTGTTGGCGCGTTGAGAGTGAAAGGTAGCAGCAAGGAAACTATGTGCACACCTGGTTCCTGCTGGGTTTTACGCAGTAGCTGGTGGTACTTTGGAGGACACAGATGTTGGTTGCAAGCAAACCATTGAAAACCACAAAGTGCAGCCATGTTTAAAAGTACTTCCTATGTAATCATGGTGTTGAGCAGCGTCGGTGCTGCTGTTGTCGAAAGATTAGCATCAAAATAGATTTTAATCGCTCAGACGGCTCCTTACATGTCGTATCATGATGAGCAGCTGCGTGGGAAAAAACACACTCATGTCATCTGGAATATTTGACACCAGATCTCTCCCTGGTGATATCATGTCTTTAGTGGTGCATTATTCCATATTAATGCAATATTTTCTAAACACAAGTACATTTAAATGACCACAGACCTGTTGAACTGACGATACTAAATCATTAGTCACTGACTGAATGGGTAACAGTTGAGCAGAAATCCCCCTGAAGGCCTCACTGGGAGGCATCAGCAGACAGATTTTCCAGGGTGGTAACTCAGCCTTATGGACTTATATAGG
The DNA here is from genome assembly GCA_024666655.1 of Dascyllus trimaculatus. Taxonomy (NCBI): domain Eukaryota; kingdom Metazoa; phylum Chordata; class Actinopteri; family Pomacentridae; genus Dascyllus; species Dascyllus trimaculatus. The sequence goes on along the minus strand of CM045464.1, from coordinate 10,503,993 downwards.
TACAGGGGAACTGGAAGTAAAGCACCATGTTGCCTCCATGTATGAGCAGTAAGACAAGACCACAAGATGTTTTTAGTCGTTTTAGGGTAGTTGAGTCATTTTGGAAAAAGTTTAAAGCCATTTTTGACCAATTTTGAATCATTTTGGAAAAATTCTGTGTCGTCTTGGACAATTTCTGAGTGATTTTAAAAATTTCTGAGTCATTTTCGCTGTGACTGTGGACAGGTTTTGTGTCGTTTCATGAAAACGTTCAGTAATTATGGACAAATTTCGAGCCAATTCAATTTTATTGTCAGCTAGGATGCATGCATATCATCACACTCCCAACTTTTGTGCTTCACTGTCAGGACTATGCGTTCACTGTGGTCATGGATTCACCTGGTTGTTGGATTTGTTGGGTTTCTTTCTCTACTATACACTTCTGAAGTCTTGACCTTACTGTATGAAGTGCCCTGAGATTGACATTTTGCCCTGAGACGAGTCATTTTGGAGGAATTTTGAGTTGTTTTCAACACTTTCTGAGTCAATTTGGACGAGTTGTGCGTCATTGTGGCCAGGTTTTGTGTCATTTTTGGGAAAATTGTAAACAATTTTGGACAAATTCCGAGTAATTTCCATTTTTTGGTCAACCAGTATTTTGGTATACCCACAAGCCTTCATGGTGACATCTATAAATGTCATCTCTCAAACACTTTCTGCACTAAAGTGGCCCCATATCGTCACACTCCCACCTCTGTGCTTCACTGTCAGGACTATGCATTCACTGTGGTGGTCATGGATTTACATGGATGTTGGATTTGTTGGGTTTCTCTTTCTCATATAAAGTCGTAAAGTCTTGCTGTGTGAAATGCCCTGAGATTACTGGTGAAATTGATGCTGTATTACTAAAATTGAACTGAAACAGCTGAGAGGTGATTAGTTCTGCAGCCTGGAAACTGATGCTCATAGTAAACTCTTCCCTGGTGGGTGTTTGTTTGGGCGGTCACTGAAAAAGCAAAGGTGCAACACAAACATGTGTCCATAAGGCTTCAAGGTTTATTTATGCAGTGAGTTTTATGCACTTGTACAAAATAAGTGTAAATATAGACTGTACAGTGATGGCGACTTACTGTGCTGTAATATGCATTAGTGCAAATTTACCCTCTAAAGTGTGCACCCCTGCTAAAAATCTATAAAGCAGATCTTTGTGCTGTAGGATTAAAAATAACCACACAATGAAGTTTTAGATGAACAAAAACAAATCTCCTGCATGAAAGTAAAATTAGCTTTTTGTTCTCTCACCTTAAAACCACAAAGGGTTAAAACAGTTACTTCTCTCTTTTTCTGCAGATGGAGGAATCCACCCTGCCGGACTGCTGCCGCACAAACACACACACACATGTATGTGACTGTGTGTGTGTGTCTGTGTGCGACCAAGTGTATGTGTGTTAATGAGTTCTCTCTCTGTGTGTGTGTGTGTGTGTGTGTGTGTGTAAGACATATAATTATCCGAGCATGTGTTTGTGCCAAGTCGTGGAAGGCACCGTACTTTCCTGCAGACGTGCACACGCACGTGCACATGTACACCCACGTATACACTCACACACACAAACACACACACACACACACACACACTCACTCATACACACAAACACACACTCACACACACTCACACACACTATAGAGGACAAGGGGAAGAAAAAAAAATGAAAGAAAGGCTGCTTCAGATAGTTATTCAAATAAAGATCCTCATTTCACCCAAAATTAACCTTTATACCATCAAAGTGCAACGACCTGGAATGAAATTAATTTGAATAAATCAATGAAATAGTTTGTATTTGCTTCCATAAAGACTTGTTTTTCATACTTTGCCTTTGAAAGGTCTGCATTTGTAAACATATTCTTCACCAGAACCTGGATAAAAACAAATTAAAGGTATTTCATTTCTGCTTTTTTGGATGTTTTATATTTTGAAACAGCTTTTGCTTGCTATAATGATCCCTTCTGTTCACACTGAGCACCTAAAGACTTTTTCCTTACGTGCATCTTGATAGACATAATCCACAGTGTTCCTTCTGTGTAAAAATACATTAAAAGCTTGCTAATGAATTTAATATAAGGTTTCATCTGGTGGGATTGGCCAAGCCAACTGAGACTCCCCCAAAGTTACACTCTTTCAGAATAAAATTTACATTTTTTATTACTATACCACTGCTGAAAGACAGTTTCCCTCATGGTCTCGTGCATTCAGTAAGTAGAAGTATAGAATTACTATCAGCAAAGTTGACCTAAAGAAAGAAAACTAGCTTTTTGCAACTGAAACATGTTTTCAATGACAAATAAACACATTATACAATGAATTGTTTATTCTGTTTAATGTAAAAAGATGTAAAAGCATTATACAGCAATCAAAAGTATTCTGAAGCCATTCAAACTGCATTATTACAATATTTTCAGTGTACAATAACATTATAAACAAAAAGAAAAGGACTTGTTGCTACAATTGTACTGGGTCACTTGGAGTCGTTCCGGTTAGTTTGTTTCAGTTTCTGCACAAACCGACTCCAAAAGATGCATTTCTATACAGCGTTTGCGGCAAAAAGCACAACACACCCCAGTGTCTCTGGGCCCCCTTCATGTGTTTTATCTATTTAACAATTCAAATTAAACTTTCTGTCAGATTTTTCCACTAAAGCAATCATGTGGAAAAGTGATTATAAAATAAATTGTTGGCTTTTTGATACATTTGCAAACATTCTCTTAGAAGCAGTGCCTAAAGGAAGAGAAGACTTACTTAAACACGGGACATAAAACGGAGATTTGTTTTTGTTGTTTTGAGACTTGTAATAAATAAAAAACTGCTTAGTCACATGGAAAATGTCAGTAAACCTCTACATTCATTATACCTCAAAATCCATAACATTAAAATCAGGGGTTACAGATTAGATGTCAACAAGCTGAACTTCCTTGTGGGATGTAAAGTGGAAACTATCATATTTAAACCTCTGCTGTTCTGTTTTCTATTAAGGTGTTTGGTGTTGTCATGTCAAGATCTAAAGAGCTCTATGAGGCTTTCAGGAAAAAAAATGTTGTGGATGCCTGTGAGTCTGGCAAGAGATTATTTAGATTAGATAAAAAATCACTCGCCCCAGCAAATTCATTCAAAGAGGAGGCTGTCTGTTACAAAAACATGTCTCCAAAAACGCCAGAATCTCATCACAGGATCTGCAGGTAACTCTGCAAGTGTTGGTGTCAAAGTGCATGCATCTACAATCAGAAAGATATTGCACAAATTGCATGGGAGGCGTGACAAGAACAGGGCAAACAACATAGTGCAGGGAAAGACCAGGATTTTTGGAACAACATGCGAGAGGCAAGAAAGGGCTCAGTGAGAGGAAGTGGAGGGTTATGTAGGTGCCCAGTAAAAGCTGAGGGTTATATCCCAAATTTGAGATGCCGTGAGGGGGTCTGAAACAAGAAAACCCTCTCACACCTTTCAATTTTGCAGGATGAGTGGTCCAAATGCTCAACGAGCCACTATCAGAAACCGGTGGACAACTATGCAAAACGCCTACAAGAAGTTATTTCTGCTAATTAGGGCAACACCAGCCTCTGATGCCAAGGGTTTACCTTCTTTGTCCACAGGAAAATGTCACATTTGATGTTTTTTCTGTTAAATAAATGAATAACAAAGCTAATATTCCTCAACAAGTAGGCACAGTATCAAAGAAAATCAAGGGTTTGTCCAAATATGTCAAAAAAGCCAACAATTACCAAGTTACTTTTCCACATAACGGCAGAACATCGACTTTGAGCGATGTGTTCTGTTTCATCAAAGCTAAAAGCTCAAACAAATACAAAATTGGCAATTTGCTATAGCGGCTCCAGCAGTGTTGATGCGAGTCAGTAAAACCCTGAATGTCACACAAGTGTTTCTGAGCTCTAACACCCACAATTGACAGGCGAAGGTCGAGCACGTCGCCAGGTTTCCATATCAGTTTCAGAACGCGGCAATTCATCTCTCGGTTTCCTCCCCTGCCATGCTCTCCTCTCACACTCCAGCTGTAATACAGTACTTCAGAATGAGGTTGTAGGTTTCACATGGCACAATATCACAACATCAGCGTGCAGTCACAGCGCTCTCAGTGTCACAGCAGAGGGAAAGCAAAAGCGAAGACGACGGCCTGAGACTTGTGCATTTCCCAAAGAAAAAAAAAAAGACACCGTGTGGACTTGAAACATTTCTCCAGCCGGCAAGGATAAGACATACGGAAACAGAGAGTAGTGTGATACAGCGTGGCTGAAAATAAATGTGGACGTAATGACACAAGTTTAACTCCCAAAAAAAGAGACTTTGCCCAACCACAGAGATGCAGAAATAACCACAAAGATCTGTTAGCGATGCCCAATTTAGTATTTCCAACAGCTGTATGTTCCCCCTTCTGTAAGAAAGTACCACAATCCAAGGAGTTTAACTTGTGTCATCATGCCCACATTTATTTGCTAATAGAGCATTGTGGTCATTTTGCATCCCTGTGGTTGGGTGAAGTCTCTCTTTTTAGTCGTTTTTATATGTCTTTATGGTCATTTTGTGTTTTTCATGGTATGCATCCAAGTAGCCCGTTCAGTAATCCATCCAATAAGCCGCATTTATGACTTGCAACTTCATGATTTCTGCCTCAACAGGTGATTTATGTAACACTGTCATCGGAGATGGATCATTTTTAAGGATTTCTGCACTTGATCCGCTGCCAGTAATCCCCGCAAATCTTTACATTACGCCTCCGCTAACAAAACGTCAGCACCCTTCAGTTTCTGATCCGTCACGTCACTGGAGGAAAAAGTCTGAAAATAAAAACTCTTGCGGCCGAGCAGATAATTTAACACCATTAAAACATGAGATTACACAGATGACAGAGGAGCTGAAATGCTTATGCAGGGGTGATGAATGGCAAGATTGCCCTTAATCGGTGCTGAGCCGCTGTTGACACAACTGTGCAAACATCCAGTAACATGTGTTTGATTATTGATTGTGTTACGACAGGCTTCCATTTGCAGTTCTTGTCCGGTTAACCTCACAGGGAGTGTAGCAACAGTGATGGAGATACTTTGTCCTGCAAGTTTTCTGACCATAAAACCTTCAACCATAAAACAGCAAATTATATTTCCATTTTTTTTTCCAGTCAGGATGAAGCAAGCACTGTAGAACCCAGAAAATAAAACCTTTACACAATTCTCTTTGGTCGATGTTCATACTATTTTCAAGGACTTTAAACATATCTTGTACAAAGCATGACAAAGATCAAGGAATATGTCGTGCACTCTTTCTTAAAGGCGGTGGGGAAGTTAATTTTTTCATCGCTCAAGTCGTATTTCTCGCGAAACCTGAAAAATACACTTTAAAAAGTTGTAATGAGCACATCACTGCCCCCTGTGGCCACTAAGGAGAACAGCGGGAACCACCTGTCGTAAAAAGGCAAAGCAAACGTGAAATGAGATTTAAGCTTTGCCTAAAACTTCCAATCCAGTAAAAGGCTGCTTGATTAACTTAATATACATCTAATTAACTTCCCCATCTCCAATAAAGTATAGCACACAGCTGATTCCCCAGGTTCTCATGTTGTAAATGCACTCTTGGCAGTATAAAACGCTTCGCTCGAATCTTTTCTTGCATGATTTTCGTCCACAACAGTACATTCAAAAAGCGAATATTGTTTAAAGTTAACAAAACTGATTTTATGTATCTCCAAATCAGGAAAAAATACAGATATCAGTGGATACAAATGAGCAGGCATTTAATTATTTTTTTGCATAAAAGGTTTCCACAATGTTCTCAGCTCTTTATCCCTCTGTCATTGCAGGTGTAATCAGATGTAACATGTGTTTTAGTAATCATAACAAAACAATGGCCTACTTTTTGGTAATTTCTTACACAAGAACAGAACTCGATAAGCATAAAGAGCTCAAAGATGAGAAAAACTGTACTTAATCTGAACCCTGTATCGCCACTGTTTGCTGTGTTCCTGTTGGCTAACCAGTGAATGACAAACCCTTCTTTGACTCTGCATTATTCAGTGTTTGGTTTGAGTCCAGAAATCTTTTTGAGTGTTTAATGACCTGGCAGGCGTGAGGAGACTTGGCCCGGTCTGAATCACTGGCCTAATAAACGGATAACGTGACCTTGTCAACAAACTACTCGCCGCCTACATTCACTCTGGCTGCTGATGGTAAAACCAGAGGCCTGAAACAAAGAACAGTGGAAGACAGTACTCATTGATCAGTTATTGCAGGAAAACTATGAATATTAATGTCAATGAGTTGGTGAATGAGTAAACAAGACAGCGAGAAATGAGACTATTCACTGGTTTAAATGACTGAAATGGTTTCCCTGTTGACTTTGTCCATCTGTGCCACTCTGCTGTTTGGAAAGCTTAGTAACAGTTACTCAAATGTTATTATTGCATTAACAAGCGGAGTAAGGAGCTCCTGCTTTTGGTTTTTAACGTGCAAAGTCTTTGTTTTAATGCTGCATGCAACATGAGCAACGATGAAACCTGTTAATGCTTTCAGAAATCTGTGTAAATAGGTAGTATTTGGAGGTAAAACCAATTCTGATGTCATAGAAATGGAGACAGAAAGGCTGTAACTGTAACTACACTAGGTTGGTATTGATTTGCCGTTAATGATATATGAGTTAAGTGGTTTTAAATGGTTAACTGAATGAAAATCTAGAAAATCTACTTAGGCATGTTCAGTTTATGCATTAACTTGTCATACTGTCTATCGTGTACCAATTGGTGTCTGATATGGTGCAAAGATATCAAGAAATACATGGATGAAACATTCATTTTCCAATTTTTCTATCATATAAATGTTTTTCAAACTAAAAGAAATGCAAAGAAATGTGTTAAAAAAAAACCTTACAGGCTTGGTACATCTACTTATTTCTGTGGGACATTAGTTGTACAAGCAAAATCCATGCCATTCCATGATCTTTTAAGCCAATACCTGTGTCAAATAGTACCCAAATTATCATGACTTATTGCATTTCTGCGGCTAATAACGCTGGTGTGCAGTTAATTCACATCAATTTACAATGCAGGCATAAGCAGATATGTATTTCATGGTAACAAAATGTAAAAAATTGCACAGTAGTTTGGAAAAACTGTGATCAAAACGTTGGATAATTATGCAAAATTTGGTCCAGTTGGTTCCCACACAGGTCATGAGTCTGTTGCAAGCTGGATTCTAACGTAGATGCAATCTAAAACCATCAGGAGGAAACTTTGTGGACTCGACCCACGCAATTTAACAACCCTGGGTCTGTTGAGTTGATCACCCAGGGGGCTCATAATCTCCGAACAATAAAAAGGCCTTACAAAGAAGCTAAAAAAGTAAACAAGAAACTGTACAAGGCACATTTGAATTTCCACAGGTGTCATTTCGCGGAGGCGTATTTAGGTGATACGACCGCCCCCGCGCTAAAAAAGGAGTGCAAAATCTCGCCTCTTTGGTTGTATCACAAAGGCTCAGAGGCCGCGAAGGAAAAACAGTGGCGCAAAAACGAAATCCAAGCATTTTAGAGTTCCTTCCAAAGACCAACAGAGTCCAAAGTCGGCTGGGAAAATGGGAGGGAAAACGTCCCAAAAACGTAAAAGAAGTATCAAGATCGGATAGATCCAAAAACATACATATTTATGAAAGTTGCTACGTCTGCTGGGTTTTCCAAAGGCTAAACCTGAGAGTTATCCTGGCTGTTCGTAAAGCCTTGCAAGTATATTATCCGTCCAAGCAGGAAGAGCATTAAGCCGACGCAGAGCAGAGTGACGGGCTCCTGGTGGATGTTTGGCATCAGGTTGAAAGGAGGCCGTCTATGTTCATCTGCCGCCCTCTGGAACACAAAAAACACAAGAAGAGATGTCAAACTAGTAACGACAAATAAGTCACAAATAAAAAGAAAATACTGAAGTTTAAAGAAAATCTCTTTCTCAAACTGTTTGCCAAGAACTGTCACCCTGCTACTAACTAAAACTAAACTTTCAGATTGTAATTCAAGCTTCTTGTTTGCAGCCAGAAGATTTTATCAGCTGTTGGTTGCTAAAAGACACATTAGCTAACTTATTAGCTTTTCCTGCTGACTCATTTGAGAACAAAACTCTGTTTAAAAGGTCTTATATATTAACTTGGTGAGTAAATAAAGACACAACATTGCATCAGGTCTGGTATCCCCAATATTAGATGAAAAAAGTGAGATCCGACTCCTTTATTATTCAAAACTGCCTGCTTTGATTAGACAAACGAGAAGGTTGCTGGAGGGTGAACGTCCTCATGCAGTTAACTGGTGAAAAAGCTTTTTAAAATTTTCATTTGTCAGTCTAAAGCTGAACATTTAATTTCCGAAGACACCGTATCTGGTCTGTAAAGTAATTCAAGGTCACATTAATTTGCATAGCTTCATAAAATGTTCTGCTGTGATATACATCAAATGTTCACGTAAACACCCTCGAATCGCTTGAAGTTTGAAAATCAAAGGGGCACACATACTGTATGTTTACATTCACAGGAAGCAGGTAAGTATAGTTATCAACATCCTGCCACAACTCTCTTTTTACTTTCTCAGTCTCCAGGTGTGAGTGAATGTTTGAATGCACACGCGTGTTCCTACGTATGTGTTGGGCTGTTTAAGACTTTTTATTTAATCCCCGTTTTACCTACATATATGGTCTTTTAGTCAGAAAACAAATATGAAAGCATATTTTCTCATTCTCATGCATTGCTCTAAGGGACCACAAAGGACAGCGTGGGTGAAATATAGCTGCATTTTAATGTGGAAGAAAATACCAAGAGAAAAAGAAACATGCAAAGAGTAATGTGATGACAGCTGACATGCTCCTCTTAGTGCAACACATATCCAACACACCCTTTTAATCCTCCTTAAACCATCGGCGCTCTGCTCATTCTGCTTCTGCATTCCTGTGTGCACCGCTAACCAGACAGCTATTCTGCTACCTGATGCCGCTACTGCTGGCAGCATTTCAAAAGCCCCATCTATCGCCCCTCACTCCCTGCTGAGCGGAGGTCCATGTTTCCTTGTCAAAGCTTACGGCAAACACTAATGCTGGACATGTTCTTTATTGATATAATAAAATAATGTCATGTGAGTTGGCTTACTGAAATAATGTAGTAAGGTATCAAAGGATAGATGTAACGCTGCCCATCCATAGAGTAGAGGAGACTTGCAGGCGATGTTTCAAAAATGTTGGATCGTACATTTCCCATAATGCAACACAATAGCATGTTTCATTTTCCTTTATTCTTCAAACTCCATGACCCACGTTGTAAGCCAGTACTTCAAATCACATGCTGAACTTAAGATAACCTAACGACACCACCTCTCAAGACTCACAAAAGGTCTTCGATAACTGTAACCTCAACCCGACTGGTGGAGGTAGATATCTGCCCTCCCTCAGCCTGGTTCTCCAGGAGTTTTTGGTCCCATTGTCACCAAACTGCTTGATCAACAGAGATTGCTGGGTTTCTCTTTATGATATAATATTGTAAGGTGCTCTTTTGTGATTCTTGAGAGGTGGTGTCATCATTTTTTGAGATTTCAGTAAAACATTAAGCAATTCAAAGACCTTAAGTCGTGTCTCCCAAGTGATGCTTCAAAAATGTTGGATCCTACATTTCCCATAATGCAACTCTATAACATGTTTAATTATCCTTTATCTTTCAAACTCCATGAGCCACGTTTCAAGCCAATATTTTGAATCTCATCATAACCACGATGACACCAACTCAAAAGATCTTCTATAACTGCACCCTCACCCCGACGGGTCGAGGCAGATATCTGGCCTCCCTGCGCCTGGTTCTGTTGGAGGTTTCCTTCTTTGAAAGTCTATTTTTCCTTCCTATTGTCCCCCAACTGTTTGCTTAAATGAATCTGTTGGATTTGTTGGGTTTCTCTCTATAACATATTGTCTTGACCTTACTATTGGAAGAGCCCTGACTTTCGTTGTTAATTAGTGCTATATAAATGAAAACCGTGGAGTTGACTGAGTTGAATTTTCAGAGGTAGATTGTTACTCTGACTGAAAAACTGATGGAGTACCGCTTGACCTAATAGTTTCATAAACTACTCCCTGAATCATATCGAAGAAGAGAAGTGAGTCTGGCTCTAGGGACACATTCATGGATTATCACATTATCTGTTGGACATTTCCATGATTTTTTCCATTAATACTCGGGAGAATCATCGGAGAGCAGGGAACGCTGATTCTGGTTGGATTCATGAAGGACTGTTCAAGGCGATGAAACATCTGACAAATTGACCAAAATTCACTGGCAGTTTTCAGCATCTTTCTCATGAAACATTTCACCATCTTCAGGCAGACAGCTGGACCTAAGTGAAATCACCTGCTGTCGTTTTATTTACTTAAGTTGCTTCACATCGTATGACTCAGCGCAACTCTTTCCTGTCTTTTGCTGTTTCTCCGCGGTCATTCAGAAAAACTTGGCAGGCTTTTGACTGAAACAGGTGTTTTCACTATTCCTGCAGTTGACAGCTCTATGCCTTGGCCCTAATCTGTTGCTCCAGCAGCAAAAGCTTCTCCCTATTAAGAGATCTGCCTGGTCATTAGAAGAGAAAGGACATTTCCCATGGGTGAATGTGCTCCAGGAAGATTGGCCGAAAAGAAAAAAAAACTCTCCAGAAACAACAAGGTTCCTTTTACTGAGGAAAGAGGATCTTCATCGAGGGATCTGAAACCAAAACACGCTTCTAATAACTGTAAGAAAAACTCGACTTCTCCAACTCAAACTAATTTTCTTGCTCATATTTTGAGGCTAGCTAATTAACATATGCTCCCTATTTGCTCCAGTTCAAACCTTTTTTTATGCATGAAGAACTTCTTCAGAGTGGAGGGCTGTGTTTGAACTGCAGCTCACAACTGTGAATATGAAGCAGGGTTACACTAAAAAGCTACGATTGCTCTGATAAATAAAGGATTTAAAAAGAAACCGTATGCTCTAACTGAAGCACTTACAGGAACAACTAAGGAATTTACAAGAGTAAGAATAATTCTTTCCGCTGGAAGATGGACGTCCTGTTTTGGCACTGAGCCCTTTAAATACAGCCCAGCCGGATGGACTGTACAATGCCATCCAGACATAGACTGGCACAGAATAAGCCTCCTGCCCCGGGGCGAGACTGCACTCTGAAAAACAGGATCCTTACTGACGAGAGCGAGAGGGGAATATCAAAGCTGTGTGGTTTGATTCGAAAAGTGAGCCAGAAACCACAGAAACCCCTAATGCCAGAGGAGGAAGCAGGTGAGGGGAAGACTAGTTAACCCTGTAATGAATCACAGACTGCTTCTAATTCTGTTTCTGACTCTGACCAAGTCAAACAAACAGGTCAGAGTTGACCAAAGAGCTGCCAGGATACTAATTAAGACAAGTTTGACCCTGTAGGAACAAATTTGACAAGCTTGAAGACTTGTAGAGGAAGATGTTACAGGTGGAACAGGTAAAAAGACTTACTTACAAGTACAGGACCTGAAGACCTGAAGTGTTTTGACCCTACACTGACTTGTACCGACTCATGTTTATCTAAACTTAGATATCTGGACTGGAATTGAGTTTGCAAGTTTAAACAGAGGGTTTGTCTACACCCCAATATTTCCAAACATGCTGGAATCCACCGTATATTTTTGGCTATACCAATATTTTTTCAGCCATGCCAGCTGGTTGGTTCAAGACTTTGAAATGTCCAGATGGATTGCCGTGAATTTTGCACAGGCATTTAGGTTCCCTTCTACGTAAACTGGAATAACCTTAGTGACTCTTACACTTTATACTGAGGTCAAAAGTTCTGTCCAATTGTGTTTATGGTCAACTATCTGCAAAACTAATTAAATTACAGGTATACTTTGCATTTGCCATTAAGTAGCAAATCTTAGCATGTAAAGCCACTAAATAAAATTAAGCATTGGGAATGCGGGAACTTGGGAATTGTGGAGTAGAGTCCGACAACTTCAAAAGCGATGTTACCAGCACTGGAGGTAACTCCTATTCTTGGTCACAGTAGTGTTTCAAGGCTAGTCAGAAATATGTACCCCGAAGTAGGTCCTCTTTATCCCCCAAAAGCTGGTCTGAAGGAGCTTCTATAGGGTTGGTTCATTGGCCATTGGAACATGCACAAAAGCTTGAGGTGCCCTAAAACAGCCCGCTAGCTCCTGCAGTTGAAAATGCCCTGTTATATCTGCTTAACTCCAGTGGGAAGGCTAGCACTGTGATGTTAGCATTTGCACCAATGTGTCTGAGGACAGTCAAAGTCCTCACAAAATGGTCTGTCCACTTGGCTTCCATCTTGGCAATCCCTCCCAGGCACTTATTTCAGGCGTACAAGACCAGGCTCCTATGTAAATGAATGGGGACTGAGTCATAACTGCAATTTCAGTTGTCAACGGGACATATAAACCGCATGCTCAAAATCAAATCTGATAAACACCACTTAAAAAGTTTGGTGACTTTGCCCAAAAATGAGGTTTAAAAAAATATTTCCCTCAGGTTTACTTCTACTATGCATGTGCATCAGTGCAACAACATGGCTGGTTGGATGTCTCCTGGTTTGGCTGCTACAAAGCAGACGAGCGGGCTTCTGGGGCAGGATATGTGTCACACAACTGCCATCTTTGGTGTTAGATTTCTGTTGAGGTTTTTTTGAGTGGCAAACATCTTCCTTTACCAAATCTCTGGTGCAGGCTCACAGAGCAGTTGGAGGTTTAAGTTAAAACCACCATGAAAGAGGGGAAACTGAAGTACTTTTTTCTAAATAAAAAAACAATTTGCCCATGAGGCACATCTGGAAAAACAGTTTATTCTGACAGGTCATGTGATACTTTTTTCTTCTCCGTTTGGATTCTTTCCCCCAGTAATCATCACCTTATGAACTTTCTAACTTTGAGTCAATATTTGAGGAGACAACAGTGTAGGAAGTAGCCGATCATGGAGAGGGACGCAGGGCTGCAAGAGTGATTTTTCTGCAGCTAAAACTGAGCCCTGACTTTAAGGAGCTGTTGTTTTTGGCAGTGAAGCGAAGAGCAAACTCTCCTCATGTTGATTTTTTGGCAATTCGTTTTCATCTTCACAACTTGAACGCCTGCTATTCTCATATATCAGGACTTGCTCCGCTGTAGCAGCTCAGTCATTCATCCAGCTTCAGATTTACGTTCTCAGGTTTCACCATTTTTGGCCTTAAGAAACTTTATTATGCCTCCTTGTTGTGGAAACACCGACATTATTGTTATTAATGTTGACTTGCTTGCAGCAGTGTTTACCATAATGCACAATAGAGACCTGTCTCTCCTCAAAGCAGCTTTAGAAGACAGACGCAAGGTTTGTGGTTTTAAAGTTGGCAGAGTTGCAGCGCTCCTTCCTCACCTCAACAACCGCTGTAATGATTCGACTGTCAAGATGGTCTCTAGTTTGCAGAGTGACGGAAGGGATATCGTTGGCAGATTTATGAGTCTTAAGACGCAAAGCAACCTCACTGAAAGCTTGTTTCACTATTACATGTTTGATTTTACGGCCTACTGACATCTAGATACCCCCTAGATGCCGTTAAAGCAGAATAGTCGGCTGTTAAATGATTCTACATGTCTGCATTTCGAGGTTCATTACAGCCACAACAGCCAAAATCTGAGAAGTTCTACAGGAACAATTTAGATTTACAGCACCTGAGAAAAACACAGACAAGTGAGAGTATTATATGTCGGTTTAACTACAGATTGAATGATCCAAAGGGCAAGATTCCACCACATCATGCTTCCACATCACAGTATATGGCGCTCTGTAGTCATGGCAGGCAGCTAATGAAAGCTGACACACTGTCAATGACAACGTAACAGGAGGATGTGGTGTACCTGGGAGGAGCTGAGAATTCATGTATGTGGTTTAAAATTTTTACATCTGACCAACTTGTATACAGATGTGTCTAAAACCACCCCTCACTGTGCTACTCGGGTGCACACTGAGCGTGTTTACAAGTGGATTCATTTCATTAATCATTATCTGATAGCTGTATGATAACAGAAGGTGTGCAATCAGAGTTTATTTACTATTCAAAGGTATACTTTGACATTTGCAGATATAGACATCAGCTTAACATCTATACTTTCAGTCCATAATTTCGGCATGGAGCTAGAGTCAAAATGTTAGAAAATGCAGCTATCAGCACCTCCAGAACTTGCATCGACATGTTGCATCTTGTTCTTTTTATTCAAACAGTGATGTCGAAAAGGTTTCAGTAAATCAAGCGTTTTGGAAATATAAATAATCATCTCAGATTTTAAACACCGTGTTGACAATAGGGCTGGTCTGTTACTTGGACGATTGGTCGTATTTCACAGTCAGGATGAGAGGTTTGATTTCCACTGAAATCAGAAGCAGATGTACAGAGCTGACAAACTGCAGGCTGAGAGTCTGACACGAATCCAAAACCACCAAAAAAAACTCTTGATTTTCGAGCTTCTTCCTCGGGATTACAGAAAAAGAAATACACACACACACGCAAATCCAGACACACATTAGTGAGCCTCTAATAGTTTCCTCATTTGAACTCCTACCTCAAATAACCCCTTTCCATCATCTGAGAATAGAAAACCTGCTGCCACAAATCATTTTCCTGCTGCCACTGCGACTCTAAAGACTTCTAACAAGTAATTCAAATGGCACATGCAGATGCGCAGACACATGCTCCCAATAGAGCTGGTGTGATGCAATGGAGGAAACAAACATGCAAAGAAAAAGAAAAAAAGCGGGTAGTGTACCATTGGAGCAGGCATTCAGTCAAACAATCAAAGAGATGCTACAACTTATCTGCACAAAATATTCTGAAACTGATTTCATGTCTTAACGCAATTATTACACATCGTGACCAGTTTAAACACGTTTACAACATCATTTTTTTGTGTTTGGGTAGCCATTGATTTCCATTTATTTTAGGTTAAAAAGCAGTGATTATGAAAGATTGGAAATACCGGCTTGCAGTTGTAAGTCTCTCCCATCCAGTGAAACTGCAAATTACATCCACATCTGTCCAGATTTGACATTTGACCTCTTGGATTTAAAATGTCATCCCTTCATTTTATCCTATCAGATATTTGTGTGGAATTTTGTCATAATTGGCCCGTGAATTTTTGTATATTATGGCTGTATTTTTCAAGATCACGGTGACCGCCAAAGTCTAATCAGTTCATCCTCAAGTCCAAGTGGACATTTGTGCCAAATCTGAATACGTTTCCTCCAAGCATTCAAAAACTATCAGTTTCATGAGAATGAGATGGACAAATGGGCAACCCAAAGAAATAAAAACATAATGCTTCTGGCCTTGGCTGTCGCTAATAAAGACGCATTAAAATTAGGGGTGTAACAATATATCGAACCGTACCGAACCGTTCGGTACAGTCACTTTCAGTTCGGTACAGAGATGTACCACGGTACAAATATTTTAAGACTATTAAGATTGGCCAGTGTACAGAACTGTTTTAACTGCGAACCTCGTAGTGCCCACATGCTCATTTGAGCATGCTCCATGTGGCGGACCATCTCCGTCTATAGTTGCACAGTATTGCAGAACTAAGAACAAGTAGGAGTTTCCAGTTGGACTATTTTTTCTCCTGCTGGTGCTTCTGTGATGTATGGCTAGCGAACGGGATGGCTAATGCTAACAGCAAGAAGCCAGAGCTGGAAGACGCTCCATCAACGTTAAAATCACCCGTCTGGGATCACTTTGGTTTCTCAGTAAAGTATGAAAAAAAAAGGAGTAAAATAAGTGGACACGACGAAAGCCGTAAAGCGCTCCAAACGTGCGAAAAAGTATGGCGTTCATTATTTGTCATAACTGGTTTTACTTGGCCTGTCAACACAATTCAAAAACTGGTAGATAATTTTAAATCTGCACCTTCGACACAAGTTAAAACAGAGACTCAGTGAGGCGTCTTGCTGCTACGTCATCTTAAATCGGTCATGTCATTTTGGCGCGTCCGTCAACTCTAGAGGGTTCCGTACTGAACCAAACTGCACCAAACCGTGGCATCCGGACTGAGGTCTGTACTGAAACATGATTTTTGTGTACCATTATGCCCCTAATAAAAATAAGTATGTTTACGAGTGAAACTGTATGGAAGTTAACGGAAAACAATGGCTACCTCAAGCAAATGAAGCTTAAAGCCTATTGTATGCTTTGCAAAAGAGTAGTAGGTACAATATTGGTCAAAGATGTGAAAGCTCAGGATTCAAAGGGGACAAGCAGGTCTGACAGATGTTTGCATACAAAAGGTGATGTGAAACACACAACATCTGTATCTTGTATATGTTCCATATTTCCCTGTTTGGGTTTGAACACTGTTGCTTCTTGCCCTGAGACACTGGAGATGGACACATCTCTGATGCAGGGGAGGAGTTTGAATTTCTCATCTTGCACTTCTTCTGCTCGCGTTCTTTTCACAGTGGAAACATTGAGTCAGCCCGTTCCAAAAAGCTCATGTGATTTTATTTGGTGACCACAACTTACTATGCTGCCTCTCAAAAATAGCTCTCAAAACAAGGCTACACTTACAAGCACAAACACACACACACAAACACACACACACGCTAACCGACTCAGGCTTTGTTAATTCTCTGCCCTTCTTGCTTGTTAGTGACACAATGCAAACTTTGTCAATGTCAAAGATTTAACTTTACAAATATTTACTGGGCATTCTTATACGCTTTAACAAATTTAAACAGAAAAACATGCAGTCTTGTGTACATCTCTGTGCATCCATCTACACACACATGGAAGCTGCATTATTGATGTTGTGGTTCTGAGGACCTTCCTTCATCACTGTTATTATCTCCTCTTCCTCTTACTACTTTTATCTCTGCTGTCCAAGTTGTGTCTGCAACAAAACTACAGCAAAGCACTGGTCTACTCTGAGTTTGGTTCTGGCACAAAGTGCAGCTGTTGGTGTGTCCATTCTAGTAAAAGGTGTAATTACTCTCTACTGAATGTCCACTTGAAATCATCTAACTTTCGGTTCTCACACTAGAATATGAGCATCTTGTTTTTGAATGGTCAGAGCTGTATTGTACGCAATCTCTGCAAAGTGACATTGACATAGTTGCACAAAAGCGAATAGTACAAATGTAGTAGTAAATAAAATATCCAGCTTTTCTTTTGCTCGCTAAAGTTCACAGTCCAATGCATAAAATGTGCTTCATTCTTATGTACATCACTCGTGTTATCAGTAGTGTTGAGATCAGTCTTATTGTAACTCAGTCTTCTCATGGTTTCTAAACAAAGAGGACCCTGGACTTTCTTTCAGGATGGATCAAGTCCACAGTTGCAGGAACAGCTGCTAAATTCAATGTCTGATTTCTTTGTCAAGATCATTACAGTGATTTCATTTTTAATTTCTGAATTTTGTTACTGATCAGGGCTGTTATCCTTCTCCGCCCATCTTTTAGTCCAAAAAACTGAATGCCGACATACAGGAGAAGAAGCTGCAGCTATGTGGGAGGACAATTCAGCCAAATCTTCTGTAATAAAAATTCTACTACCTGAATCACAAAGAGCTAATCTGCTAAAAGAAAGGTATGCTAAGTGTAAGTGATGCTACTAAAGCTAGATAGCTAACATTTGCGATCTGCTTCTGCACCAACACCCTTCAGAAATCTCTCACCGAAAGAGATTTAGTGAACATTAGCTACACAAATAAGCTGCCTATGAATATGCTGTTTTTTGGGGGGGATGTTAGTTTCAGTGGTTGCATGATCCTCATTTCATCGAAGTACCTCACGTCTCGACCCATATAAGTCCTAATCCTGGATTCTAATCTTTGTCTCAGTTCAGTCGATTACAAAACGAGTCGTCAGTGTTTCATATTTCATAATATGACTCAGGAATTCAAACGTTTCTGTCTGTGCATCTCAGCTAAACCACTGAAACTGAAAATGCTGCAGAGTGTTCACATTGTGCAGCACTCAGAAAGGAACAAAAGGTATTGAGGCTGAAATAACTTCCCTCACTCAGTGAATTCTGTCCTCGTGTCTTTGAACAAGACATCAAAGTTCCCTCTGCTGCGGTAATCGACAGCAGAAATCTGTGCTTTAATGGCGATCAAATCCTGTAATCCAGAACAAGCGGCCGACAAAACAATCCTCCAGGTAGAAACAAATCACTGTTTACTGTAGCTGTGAATTCCACGGATGGAAACGCAGTCAGATGGGGTGAAAACACACACTAGCATATACACAAACAAAGACACAAGCAGCCCGCCAGCGACACCCGACTGGTCCACAGTGTTCCTCTGAGTTATTTCTGTCTGCAGGACAAAGGGCTTTACCTCTGACTGAAAGATGACAGAGTGTGTGTTGGAGTTTGAGTGTGTGTGTGTGTTTTGGCAGGATAATTAGACCTTGTGCTTTGCTCCCTGAGAGTTGTTTAACCACAGGTTTGAGCCATAATGAATCTACACTGTCACGGACACTCAGCACACACACACACACACACACACACACACACACGCACACAAATGGGCACGAACACCAAACTGAGCACGTTCACAGATGTCTGAAAACAAACACACACATAATCACGCACACATTGTGTAAATGTTTAACTGGGGGAGAGACAGAAAGAGAGAGAGGCCGGGATAAACGATGGCAAAGGAGAGCGAGAGAGCGAGATACTACTGAAAAACAAATAATTACTCTTTATTGCATTGGAGATTACACAGCGCCGTACATGTTTTCCAAGCAAATAATTAATCACCACAATATGGTTCGTATGTAAGAGTATTTATAAAAGTGCTTCGCTTACTTCTCAGGCAATAAAGTGAAGTGAAGCGAGAGGAAACACCTGTGTTTGTGTCAGAGTTCTCAGATGATGTGAGTCATTTTAAAGCCTCCACAGCCTGCAGTGATGCCGATCTGCCTCTCAGCCTTCAGGCAACGAAGGTGCATAAAGCTTTTCTGTCAACAGTAGCAACATGGTGTTAGCTCAGTTTTCAATAGGAATATAACAACTAGTTGGTAATAATAGGGCACACATAATGTGAATAATGCGAGTCACTCTGGAGCCTGATCTCCTATAAAGTAGCAACTATAGTGCTAAATTGTTACAGCCCTTATAAAACAATCTCATCAGGCGTATTTTATTGACTTATTAGGAAGAACATTATCCATTTGGTGGAAATTTCCTCTCCCTCTATAGCTAGCCCTGTTTGGTGGTAGAAATTATGTTCATGACATTGTAAGTAAACCCCATAGCTTCTTCCAGACACTGTCAGATCAGTGATTTTCAACTTTCAACCAGATGGTGGCGCTAGATGGAAGTTAAGGAACAATCAAAGTTTTTCAAATTCATTCTGAAGTCGATATGACTGTCCGTGCCAAATTTCATGACAATCCATGTCGTAGTTGTCGAGATATTTCATTTAAAATTATATGTTCACCTCAACGGATCTCCCAAATAATAATATATCATCTGGGAACCATGAATGCACCAATTTCTTTGCTGATTTATCAAACAGATGTTCAGATGTTTTACTGAATGACTTCGGCCTATTGGTGGCACCAAAGGAACAGTCAAGGGTTCATCATGGTCATCGGGATTCATCCTCTGGGCACCATGAATTTGTGTAAAACGTTTGAGACATTTCAGTAAAAACTCAAAATGTCAACTTGATGATGGTGGTGGAGAAGGCAGGGCACCACCAAAGTTGGTAGGCTTCATCCTCTGTGGAACATGAATGTGTGTACATTGAAAAAAGATTGACTTTTTCCAAATTTGTTGGACTTCTGTGCCGTTTTCTTTTACGTTTGACTCACTATAAACTCTAAAATGTATATCAAACTACGCAAGTAAAAGAAAAAATTAGTCTTTACTTAAACTAGTAATCCATGTGACAGTTGTGACATATAACAAACCAAAGGTTCACCCAAATAATGACATATCATCTGGGAACCATGAATGCACCAAATTTTGTGCCACTTCATTGAACAGATGTTTAGGTGTTTCACTGAATAACTCTGACCTGCTGGTGGTGCTAAAGGAAAAGTTTGGGGTTCATCATGGTCATTGGGATTCATGCTCTGGGCACCATGAATTAGTGTAAACTTTAAAATGCATCTAAAATAAAGCAAGTAGTAGAAAAAACACTCTTTAGTGGAACTACGAATACACTTCAACAATAAAAAGCCAGTGGATCACCCAGATAATGACATATCATCTGGGAACCATGAATGCTCCAAAATTTGTGAAAACCACACGCCAGAATCACCAGAAATTCACCCAGCTGAGCCAAATATGATTGGTCTGTCCTGCTAGGCCTGGTTGATCCCAAAGTAAGATTCATGGCACTGGACTTCCTGAAATTTCCTCTAAAACATTCTCACGTTCCTGTCAGATCTCTAAACTCTCCACGTCGAGTTGGAGGATGTAATCCCTACCATGTGTCGGGGTCCACACCAGATGCAGTGACTCACAATGATTTCAGTGACTGTAGAATCATCAAACTCTAAAATGTATCTAAAATAAAGCAAGTACAAGAAAAAAATATTCTCCAATAGAACTACTCACAATTGGTATGACATTGCTGTGAAAACCACATGCATGAATCACCCTAAATTCACCCCTGCCTAGTTCAGCGGAGCCAAATATGATTCGTCTATCCTGCTAAGCCTGGTTGATGACAGTATACGGCTCATGGCAATGGATTTCCTCTGAAACTTCCTTAAGCTCCTGTCAGATCTCTAAACTCTCCAGGTTGAGTTGGAAGACGCAATCCCCGCAGTGTGTCTGGGTCCAGACCAGACATAATGACTCACAATGACTCCAGTGATTGTTGAGAAACTCTCTGAGCGTCGCCTGGAATAGAGACACTATCGCTAACGTCTGGAGTCAGGGGTCTGGACGGTGGTTTTAGCCGAATGCTTGGTGGTGTATGTAGTTTGGACATGCATGGTTGAGTTGCATCAACACTTACTCTTCAACATACACAAGGAAAAACCTTAAATACTACAGTGGTGGGTAGAAATTTAGTTTACAGACTACCACAGTCAGAATTAAGGCTCAAAAGGATGCAAGATCATCGGTTCAGATTTTTGTGTTTACTTGCTCATGACCTCTTGTCTGTCTTAAATCTTTCCACACTTTTGCTTCTTCCACACTCAAACTGATGGACTCCCTTGTACTGTCATTAAAGTGGTATCTCTGAGGTTTTGTCCAAGAGTTTTGGCCTCTTTGTGCAATCATGGTTACACTAGGATTAATGAAACGGAATGTTCTGGCCAATGACATCTACAAAAAATGTCTTTCTTCTTAGACTTATGATTAAATGTCTGATTAAAATCTAAAAAATGTCTTGTTGCTGCGGTTCTGAAATCATGTGTAACCGTGCATGTGCTCTTGTCCGCAGGAACCGCATCACCTGCCAACAGAACAGGGAACAAGGCTCCACGTTCCTCTTTTCTCTGCCTCCTCATTGTTCTACAGCAAGAACAAACACACTGTGGATAGCTCAGCAGCCAAGTTCACAGAAGACACACACTCACACTTCTGTTTCTCTTTCTCTTTATGTCTTCCCCTGTTGTGTGACTAGCTGTTGAGTCACAGCCTTAACTCATTTCATTCTCACATTCATCCAGCCTTCCACTGTTTCCCTCTGCAGCTTGAATCACAGGCGTGCCAAAGCCTTGCATGACCCTCATCACGTACCGAATCCCAGCCCGTGGGATCTTTCACATGTGGAGTAAATCAAATTCTTCTCCACGTCAGTGCACTGAGAGGTGCTGGTGTTATCTGCTGAGCTACTGATTTCAGTATGTAGCTTAGCGCAATGTTCAAAGAGCACAGTGACAATATGTTTGATTCAGGCAGATAAATGCAGAAACTGATCCAAACCACAAACTGATAAATTATGGCTGTTATTTTGCTTAGTTAAACACTGAACTTCCTGTTATTTCTCAAAACTGTTGATCCCTAATAATGATTTAAAAAATACATTTTTAAAAAAATGTATCCACTAAAATTTAGGTCACTTGTGATTCAAGACTGTTTTTATGCTGGATGCAAATGATAGCAAGTCACATTTTTTAAATTCAGTTTGACGTCATGAAGCCTGTTTTTATTGGCTTATCATCACTGTCACATGAGCAGTGCAGCACCTGAGTTACAAGTTTAGTGCAGAACGGCATTTTCTTTGATGTTGGATGGCAAACGATGATTCCTGAAGTCACTCATGATCATGAAGAGTTAATTATTGTGTCACGTATGATTCAGGTTTTTTTGAAAGCAAAGCTGTGACCCAGCTAGCTCAGACGGCATGAGCTCTTATTTGGAAAACAGTCAAGATACCATTCAATTAGTGAATCCCAGAGAAGCTCGGACTGATGAGGATATGTCATTTTTACCGTATTCCCACCACTGGGTAAAAATTCTGGGCTGGTGCTAGAGCTGGCAAGAAGTTGGTTCAACTGAGAACTTTCTACCAACTGGTTCACTTGTCTACAAGCTAGAGAGCCACCATAGACTGTAGTCACTGTATTCGTCTGTTAGAACATTGGCTTCATTATTGAAACTCAGTCTAGTTTATTCTGAACTTCTGTTGAGAACCATATTAGATTGGACCACTGCTAAAAAGCCACTGAGCTCAATGTTCATCCCATTTTTTCCTGCTGATCGGTATTTCTACATCACCAGTCGGTGTTCTAGGAAACAGAAGCTGGTGTTCGAGCACCTGCTGGCGACATTAAAACATCAAACAGCAAAGAACATGAGACGAACAATGACCTAATCCAATGTCCATGAACAACTGTTATGAGTTTACGTCCATACTGAAGGTCTGGTTTTTCTTCTTCTTTGGATTTGATATACCAGTTTTAGGAGTTTTTGTTGGTCTCAACAATCCTGCCCCCATCCCCTGATGTTGGCTGTCCTTGGTTCTTGACAAGCAAATGGATCTATAATGCAGTTTTCCTGGCCAAAATCCGGTTCTTTGAATGTCGAAATGTGAAGAACTGGTTCAAGATTAGGCCGACGGACCTTTGAACTGCCTTGGCGGAAATTGGACGATTATTACCTCATAGTTCTTTCTAGACTTCCGCTACAAGTTCTGAACCTGGGAAGCCAAAAGATCCTTGAAAGAACCTCGGTCTTCATTGGCCATGACCTGAGAAAGGGAAAGCAGTGCCCTAAGTTTTTGCTGAGGAGCCCTTACAAAAAGGCTCTAGATGCAAGTGGCTATGGTTAGTGATCAGTTGGTGTTTAGTAGTTGTCACTTTATCACAAGTTACAGAGGGCTGCGTGCAAGACAAGACTGCATAAAAATGAGGCAAATGTTGAAAGACACATTTTTCTGGCATTATTTCTTGAATAATGAAACAAGCATGTGCATGCACTGTGATTCTAATACATGGTTTAATCTGCATTGTGTAAGTGCTACTAGAGATCAGAGGTGTGTAGGAGTGTTTAAAAAGCAGTTGTGCATTTAAGGGTTAAATGGTTTTGTAGCCAAGTTTGTATTGGTTTGGAAAAACTGCAAAAGCAAGAAGGCAGAGAGGGTTAACTCTGCTCCCGTTTGCTGCTCATAAATAACCAGAGCATTAAACGCAGTGGGAGAAACACACTTCTGATGTATTAAACTGCTCCAAAGGAGACTTGTAGCTTTATAGCTGTTAAGCTTCTGACACCCAGGGAGCGTTTTAAGCTCTTCACAGGGATATAATAGTCCTGTCATGCATTTTCTTCACTTTCATTTCTTAACCCATTTCTCTGATGAGATTAAAGTGAATTCAAAGTAGCACATATTTTCCTCCCGCTTCCTCTCCGTCTTCCCAAAGCTCCAGTCAGCTCTTTGATAGAGGAGTAAATAAAACTGGGATGATGCAACACGCAGAAATGTTGCCAAAGAAACCGAAGCCAAGAGGAAATTAAGTCTTATTGCCGCTACACAACTTTACGGCTGCACCATTCAGAGGATTTAGACTCCTGACTATAATGTAATCATCTATCATGTGTTGCAACTGTATGTTACACTCAGGGAAATGAGCTGGAAGACTCATCCATCATTCAAAATACTGTATTTTCTGAAATCTGCCATTTTTGTGTGATTTGATTTTGATTGCACACCAACTTCAAAGGACATAATGATCAATTTGGGTGCAAAATGCCCCTTTTGATGCTCCATTTGCATCACTACCTTTGTCAGCCTGCTAAGAGCGGAGCAGGTGAACTGCGGCTACTGAGGCTGAGCAAACAACCTCCCCTTTTAAATGAGCTTCTGTGGGTCTCACCACATTTAAACACTCAATTTGTACCGCTAAGTTTTGTTTTTGTTTCTTTTCCACTGCTGGAAATTGGCTCTGGGTTTTGCAGAGAAAAATTAATCCGCTTTCCCACCCGTCTGTGCTGAACAAGTCCATCTCCTGCCCCTCCACTGTTGAGGCTTTTTTGTATTGTATGGCTCATGGCTGTTTTGTTGTGTTTTTTTTAACTGCTGTGGTTATTGTGGGATCAGGATTTTCTGCAGCTTCAGGCTTCTTCCTTGGTTATTTTCTGATCAAAGGTCATTTTATTTTTCTCACCAGCAGAAATTACAGCTGCTCACAGGCTCCTTTAGATCACCCACGAAGTTATTTCAGAGGCATTTTGTCCTGGCCCTCCTTTTTTTTTTGGTTTCTTCCCACACTGAACACATTGTCCCACTGAGCACTAGACCCAGTTTTAATTTAGACCACTTTTACCCAAGAAGTTTAATTCCTTACAACAATTACATACCATGAAAACAATGGAATTTATCTAAGACACACAACTGCAGTCCATATACACCGATCAGTCAGAACATTATGACCCCCTGCCTAATATTATGTTGGTCCCCCTTATGTGGTCAAAAATGCTCTGAACCATTGGACATGGACAAGAGGACCTCTCAGGGTGTCCTATGGGGTCTGGAACCAGGATGTTGGCACTGGATCCTTTGGGTACTCTGGCTTGTGCAGTGGGGACTCTGTCAATCAAACTTGTTCCACTGCATCCTGTTGATGCTTGATCACAATGGGGTGTAGGAAGTTTGGATGTCAAATCAACATGTTGGACCATTGTCATGTTCCTCAACATGTTCCTAATTGTTTGATGCTTTTTTCATGTGGTGGGGTGCATTTTCCTGCGGGGGTAGGCCAGTGACAATTGGGATTTCCATTTGCATGAGGGAGTGTGTTTGTTGTGGGACAATGTTTATTTGGGTGTCTAAGTCTCATGAACACGGATGTTAAAATCCAAGGTTTTCCATCAGAGCACCACATAGTACCAATATGATCAATGTTATTCACTTCACCTGTCAGTGGTTTTAATGTTGTGGCTGATCGGTGTATTTACCAGTATGTTTAAATGGCATTATTTCTAACGTATATATTTAAACATTGAAATGACATTGAAACAACAGGTAGACATGATCCAGACATTAACTAAACTTACCTCCACTAAACCAAATTTAACCTAGATGACTAAGTACCATTCAGACCATGTCAAATCAATGGAAAATCTCTCAGCCGGGTAGTTTCACACAACTTTTTTCCACATGCAACTTCACTTCTGACAAACTACAATAACTTATCCCAATAAAGATATAAAATACATAAAAATTAGGCTAGATTTGCATTTTTTTTTTAAAAACAATTTGTCAGCCAAACAACTGCTCTACAACAGAAGATTAGCACTTGGTCAAGATCTGTACAAACGTATCTGTTGGGGGTTGCTGTCAATACCCAGATCCCTTCTCCAACACAAAAACAGTGACTGTCACTCACCCGCAGCATGAGAAGTCTATTGTATTCGTCTCCAATAAGTCGGAGCTCTCGTCCGAACGCCTCTGCGCTCATGACCCCTGCTGCGTTTCGCCGCCGAGTGCTAGAGGGGTTGAGAGAGTGTCCTGCAACAGAGAGTACACAATAATATGCCAACTTTGCACGTATGATCTCATAAGCATTCACTATATCATGTCAGAAGCACAGCTCAGAGTCGTATACCAATTGCAAAGTTGACAGTCGACCATCACTTGCCAATTCAGCTGTGTGAATAAGAAACACATTGGAAAGCGCTTTGTAGAACCCAGCTAAGGTTAAAAGGTGCTATAAAAGTGCAGACCATTTATCATTTTCACGATTTCTGTGCTGCAGCTTTACTTCACACAGTCTTTCGCCAAATTTCTGCAGTGACTAAAAGTTTAAATATTCTCCCCTGAAGCAAAATGTATAGTCATCTATGTGTGTAATCAAACAGGCTCTGCAGCTTTCTGTGTGGTCGGAGGTTTAGACTTGAAAACGCAGTGAAACCTCAGAACAAAGATATTAGAAATGTGACTGACAGAGGAGCTAAACTCAGTGGATGTTGACAGAACTCTGAACTGTGATGCTCACTCATAGTAACTCACGCAAAAATTACGCTTCCATGAAAGAAATCTGCAGACACAATAACAAAAATCAGCCGAACTGCGCTCCTGTGTGCTGAGCTGAACATGGAATACATGTGATAAAAAGGCAGATGACACTTTAACACAAGATTTCTTTTGAGAATCTCACATGTGATGTGCATGTCAAGCTTTACCACCAACACATAAGCACATCATATTGGATGCAGTTGCAAAAACATAACCAGAAAAATCCTATTAGCAGAAGTGTTTTGAGGAGGTTAGATAACAACCAGACAGAGTGTGAATCGGAGAGCTTGTGCTTGACAGTATCAGAGCAGACACTTTAGATTTGACCCAGTTGAGTTTATGTAATGTTATAAAAGATGCTCACAGTGACATGATGAAATTCGCAGACGAGATGCAAATCACAGATTCAAGTTGAGATTAAAAAACAAGAAGTCACGCTTATATTTTCATGTTTACTGCAAGAAACAAGTTTAGTTTAGAGGTTGATATTTTTAAGAAATGAATTATAATGGAGTCACAGCATTGACTCAATCAGCTGACCGGGTGACGAATATGTGTGTGTGAGTGTTCGTTCATATGTGTGTTTTCGTGGTTAATCTGTTACATTTTCAGTCTGAACTACAGTATGACTATGAAAGGCTCTGACCTCTTACCGTTCTCCGCTTATGACTCATGCACGCAGTTATGAAACCCAGACTTAATATTTCTCACATCCTCCAATATCGAAGAGGCCGATTCACAAATCAATCCATCGAGCTGCAGGAAAGTGTTGCTGATGGAAGATACGAGCGTGACGGCAGCGTAACTAAATACACAAAACACTGTGCGCTGCGTTAGAGTGTGTGAAAATGCAAAATACATAGCCCAATTTGTCCAAGATATCTCCATTTTCTTTATCAAGGACACCAACTTACGGCAAGTCCAAACTCATTCTGCTGCTTTGAGGAGACACTAGAGATATTTCGGAAGTCGGTGCTGTGTCATGCCCTGCACATGAATTATTTTTGCAACATTCTTTTGAAACCACAGGAACATAATAATAAATAAATAAATAAAACATGACAAATATATTACATGATCATCTTCATGCAGTTTTGATTGCACAAGCAACAGCAAAAAAAGTTCTGACAGTTCTCACAAACCAAGATGGTAACCTGCTAATAATGGTTTGCAAACGCTCAAAGGCAAAAAGGCAAGCAAATGGAAGAGGAATTTAGAGAAAATGGTTCCCAAGAGTCTGAATTTAACCACAATGCATAATGATTCAACCCAGATGAAGAAACCTAGGCTTTGTGCAGCTCACCGTGCACCGTGCATGAACTTAACCAACTAGTTTTGTTGCGTAAACAAAGGAAAACAGCAAATGAAAATGTCGAAAAACAGTGACATAAAACAGCGACTGAAAAGCGTATTTTAAACCAAACCATCGTCGTTTGCTAAACATATTCAAGTAGTTTTGGTGCCTAAAGTTAATCAAGAAGTTTTGTAGCTCAGACACAAACAGCGGCTAAAAATGACAAAACAGTGACATGAAACAGCGACTGAAGTGTTTGCAGTGTTAAAGCAAACCACGATCGTTTCCTTATCCAAGCAGTTTAGCTCCCTAAACTTAACCAGCTAGTTTTTTAGCATAAGCAAAAGCAACCAGGGGCTGAAAACGACAAAAAAACAGGATGTTAACCTGCTAATAATGGTTTGCTAAGGCTCAAAGCCAAGCAAATAAAAGAAGAATTGAGAGAAAATGGTTCAAATAGTCTGAATTTAACCAGAACACATCATTATTTGCTCCAGCTGAGGACACTGAGTCGGCTTTGTGCAGCTCACTTAGACTTCCATCTAAAGTTTATTTGTTAGATCAAAGCCTCAGGCAAAATCTATCTTTGTGCAAGCAGCCGCGAGGTTGCGTTATAATTAAACCGTATGTATGAAGAAAAAAACGCATCAAAGTGGACTGTCCCCCTCTGAAACTGAAGAAAACCTGACTGTGCTGTGAGTGTGATCTTCCTGCTAGAGGAGGAGGAAGTGCTGAGCAACAACAACAAGATGATAAACTGATCCTCCTTAAGCCCCGCACTCTATCTCGCCATCTAACACACAAACAGGCAAGAAATCTTGATAACCGAGACTTTTTGTCGAAGATGATGAATTACATGCTGTTTATCTCCTCTGTGTCCCATTTCATGAATGTAGCAGACTGATTGAGATGCAAAGAGCTTCTGTCTGCATCTTACAAAAGACCTGCAGGCCTATTTTGACTGCTAAAACACACACTGAGGCCTATTTTGATTGGCGTACTTAATGAATGACACGTACACACATGTGCAAGGACTGTTTTGACTGCTATCTTGTCTGGCTGGCTGCAATGGAAGAGAATAAAAGGAGACACAAGGTAATCAGTGAAACTAATCACTGCTATTATAAAACGCTGAGCCACGCAAACAGAGCTGAGGTTAACGGATGTTTTATTTCAGCCTCCGGAGATTACGTTTTTACTCACAAAACTCCACTATCTTTAGAAACAAAAAACATGTGTTTGTGGTTAAAACTGGGGTGTTAACAGAAAGGGTTCGGATTTATATGTAACCACACCGTTTTAACACGCAATAACGTGTGTTTTTGCACCTGAAACCACTGCTCACTTTGGAAAATGTGGAGTAAACAAAGTCTTATCAGGGTGAGGGAACAATATCATCACATTGTGGATATGTTTGTCATCCAGAGCAACAACACTGTTAGAAATCTTACTCTGCTAGTTGTTTTTTTTGTGTCAAATTTCCGCCTCATGGCACAGCTTTGTTTACTGCCAAGCAACAGGATCGGCAACTTCAGCCGCCGACAGCATCCCAGTTAAAAGCAGGAGTCTTTTTAAAGTTGCACTGATGTAAACAAGCCCGTGGGAGCAGTGTGTTTTTAGATCACGGTTGCTGGAGGTGATAGACTTGCGTGTTTTGCTCTGTTTTCGTATGGCAATAAACTGCAGAAGTAAAAATAGGATTCAGGCTGTGAGAGCTGATGAAACTCCAACAAACACTTTGGTGTTACGTTCAAACCCACAGAAATTGATTTTACATGTTACTATAGACACAAATGTGAGCAAACAAACAAAATATGTCAGGAATAAATAAAATGGTGACAAACAGAGGTGTACCATCTAAGTTACTGCGCAATTATAAAGCAATGGTGGGCATAAAACTAAATTCTTGAGCTTTAGAAACAGTTCATGTCATAATGGTAACTGTGATAGAAGCCCACCTCTTGTTTAGCGTTGGCACAGGTGCATTTTAACCCAAACCATCATCTTTTCCTAAATGTATTCGAGTAGCCTCAGTGTGTACACTTAACCAAGCAGTGTTCTAGCATAAACAAAAGCAAACAGTGAATGAAAATGACAGGAAACAGTGATAGACAACTGCAACAGAAAACAGAGAGTGAAAAGCGTTTTCACAGGTGTATTTTAAACCATAACGTAATCCTGTCCTGAGTGTATCCAAGCAGTTTTGGTGCCTAAGCTCAATCAAGTTGGGTTTTTTTTTAGCGTAAACAAAGCAAACAGTGACTGAAAATGACAAAATGCAGTGAGATAAAAGAGAGTCTAATAGTGTTTGCAGAGGTATATTTTAAACCAAACCATCGTCTTTTCCTAATCATATTCAGACAGCTTTAGTGTCTAAACTCAATCAAGTACTTTTGTAGGGTAAACAAATGCAAACAGTGAGTAAAAATGACAAAAATGTAACTGAAAACTGAAAAGCATACACAGGGGTATTTACCCCAAACCACCATCTTGTCTAAATTTCACTGAGTAGTTTTGTCGTCTAAAATTAAACAAAGTAGTTTTATAGCTAAAACCAAAACAAACAGTGACTGAAAACGACAGAAAACAACTACATGAAACAGTGATATAAAACGACGACTGAAAATCATTTGCACAGGTGTATTTTATACCAGACCATAATATGTTGTCTACACCTTACAAAGTTGCTTAGGTGTGCCTAAATCTAACCAAATAGGTTTGTAATGTAAAAAAGAGCAAACAGTGATTGAAAATGACAGAAAACAGTGACAGAAAACAGCAACTGAAAAGCACTTGAACAGGTGTACTTTGAACTAGATCATGATCTTTCCTTAAACTTATCCAAGGAGATTTTGTGCCTAAACTCTATCAAGTAGTTTTGTAGCATCAACACAAACAGTGACTGAAAATGACAGAACACAGTGACATAAAACTGTCACTGAAAAGCATCGGCATAGTTGTATTTGACATCAAACAATTATCTTTCTCTCAACCTGACCATGTAGTTTTGGTACTAAAACTTAACCAAATAGTTTTGTAGCATAAACAAGAGCAAACAGTGATTGAAAACAACAGAAAACAGTGACAGAAAACAGTGACAGAAAACAGCGACTGAAAAGCATTTGAACAATGTATTTTGAACTAGATCATCATCTTTTCTTAAATGTATCCAAGGAGTTTTTGTGCCTAAACTCTATCAAGTGGTTTCGTAGCATAAACGCAACAGTGACTGAAAATGACACAAAACAGTGACAAAAAACAGCGAATGAAAAGCTTGTGACAGACAAAAGTGCCGGAAGAAAATCCATAAAACAGTGACAGAAAACGGCACTTTAACCCAAACCATCCTCTTTGTCTCAGCCTAACCAAGCAGTTTTGCAGCGTGAAAACAAGCAAACAGTGACTGAAAATGACACAAAACAGTGACATTGAACAGTGACTGAAAAGTGTTTGCACAGGTATATTTTATCCCATACCACCCTCTTTGTTTGAACCTAACCACGTAGGTTTAGTGCTTAAACTCAACAAAAGCGAACAGCAACTAAAAATGAAACAGTGACATAAAACAATGACTGAAAAGTGTTTGCACAGGTTTATTTGAAACCAAACCATGTTCTTTTCCTTAACATGTCCAAGCAGTTCTGGTGCCTAAACTCATCTAACTAGTTTTGTAGCGTAATCAAAAACAGTGACTAAAAATGACAGAAAACAGTGACAGAAAACAGCGACTGAAAAGTGCTTGCACAGGTTTATTTTAAACCAAATCATCTCTTCCTAAACATACTCGAGCACTTTTAGTACCAGAATTTAATCAAGCAGTTTTGCAGTGTCAGCAAAAGCTAACAGCAACTAAAAATGACAAAAACAGTGACATAAAACAGCGACTGGAAAGTTTTGTAGCGTAATCAAAAACAGTGACTAAAAATGACAGAAAACAGTGACAGAAAACAGCGACTGAAAAGTGTTTAAACTATATTATGATCTTTTCCAAAGCATTTTAGAGTAGTTTTAGTGCCTAAACTTAACCATGTAGTTTTGTGGCAAAAACAAACGCAAACAGTGACTGAAAATGACAGAAAACAGCAACTGAAAAGCATTTGCACAGGTAAATCAAAGTATCTTCTTTTACAAAATGTATTGAAGTGGGTGCCTAACCTTAATCAAGACGTTTTATAGCATAGGCGCAAACAGCGACTGGAAATGACATAAAACAGTGACATAAAACAGTTCATTTAACTCTGCACTTCAGATTTTTCAGTGTTATCTCTGACAACTATTTAGTGTGGCAGTCACAAAAAACACCATAATAAAGTTCTCTCTAGTTTTACAGACTGGTTCCTGCATCATTCCTGCATGTGTGATGCTGTAGTCGCATGGTTGGGCGTGGCTCTGCCGGTTTACCCATGAGTCAAGACCCTTCCTGCTTCCTGTAAACCGACTCAGCAGGATTCCTTGACAACTGTAAATTTACGGCGACGATCCAACATCAGCAGGTCTAATAAATCCTGAGTCCGACTCAAGATGTCATTATGTGTTTGTCTCCAGCTTGTGTTTACACAAAGAAAGTGAAATGTAAGTAAATGACAGGGTGAGATTAGGATTTGGAATATATGTTTAGTCATGGCTTCACTTATTTTCTGTTAAAAAAATCTACCAGTGGATTCACATCTGGTGGCAATTTTAAGACCAATATGTATTAAACATCTCAGAGTTTGCCACTTTGGGAAGGTTTTATTCACTCAAAGGAAGGAGACATTACTCATAGGAAGCAGAGTATTACTACTGCATTGGAATGAAAACATGGGAATCATCAGAAAAGGATTTGGCAACACTGCTGACTCGTTAGTGTTTTTTTTTTTTTTTATATCTGCATGTTTCTGCCTTAACTCTCTGGATTTCCCTTCAAGGGCCAACAGAGTCAATAAACCAGAATGTGAAAACAAATACAAGACTGACAGAATACTGCAAATACTTCAGAGTAAAACGGTCTTTCCACATGAGTAAGAGCTCGTAAGAGAAGAGGGAGGGGGGGGGAAACATCCCGAGTATGTTTTTCTTCATCTTTTTCACTATCACTGTTAGCACTCAGCACCACCACCCGCCCAAACCCCTCAGTCTTTGATAAAGGAAGCTTCAGGGAGCTTGTGATGGGCTCATATCTGGTTTCATATTTTGCTGCACACCCACACAGAAGCAGCAGCAACAGCAGCAGCAGCAGCAGCAGCCGCCAGATTCACAGTGAAAACATCCAGAGTAGCTTGTATTGGCTGAGTCAGGCCAACTCTCACACAACAAGCTCAGTATTTCAATATGGTATCAGGGTGTGCATTCATGCCTTACACAGATAAGACTTTAATTTGCAGTTTGTTGCTTCATTAATGCTGATTTGGAGCAGCAGAAACTCACAGTGGGAAGATTATTTCAGGGATCATTAGAGACATTTTTGAGGAGATCAGAGGTCATTGTCGAGATGTTTTATTTATCATCTGGCAGCAGCAACAAGACAGACTACTGCAGAGATTGAATGTGCAACCGATTTTCCTTTTGTAAATCAGTTTACTCGCAGCTACAGAAGTAATTCAGCATTTTCCACCTGCCTGTACTAATCTGCTGCTGGTTCGTGCGTGCAGAGTGCCCGAGCTCACCGTGCTGCTGCGGCGTCCCCGGTCCTCCGCCGTGCGCCTCATCTGCCGTGCGCTCCAGGGCGTGTGCGATCACCTGGGCGGTCGGGCTCGGAGTCTGCGTGGCTTTGTCAGCCGTCAGTCGCTTCGGGGAGAGCGGGGAGCTCGGCACGGAGTCGGCACCGTCGGCGGAGAAATACCCACTGGAGGAGCGGCGAGGGAGGTGAAATATCGATCTGGTCTGAAACACGCCTAGGCTGGCCTGCGTTCTGGACCAGGACGGGGAGACCGGCTCTCCTCCGGTGGAGCTGCGCTGGCCGACGCTCCGCTCCTCGTTCGAACGGGATGTTTGCGCCGAGGCTCCAGCGGCACCGACGGGTTCTGGAACTGCTCCGCTGCCCTCTGTGGCTGCTACTGCGGTCGAGCCATCGGACGGATTTGGCGGTCTGTTGGATGAACAGAGCGGCACCGTGAACCTGGACTCTCATCACTGTGTCCAAACAGCCTACAGCCTCACTGAGTCTCTGCTGCATTTGGACCTGCGGGTGAAGCTGCGCGCTGCTGCGTCAGGACCGGACTTTGTACGTTCCAGACTTCCTTTAGAACTGCTGGATTTCTGTAATTTCAATCTGGATACTTTACCACAAGCTCAGCGACGCGCACCAACTTTTTTTTTAAACAAGCGCTCCAACATTAACCGGCTTTTATGAAAACTTACCATATTCTCTACACTTGATACCCAAACAACAGCTGGGAGTTGTGTAGCGAGAGAGTAAGTGCATACTGAATGTGTTCCTGTCCAGGCGGTAGCCCTAGTTTCCTGTCCAAACTGGCCACCCGGTGTCCATTGTTTGACAGAAATTGCTGATTGCAGCAGATCTTTGTTTGACTTTTGGGAAAAACATAATCCGGCATGAAGGAAGCGGCTGGAGTAACTTCAACTGCGTCACAGACAAACAGCCCGAAAGAAATCTGTCTAACCAGATCAGTCGGTCTGGAAATCAGATTTTTCGAGTTAAATCAACTAAAACATTCCCTCAGATTGATCTAATATTCCTCCTTATGTCAGTTAACGAGGATTTTCTTAAACCAAGTTAAAACTTAGTTTTGTAAAGTTACTGTATTTAAATTATTTGCACCGAGACTATTTTGGTTTTAATCACCAAAACTCTGACTCCAAACATGACATTCTTACAACAGGGAATCATTAAAATGATATTCTGTAGCGGCGCTTCCTGTTTGTCCGGGCTACACTGCAGCCTCCACTGCGCACAGATTCCCAGTGGCAATGACCTACTTCTGTGCCAAAATAACCCAAAACTGTAACCAACCGGGTTTCCTCATCGACTCTCCATTTACAGGCAAACACATTTTTACACACCTGTGATGTAAATCTTCATCATTTCGCTTTTTACGCATTTTTTTTACGCACGGAGGAACAGTGACGAGACGCGCGCTTGAAGTGGACCCGACCGACCGTCCGCTGGCCACATGAACGTTTAAACTTCCCCGTGAGGTTTCGGTGCAGATCCGAGCGCCAAGGAGCACAGAAGCGAGTGGAGGCTGCACCGAGAAATGGCACCGACGCGCGCAGGAGACACGCCACCTCGCACAGGGAGGAAGAGAGAGGAAACCGGCGCTGCCTGGAAACTTACAAACACGGCATTAGATGAGGCGCTATGTTTTTTTTGTTTAAAGAAATGTGTCCAGCAGCA
Source organism: Dascyllus trimaculatus (assembly GCA_024666655.1). Taxonomy (NCBI): domain Eukaryota; kingdom Metazoa; phylum Chordata; class Actinopteri; family Pomacentridae; genus Dascyllus; species Dascyllus trimaculatus. The sequence continues at coordinate 10,468,904 of CM045464.1, read as the reverse complement.
CGTCTGCACAGTCACCTATTAACACAAAGAGGGAGGTTGTAGTTTCTGTGTCTCCGTGGGCAGAACAGCCACCTCGGGTTAAAAAAAAGTGACATTTTCGACTAGGCGATAAGGTTTCGCTTTACTATTAACACAAAAATATCAAAAATAGTTGAGCAGCTGTCACATAGGAGGTGCGTGTCTACTGGATTATGTCCTCTATATCTGTAGCTTTCTTCCTCATAGAGCAAGTTATCCGTGTGCGCCTCCCGATGGTTGACGCTCACACCTACAGAGTCCCCAGTCTTACAGCTCATAAAATGGCAAAATTAGCCATTAAAGTCCGGGAAATGCGCAATATTAGAAGAAGCAATAACAGAAAAGCTACAGGTGAAGAAGTGGGAATGGATCTTTGAATCTCACCCAAACTCAAAGGCTGAAAATGATTGAAATTAAAACGCGAGTGAACTCAGTGACCTCGATCAAAACAAAGCAAACGATTACTGACATACACGCATAAAAAAATCACCTCTTCTCCTCTGTCAGAAAGAATACAGCTGCATTTGCATTAATGGAAGCTGTAAAGAGTTTAATTCTTGGCTTAAACTGCACACTCACTGTTCAGCAAACAGGGCGCAGTTCATCCTCTGCATCCCTGGAGACAAAGCGACCTGCACCGGCACACACACAGCTTTAATTTAGACCGAACACAAGTGTTTATCCCGGGCGAAATGCGATCCACACGTCTGACTCATGCGCGAAGGGCTCAGTAAATGGAAGTGAAGCCGGTGCGCAGCGGTGCCAAACCCGGCGACGTCCAAGGATCGCTGCAAAGCGCACCGGATCCACCAGGGAGAAGCCCCCATAAAATAAGAAGAGGTTCGCTTTAAACTCTTATTTCATGAGTTATACGAAAACAAAGCACCGTGAAGACAATTACCTTTAGTTTTAAGACAGTTTTTTCTACAAGATAAATACTCTAAATGTGGGTTTCAGTAACTTTTTTTTCCGAAAAAGCATTAAAATGTTAAAAAAAGAAGGGGAAAAGCTGTTATTTATTGCCTATTAAAAACAGAGTCACAAAACATTGTTTAGCTGCGGCTGTGTGTAGACAGCTGGCACGCCGGTACGCGCAACGAAACTGCACTTTTGTGAAGTTAACTGTTTGGAGGGGGGGGGGGGGACAACGCACGCACAAACGCGCACGCACACACACACACTTGCGGTCACCTGTGTCCAAACCCACCTGGACGGAGGGTGCATGTCAGTGGCAGGACATCACCGCGTCGTCCGGAAAGTGGCTCAATTTCAGGTAGGAGCCAAAGATCCCAGAAATGCGCGAATAAATCCAAGAGTTTCTGTTCAGGATGCTTGCAGTAATCCGTCACGGCAGAAAACTGGCATAAACAATCTCCGGTTCTTTTGTTTGCTCTGATGTCTGCTTCGCTTCTTCTTTTCGGTCCAACTAAACTAGGTGCTCTGTGTACCCGGGCTGATAATACGCTGCCTCCACCAAAGCTCCACCCCGCAGCTCTACAGATGGGATTTTTTTTTCTCTCACTGCTCCGTCACGTTCCGCACCAGAACCAGCTCAGCTCAGCTCTCCATCGCCCTCTGTTGGGGACTTTACGCACTCTTTGTCCTCCACCGTCTCTGGCTGGAACTTGGCAGTGTGTGGAGTCTAGAAAAAGAAAAACCACAGTGACAGCAACTACAGGTCTACTGTAGAAAAACTGTCACCCTTCACTTTGGTGCAAGAGCTTCTGGGAGTCAATATGGATGAGTTTCATGTCAATGTGGACATGATTTGTGTCATTCTGAGAAAAGTTTAAGTAATTTTGAACCAGTTTCAGGTTATTTCCAGCTTTCAAGTCAGCCAGTACTTTGTTAGATCCACAGGCATTCACGGTGCCATCTATAAATGTCATCTCCACAACACCTTTTGCACTAAAGCGGCACCAAATCATCACAGTCCCACCTCCATGCTTCACTGTGGTGGTCCTGGATTTACCTGAGTGTTAGATTTGTTGGGTTTCTCTCTCTTATATAGAAGTGCAAAGTATTGACCTTACTGTGTGACTACTGAGAGGACTTATGTGCTCGGTTGTGCAACACAGTTGCTGTGGTTCCAAGTGTTTCACCAGGATGTGCCTCGACAGCAGCATCATTTACTGTATTACTGCTTGAACAAAATGGACTTAATTAAGCAGGAGTGAAGAGGACAGAGGAGCTCAGTATCATGGACAGTAAAGGTGAGAGGAAACAAGCGGGACAGTGTAAACAGGCCGTCTATTCTCCTTCCCTCCCTCTTTCTGAGTGAGGAGGAGGAGAGATAGATGTGAGGAGGAGGAGGAGGAGGAGCAGGAAGATAAATGTGAGGAGGAGGAGGAGGAGGAGGAGGAGAAGGAGGAGGAAGACAGATGAATAAGAAGAGGAGGAAGAAGAGGAGGAGAAGGAGGAGGAAGACAGATGTGAGGAGGAAGATAGATGAATAAGAAGGAGAAGGAGGAAGAGGAGGAGAAGGAGGAGGAGGAAGATGTGAGGAGGAGAAGGAAGAGGAGGAGGAGGGATAGACAGACAGACAGACAGACAGACAGACAGACAGACAGACAGATAGAGAGATAGATAGATAGATAGATAGATAGATAGATAGATAGATAGATAGATAGATAGATAGATAGATAGATAGATAGATAGATAGATAGATAGATAGATAGATAGATAGATAGATAATGGTATGGTAAGTGTTTCAGAGTGGTGCTTGGGTCTAGGATTATTAGATTTTACTGCACAGTTGAATAAAACCCAATAATCCTGGACCTGTGCGTCATGAATATTTTGCACATTTTAAAATCTCTGTCTAATATCACTTTTTTCTACATATAGAAGAATCTGTGAGATTATATCAGCCTTTCTACCCATGGAGAAGATTCTGTGAAAGACCACTGATGTGCCCAATACTGTTATTTTCCACATCCAGAGGAGATCTGTGCCAATTCTGAATATCCACATATAGAAGAATAAGTACTTTCTTTGTTTATTTCTATTTTCTACTGACGTTTCCCACATGTTTGCACACCGTCTCCTTTTTGCTGATGTAACACTGTAACTATTTCCCCACCGTGAGACTAATAAAGGCTTACCTTATCTAAAATAACAACAAACTTGTCTGGGACTCATTCTGTCTCACACTGTCTGGCCTGTCTTTTATCTGTAATAGTCTTTCTGCATCTATGGCCATGATTGCATCACTAACTACAAATTAATTAATGTAAAATACTCAGCTTGTACTACTTACTTTACTTTTCTACTTACTTTCTCTTCATTATGTCTCTGTTACATATGAAGCAGGGTGTCTGGGGGTCCCTCTCCAGGAAAATTTTGAGCAATAAACATTTAATTTTGTGCATCCTGGTAAGTTTTCATGCACCTACTTGTGCTGTTTCTGCATACATCTGTATTGCCGTGTCTATGAGGCGCTTTATTGTAGTTCAAAAAAGAAAAAAGTTAATCAGTCTCAACAATTTGCATTCAAATATTGCACTTGTTTGTTCACATGTAAGTCTATCATTTACAGTTGAATTAATTTCTTGCACTAAAATGACATTAAAGATTCAAGAACACAACATTATGTCTAATTTTTTTTTTTTTTTAAATGACTAACTGATTTTCAAATCCAACAAAGCAAAACAACACAAGCATCAAAATGAAACTACATCACAAATGCACTTTTAACCCGTGCTTCCCCGTGTGCACACCAACAAAGCTGCATTTGATATTGAGACATTCACAATTTGGACGAAACTGACGCCTACACTTCTAACATGACTGCTGACATGAAAGTAGAACACATGAGATACTACTGCAGTTATGAATCATCCTAACAGCCTTGTTAATGCCAGGTTTGTATTTCTGAAGCACAGGGAGACAAACCGAGCCAATTCAATGAAAAGTATTGAGTTATTTTCTGGCAGTGAATGCATTTATCCTTTAAATCTGCATCCCTGGTTGGGTAGCAAGAGTTAAATCATATAACAGGACACATCAAACGTGTGTGAGTTGCTTAAAATCCCGAGTGCTGATTCACTGTTTCACAACATTCTGCTCTGAGTCCAGCGCATGACCTTCTGACGTTTTTTGGGACATGACTATAAATGTCCTCGCTGGTTATCCAGTCGGTAGGTTAACCAGTTAGTTGCAGACAGGCCTCTAAACTCACCAGTCCATCAGGGCTGAACAATCCATCAACTTCAAATTGCAATTTAAAACAATGCAGTTAACAAAGTGTCCAAGTCTGACGCAGGTTCTGGACTGTCGTGCCAATGGTTTTGTAAATTCACGCTGCCCTCCTTGTGTAACAGGCACACTATTGATGTTATCTCATGTGGTAAATGCTCCATCACATGTTTTAGTCTGTTACACAATGAACACTGACCTGAAGCTTGACTTAAAAATAAAATTATATCACAAATCAAAATGCCTTAACTGTCAGAAACACTGCAAGAAGACATTTTCCCCAAATGGTTCGACCCCACAGTCCATCTGGAGCTTCACGCCTATGCTTCCTATGTTGACAGATGTTACAGTTTATTTAATGGTGCTTTTTTAACCACGTTTTACATCTAAAAATGATACAATGACATAGCATTGAGGTCACATGACTAGATGATTGCTTGTCGAATGTCAAGATGGTGGATCTTTATCAAATATGAGCAGATGGAGAGAGAAGAAAGGTAAAATGTTGGTGTACAGTCGCTAAAATACTCCTTTGGTCAATGGTGTCTTGAGACTACCAGAGAAAAAACAACTAGCTGTAAGTAATTTTCAACTGAAACCGGCGATATGAAGCTACAAACTAGCGCCCAATGCTCGTCTCCACCAATCAAGTTTGCCTCAAGTTTTTACAGCGCTCCAATGACACATGGAGCATCAACCACTCCTAAGTTTTTGTTTACCATTTCTATTACCTTATTCTCTTCCCACATTGTCCTGCTCTGTTCAAAAATGGAGGAAGAACCCTTATTTTGGCCAGTTCTCAGTTGATTTAACCCCACTGAGTGACTCGGTGGCAACGTAGCTGACACCACATGCAGCTGTTTTGTAACTTTACCGCTCGTAGTGTGAACATAGCATGAAATAAGGAATATGGTTGCATAACACACATGATGAGCAACTTTACAGACATTCTTTCTTATGTAATACGTGAACACAAGACATTACTAGAAAATAATGTCTTGCACAGTGGTGCAACAGGATGTAATTCAGATTGTGGGAAAACAGATGTCAACAAAATGGAGACAATTGCGCAACAACTTACTGCAACACTAATAATACTTTACAGGGAGAAAAAAAAAACAAAAGCAGAAGGCTAAATGAGTCCGGATGATCAAATGGTTGAGGAGATGCAGTCAATAATGTTTGTCTACTCTTCAGTTTTAATATATTTAGCCAACGTTCGCCTAAAAGGTTAGAATGTTTAGCGTCCGCTGCTCTGGGCAGTAGCATGAAAATCATAACATCCAGATCATATATACAGTTGGGCCCAAAAATATTTGGACAGCGACACAAGTTTTGTTATTTTAGCTGTTTACAAAAACAGATTCAGGATACAGTTATATAATTAACAAGGGCTTAAAGTGCAGACTCTCAGCTGTAATTCGAGAGTATTTACATCCAAATTGGAGAAAGGGTTTAGGAATTATAGGTCTTTAATACTCTTTTATAAGGCATTTAAGGTCTTTTATATTCAAGGGAGCAAAAGTAATTGGACAATTGACTCAGAAGGCTGCATGGGCTCTTCCCTCGTTATAACCTGTCATCAATTAAGCAGTTAAAAGGTCTGGAGTTGATTCCAGGTGTTGCATTTGCATTTGGAAGCTGTTGCTGTGAGCCTACAACTTGTGGTCAAAGTAGCTCTCAGTGGAGGTGAAACAGACCATCCTGAGGCTGAAAAAAAGAAGAGACCCATCAAAGAGATAGCAGAAATGTTAGGAGTGTCCAAATCAACAGTTTGGTACATTCTGAGAAAAAAAAAGTGCACTGGTGAGCTTCGGACCTCAAAAAGGCCTCGACGTCCACGGAAGACAACAGTGGTTCCTTTCCACGGTGAAGAAAAGCCCCTTCACAACATCCACCCAAGCGAAGAGCACTCTCCAGGAAGGAAGTGTATCAGTATCTAAGTCCACCATAAAGAGGAGACTTAATGAGAGTAAATACAGAGGGTTCAGCACAAGGTGCAAACCATTAATCAGCCTCAAAAATAGAAAGGCCAGATTAGACTTTGTCAAAAAAAACATCTGAAGAAGACAGCCCAGTTCTGGAACAGCATTCTTTGGACAGATGAGACTAAGATCAAGAGTCAAGATTCAAGATTCTTTGTTGTCTTGTACTATGTAACAATGTAACATCATCAGTAATGAAATGTTTTATACTTAGTCCCAACTCAACTTCATGGTGCTGTATTCAAAATAGAAATACATATTCAAATAAAATAAGAATAAAATAAAAAGAATAAAATGGAATAAAAATACTAGAGTAAGGCAGACAAGAAACTGAACAAGGTCAAGGTGCAAGAGTGCATAATGATGGCTGTGTGCAAGAAAGGCCTTTACATTTTTCAAAGGATTATTAAGTGGTTAGTGCATGTGTGTGAGAGTGTAGTGTTTGTGTGAGTGTGTGTGAGTGGCAGTTCAGCTGTTCAGCAGTCTGATGACTTGTGGGTAAAAACAGTCTTTGAACCCAGATGCTCCTGAACCGCCTGCCGGACAGCAGGAGCACGAACAGTCTGTGGCTGGGGTGGCTGGGGTCAGAGAGGATCCTCTTGGTCTTCCTGCTGCAGCGCTGGTTGATGACCTGGAGGGCTGGCAGCTCTGGCCTGATGATGCGCTGGGCTGATTTTACTACCCTCTGCAGTACTTTGCGCTCCAGGGCGGTGCACCATGACGTCAGTGCTCTCACCTCCTCTCTGTAGACTGTCTCATCATCACTTGTGATGCAGCCGATGATGGTGGTATCGTCAGCAAATTTAATGATGGTACTGGAGCTGTGCTTGGATGTACAGTCATGGGTATAGAGGGAGAAAAGCAGAGGGCTAAAGACACAGCTCTGGGGGGCACCAGTGTTCAGAGTCAGTGTGGAGGAGGAGGAGTTGCTAATCTGCACATCTGTGGTCTGTTCGTCAGGAAGTCCAGGATCCAGCTGCACAGGGACGAGCTGATGTTCTGGGCCCTGAACTTTATGACGAGTTTTGATGGCACAATGCAGGTAAAATTCAACGTGTACCAGAATGACGGGAAGAAGAAAGTATGTAGAAGAATTGGAACAGCTCAGGATCCAAAGCACACCACATCTTCTGTAAAACATGGTGGAGGCAGTGTGATGGCATGGGCACGCATGACCTCCAATGGCACTGGGTTACTAGTTTTTATTAATGATGTGACAGAAAACAGAAGCAGCTGGATGAATTCTGAAGTGTATTAGGATACACTTTCTGCTCAGATTCAGCCAAATGCAGCAAAGATGATTGGTCAGTGCTTCAGCAAAGTTGATTGGTCAGATGGACAATGATCCAAACATACTGTGAAAGCAACTCAGGAGTTTTTTTTAAGGCAAAGAAGTGGAATACTGGCCTGGAATACTAACTCAATATTGGAGTATTGAATCAGTCACCAGATCAAGACAAAACTTAAGGCAGAAAGACCAAACAAGCAACAACTGAAGACAGCTGCAGTAAAGGCCTGGCAAAGCATCACAAAGGAGGAGACCCAGCGTTTGGTGATGTCAATGGGTTCCAGACCTCAAGCAGTCACTGCCTGCAAAGGATTCTCAACAAAATATTAAAATTTAACATTTTACTTGTGTTAATTTGTCCAGTTACTTTTGAGCCACTGAACTGAGGAGACTTTGTACAAAAATGGTTACAATTCCTAAATGTTTCACAGGATATTTTTGTTCAACCCCTTGAATTTAAACCTGAAAGTCCGTGCTTCAATGGCATCTTAGTTGTTTCATTTCAAATCCAATATGGTAGAATGCAGAGCCCAAATCATGAAGATTGTGTCACTGTCCAAATATTTCTGGGCTTAACTGTATATATAAAATGCCTGGGGCAGCCTTGGTGAGTCAGTGAGCAGTTTGGGAGGTCTAAGGCGGGATCTGTAAACTCTTCAAAATACCAGATAATAACTGGTTCTGACCAAGTTACTGGCCAGATTTCAGTTGTGAAAAAAGTAAAAGTGAAGCATTATCAAAATACACACATATTACCTCTATGACACTCAAAACCTAATGGCTGGTTTGAAGATTCCATATGACAAAATAACCAAATCTAAGCTCTCAATCATGATATTTCATCAACAAACACAGAGACACTGCTTGGAGTTAAGAAGGTTTAACGCCAGAAGAGGTTAACATGGCAGCATCACATTACTAAAGTGTTTATCACATGGGTTCTTCCCATCTCCCAGAAAAATACGGATGAATCAGATGCTTTTGAGCTTGATGGCAAATTTCCAAATAGCAGGCTGGAGCCCACTGACTAATTCATACCATTTGATCGTGCAAACAGGCCTATGTCTCAACACTGCTCTGTCGTTATTAGATTCTCCTAACCCCCTAAACCCAAAGAAGATTCTGCGTGCTCCTGTCACCTTTTCACTCACTGCTGACTAGTTTTTCACTGCAATATAAAGTCTTGAACCCAGATGGAAACGACACAACCATGTCTAGAAGTACACAAAACTCAAATCTTTTCTTTTGCAGGATAGCAATGTTGTAATGCCGTAAACAATAGAAAACACAACAAAGGATTTTTTTTGATTATTTTGCAAAAACTGAAAAACCTTGGACTCTATTTTTTTCCAAGTATCCCCAGGCACTACCAATACTAGAACAAAATGGCGGCTCAACATATTACATTTTTAATTTGCCTATCTGCTCTACGTAAACACAGCCTGCACTTCAACCTAGTTCAACCAAAAAGTCTCAGAATTTTCATCACATGACTGTTGAACTGAGTCAGTAATGGCTTTACGGTTTCGTACACAATCTGCTTAACGCAAATTTTAAAAAAAAACATCTTACATCTGGTTAAATTTCCAAAGATTAGTTCAAAAACTGTCAAAAAGTGGAAAATTCGACAAAGTTTTTACAGATTATGGCTCTGATAAGTGGTGAAAAATCATTTTATTTTACATTTTTAATTTAAAATTTGCCAAAAATGAACCGTTCACACAAACCAGATTCTGTAAAAGATAAACTATTCTGCGGTTCTCTGTGTAAACTTGAAGATATTATTGACTCAACTGTGGCCAACAGTCATGCGGCAAAAATTCAGAATGGTGAATCAGGGGTGAATGAGTCCGAAAGTGACGTAATGTGAGTAATGTAGTGGCTGTTTGTTGAAACACAACACAAAACTCATAAAATGAATTGTATGCACTCAGAAGGTTTGTGTTTTCTTGAGGTTCACGTATCCTGTGCTAACACAAGCTAACAATACAATGAAGAAATCATGTCTCCTGTTGCCTGTTTTGGTCTGATTTAAAAGAAAATACAACATAGATAAGTTGGTCCTCGGTCACTGTAGTAATTATAAGTCGCAACCTTATAATCTCTCCATTTCTTTGACAATATAAAGTGACAGCTGAGTTTAGGTAGAGTTTTCCTGCTTTAAATAACTGATATTCCACTTACACCACATCGTCACTGCTCTCAAACAAGCCACATCTCGTAGATTCTGCGGCGCCGATGTAGAAACGAAACCGACGTCTGTCAGGGAGTAGAAATCCCACCGAGATTCATTTCAGCATCAGGTGCCTGCAGGGTTGGAGGACAAAGAGAGAAGTCACACACATATGCGCACAAACACACACAAAAAATCAATACAGACAGACAAGAGCGAGACAATCAATACCATTTGCATGAGATCAATACTAATCAATTCCTCAGAGTGTGGGAAAATGTGTGTGAATAGGTCGAAATTTCTTCTACTTTCTGTTGCTGCTTCTGTTTTTATTGTTTACTTTGTGTACATGAGGTTATCTGAAGCTTTGTTTAGTGCCATGGAGCCAGTGCTGGTAAACCTGGAGACGGTAGCTGTGTTTGGAATTAAATATCAAGTGAATTTGACGGAAATTTTTAAATGTCAAAAAATGAAAACAGAAAATGAGAATTAGGCTTGTTTCCGTTAACTGCTTTGGAGCGAATAAAGTAGGTGGCATAGCATTGCCAGAAAGTGGCGTTGTAAGCTACATGGCTGTGATAAGCAGAGTAGAAGAAGCTGCAAACAAAACTGCTAAAAAAACACTTAAAAACCAAAATGAAACAAAGAAAACTTTGACCATCTATAAGAAAAAAAATCATACTGACATGCACCGATCAGCCACAACATTCTGACCATTGACAGGTGAAGTGAATAACATTGATCATATTGGTACTATGTGGTGTTCTGATGGAAAACCTTGGATTTTAACATCCATGTTGATCAGACTTAGACACCCAAATAAACATGTTCCACAACAAGAACACTCCCTCATACTAATGGAAATCCCAAATGTCACTGGCCTACCCCTGCAGGAAAATGCACCCCACCACATGGAAAAAACATCAACCAATCAGGAACATGTTGAGGAACATGACAATGGTCCAACATGTTGGTCTGACCTCCAAACTTCCTACACCCCATTCTGATCAAGCATCAACAGGATGCAGTGGAACAAGTTGGATTGACAGAGTCCCCACTGCACAAGCCAGAGTACCCAAAGGATCCACTGCCAACGTCCTGGTTCCAGACCCCATAGGACACCCTGAGAGGTCCTCTTGTCCATGCCCAATAGTTCAGAGCATTTTGAGCACATGCGGGGGACCAACACAATATTAGGCAGGTGGTCATAATGTTATGCCCGATCAGTGTACAATATTTCTATTGCAGTGTTTCTAACGTAGACATTTTTGTCCTTAAAGACCTCTTTGTAACTTTTATAACCTGATGCCTAAAGGTTAAGGAAAAGGTTCTTGTTAGGTTCCTTTGGTATGTGCATCCACTGTAAAAAAAAAAAAAAAAAAAAAAATCCTGTAAAAACTGTTGAGCAAGGTTGCGAGAAAAAAATATGTAAAAAATGTGGAATACTGTATACTTTTTATGTGATTTTACTAGATATTATTTACAATTTAAGAAAACAGGGAAACACTGTAAAATAACTGTAATTTTCCTGATTTAATATACAGTAAAAATTGCATAATTTTACAAAATTATCTTCTCTAAAATTACATGCAGACAGTATTTAGAGTTTTGGCCTGTTTTTTTTAAAAGTTTAACATCTAAATTAATAATATTTCTGTGATTTTACTAGTTATTATTTTGTAACTGAACAAAACAGGGAAAACCTGTAAAACAACAATATATTGTTCCAAAAAGTTCAGTTAAAAATAGTTAAAAAAGGTAAATCATTCTTATAGTTTGGACTGCATCAAATGGATTTATACATTTGTTATGCTAGTTCAGGTAAAAAACTTTGTAGAACTAAAGTGACTGAGATGAATCGTGGCCTTTGTCACGTTATCGCTCATCATCTCCCACCTCTGCTGAGTTTACAGAGAGGACGAGATAAGAAACAGACGGTTTTTCTGTGAGGCCGACTACATACAAGAGCATTAAAATGTTTCCCGCTTTATGGCGATGCTTGTGGTTGCCCGACCTCTCTTCAGCTAATTTGTTTAAACAGGCAAATCATTGTTGGATCTCGACACCGGTGGAAACCTAACAGAGTTTTACGGCACCATACTGCTGCCCTCAGGGGAGTTTAGGGGTAATTACAGATCACTCACTTTAGTAGACGCCATTATACACAATAGAGCATAAAGAGCTGTAAATCAAACTGTAGAGTCAACCCAACAATTCCGTGTTACTGAGCAAACAAACTGTAGGCCATAGGTCGGCTGTGTTATGATGACACACAGGAGGTGACGAATTTATCCCGGGTTGTCCATAAAATCTATCAAAGTTTTACAGACACCACGACAGCCCACCAAACATTAGTTACTTATTGAGAAACCTGAGATGTAAACAGCTTAACTCTCAGTAGTAGCAAGTAAAGCTGGTAATAAACCAACGAAAACTTATTTTACTGTTGCGATTATTGTCAATGCACTCAGGAGGGGCCTTATTACAGTATGTTGACACAGGTGAGAGTAAATGAAGCATGAAAGATGTGCAAGTCAGGCTGAACACACTGTTTACTGAAACACACTCCAGTTAACTGAATGTGCAGAGATGTTTGTTTAATTTGAAACAGTTGTCAAGAGAGTAAAAATTCAGCAATATCAAAATACACAGAGAGAGATACATTAACCCTCTGAACTCCAAAACCCACTGGTGGGTTTGAAAGATGTATATCTTCTTTTATATATATAAAAAAAAGCCAAGAGTACACCTATCATCAGAGGTGGAAAGTGTAAAAACAAAAAGAATGTGTAAATGTTTAATGCTTCATGAACTATCCATCCATTGCTATACACAGCTTGATCCTCTGTAGGGTGAGAGGAGGCCTATCCCTGCCTACTCGGCCAAAGCAGGGTCTGCTTGGACAGGTCGCCACACACATAGAGACAGACAACCAAGCACACTCACATTCACGCCTACGGACAATTTCGCATGTTTCTGGACTGTAGGAGGAAGCTGGAGTACTTGGTGGTGTTGTGGATCAGGTGGCCACAACTTGTAGTTCTTTAGTCCAGATTCTAAGTTTAAATTCCCTTAGTTGTATGAGTGCTCAAAAATAGCGTTTGCCAGTGACTCACCAATGGAGACAAAAAAGAGCCAGAGAAGTCGGTCTTCAGATTCAAAGATAAAAGTATTTATTCCGCAAAAAAATCACAGGACAAATACAGTGAGAGATACTCCGGGGTAAGAACTCTGACAATCGCTTCTGATCTCCAGACTTTATACTGTTTGGCGCTGGGGTTTCCACGCCCTCAGCCCCCACCTTCTTATTACAGTAAGTTTTGGGAATTTTCCACAATGACACCTCTCATCTTGAAAATAGAGTGTGCTCACTAATGCTTAGATGGGCAGAGCCCTCAGGAGGGCTTGCTGTTCCCTCCTGACCTCACTCTCGACCTCATGTCACTTTGACCAGTACACTGTAGTAAACAAAGTCTCATGTTCTACTACTAACTAGCCGGGCTGTCATATTTCAGAAACAAATTATCATGCTATCCACTTCAGGACAGGCTGTTGTTTACGCAGCCAGTGCAGGTGCACCCCAGCTCCCTGTACCAAGGCAGGGAGTCAGAGCGACCGCTGAGCGACCGCACTCAACTCTGCTCAGCAACTACTGGAAATGTTTGTGGTGCATTTGAACCTTATTTTTATTAGCACGTACTTTAAATGATTTTTATTAACAAACACTTTAAACCTCTGGCCTCTGCCTTTAAGCATCAGCCACTACAGTGGAAGCACACGCATGCACAGAAAGAGCACGCAAGCTCCACACAGAAAGATCCGAGGCGTTCTAACTGGGAAGCGAACTGGAGATTTTCTAGCTGTGTTGTCAATGCTGCTAAACACCGAGCCACCGTGCAGCTCCCTTCATGAACTAATCATGTGTGAAATACAGTTTTACTGAGAGAGTTAACCAAATCCAAGTTTAAAATCATGATATTTATTTAAAATCACTTTGTTCTACATGTCTTATTTAAAATTTGCCAAAAAAAATTGTAAAAAAGATAAAAATTATGCACTTCTTGGTGCAACTTCAAACCTATTCGTGTCCCCAGCTGTGAAGAAAAGTTGCGACAAAAATCAAAAATTCAGGGACAATTCAGGTGAACAGGGCTGAACTGCAGGCTGTGTATGTATTCTAGAGAAGGCGGCATTTTTGCAGACGGTTATATTCCTTAAGAGGGTAACGTGATAGCATCAAATAACTGAAGTATTTATCACACACAGTTAACCAGTAGAAAACAACAGGGTTCTTCCCATCTTCCAGAAAAATACAGATGAATCATCTGCTTTGAAACTCGATGATAAATTTCTTCAGGAAAACAGCAGGCTGGTGTCCACCAACAAATTCCTAGGCTTTGACTGTTTCAACATTGCTGTGTACTTATTAGGGAAAGGATCAATCCAAAGGTGGGAGTTGTCAGTGTCCACTTGTCACACCACCAACATTATGTCAGATTCTCTTTGCTGTTTAAACCCCAAATCAGGTTTTGGGGGTTTTATTTGTTTCAGTCACAATTTTACTCACTGTGGTCTCATTTTGACTGCAATATAAAGTCCTGCAATTTGAAGGAAACAGCACAACCACAGCTAGAAGTACACAAAACTTTCAACTTTCTTCTGCAGTACAGTAGTCCCTCACTATTTCACGTTTTGCGGTCTCACTGTCTCGCAGATTTTTTAAATTGTATCCAGTGACTATATCAACCAGAGCACCGTGTTCTGTATCCTGGGTGTCGACTGGCTCAGCAACCGTAGCATCAGTCTCCTCCTCCCACGTACAGCATGTGTTCAGCATCCTTATCCATTTCACATCAACGTCTGATCAACGTCTGATCGCTGCGAATAGTGTTGCTCTGCGGTGTTGTGCTTTTGTGAAACTTAGGTCAAAAATGTAATTTATTTCAAGCCCTATGATGTCGATTAAACGTTCTGCGCCTTCTGGCACCAAACCCAAGCTCCAGAGGAAGGTACTTACCATTGCAGAAAAGGTGGAACTCCTCGACATGCTAAAGGAAGGAAGAAGCTACGCGGCTGTACCCGCATAGAATTTTATATGCTGTTAAAATGACAGGTTTAGGAGTGTAGAAAGTGTTTAAGAACATAAGAAGTGTTTATAAGAGCGTGGGAAAGGTTAATAGCAGTGTTGGGAGGGTTTATAAAGCCTTAAAATATATATAAATAATAAAATAAGCATATGGTCGCTACTTCGCGGATTTCACCTATAGTGGAGGGCTTCTGGAACCTAACCCCCGCGATATACGAGGGATCACTGTATAACAATGTTATAATGCCATATACATTAAAAAGGACAGAAAAGTTGAATTTCTTTGATTATTTCTTGTTACGAAAATTAAAAAACCTTACTGATACTTAAAAGGTGGCTTTACATACTACAGATATTTTACTATTTACATTTTGAATTTGTCTCCATCTGCTCCATATAAACACGGCCTGCAGTTCAACCTAGTTCAACTAAACGGCCTCGAATTTTCGTCACGAGTTCTTTTTGTTTCCTGAAGAACATGTGGAATAAAGCAATTTTGACAAAATTTCACAATTCTAAGCTTAGATTTGGTGAAGTTTCCCAACGGCACTACGCACACGATTAGTTCAAGGACTGACAGACAGCAGGAAATTTGATGATTCTCTGATAAATGGCGTCATTTTGGCATTTTGGGGGTTCCAGAGGGTTAATATTAGAGCTGAAACGATCAGTTTATTTAGAGAAGACTAATCTGAAATCATGCAGATATTCAGCTATTCTTTTAAGTAAAAAATACTACAGCATTTGTGATTCAAGTCTTTCAAATGTGAATATTTTCTCTTTAACAAAGCCCTCTATGATAGTAAGCAGGACTCTGGACTATTAGTCACTGGGAAGTTTCGCGCACAAGATGCCACAAATAAGTTGATGAGGTAGGTTAGTAAAGAAAATAATCACATTGATTAATGATGAAAACAATATTTAGATGCAGTGACCTTCTTTTAAATCACTTCCTAAAACCAATTTGTATAAACTCGCTTTTCTGACGTGTTGCTTTAATGGTCTTTATTGCTTTTGTTCTTTAATTTCATCAAATTATATTGTCACTTTGCATTTTAGTACCTTTTAACTGTATCTTAGTTTCACCCTAATGTAGGGATTTAACAGATCTTGACTACTGGTCATTGAGTGCTAATGGAAAGTCAATCAGTTCTCATGCACTGAACCATGACGCCCTCCTCCCCCATTAAAGACAATACTGACCACCTGGACCAATAGTGTGCACATGTGTGTGTGTGTGTCCATACTATTGACTGTTGACCGGTTGTAATGTGAGAGGTCAGGACACAATAGCGCTGTGACTCTGAAGAGCTGACACCATGCTGAGAGAGGTCACAGCTACGTGTCAAACAGACCTCCCAACACAATAGTATCTGGACGTCGTTTTTGTTGTTGCTCGGGCTTCATTTCTTAAGACACAATTTGAAATGAAATAATGGAAACTACATTAAATTCTCAGCTTTAATTTGAGTGGGTTTACACCAGTCTAGGATGCACCGTTCGTCAGATATAAGAATTTAAACACATCACGCACAAATTCCAATGGTTCAAAAGGAATTGAACACTTGGTTGTTAAACGGTTCTTGGCCACTTGGGTGTCGTTTTACATCACATACAAGTAGCTCACATGTGGCAAAAAGCACCAGAAGTTGGGCCATTAAACGCCGCACTTCACGTCCGTTTCTAATTTTCTTTTTAAGCTGTCAATCCCTGTTTTACATGAAGTATTTGCAGTCTAAAGTATCACCTGCATATTCATCTGCTGCACACCGAGTCAACAGCAAAATGCAAAATTGGATTACCTCACTGGACCATTAAAAAGTTATAATTACTAATAACAGCATTATTTGTATACCACCTTTCAAAAACAAAGCTATATAAATGCTTCACAACAGAACAAATGTGGCAAATAAATGAGATCACAAACATGCACCAAAAAAAGAAGATAAAATAGGTAAGCCAAGTCTTTACATTACATATCTAAGACAAGCTGCAGCGCCAAAGAATCTTCCAGTGAAAAGGATTATAATTGGTATCATGAAAGTAGCCTAACAAGACTAAACTCTGCGACTATCAAACAAATATTATGTGGACTAACTCCACTAATGGGTTGGGTAGTGTTGTGACTCAGCCTGCCTGCTATGGGTCAGTGATGATCAGGCAGCTTCGGCACGTCGTCAAAAAATCACATCTGGATCAACTATTGGCGTCTTCAGAGGTCTTCAAGAGAAAGTCGTTGAGCAGCTTCCAAAGTCTCGTGTGAATAATACAGAAGCAGAGAGAGAAATTAAACACAAACTCTCCTCCTTTCCTGTGAAACCGCCAGCCCATTCTTTGTTTAATAGACCAATGAGAACATGTCTGCCTCCATTATGTTTGAATTTACTCATATCTGGGAATGCCTGATCTAATCGTGGAAAGTTTTAAGAGTCAGAAGGCAATTCCAAAACCCCCTCGTTTCTTATGTTCTAGTCAGTCACATTCTGCTCCTTGTCGGCATCTATAGTCCACGTCGTCGCTGTTTTGTCATCCAGATCGTCATGAATCACAGGAGCATGCAAGCTCACACCCGAACCTACAACTCATGCCTCTCTGCCTGCCAAGTTCTTTACGGGTTGCAACTACATGAACCTAATAACACATCCATCCATCCATCATCTACATTCCGTTTAATCCTCGTTGGGTCATGGGGGCCTGGAGCCTATCCCAGCTGACTCGGGCAAAGGCAGGGGACACCCTGGACAGGTCGCCAGTCTATCACAGGGATATACAAAGAGACAGACAACCAAGCACACTCACATTCATGCCTACGGACAATTTAGAATCATCAGTTAACCTCAGCATGTCTTTGAACTGTGGGAGGAAGCCAGAGAACCCGGTGAAAACCCAGGGAGAACATGCAAACTCCACACAGAAAGCTCCCAGGTCCAGGCCGCGACACGAACCAGGGATCTTCTAGCTGTGAGGTGTCAGTGTCGACAACCGAGCAACCGTGCAGCCCTATTAAAACATCATATTTCCATTTTTGTCATTTGTTCCGTTTACTTGTTAAAAAATCACACAACAGTAGGTGCAAAAAACCTTGACCCCTGCATCACTACTGTGGTTTCTGCGTTTACTGCTCTGATGCTGACAGAGAAAGAAACTGAAACTACAACTAATGAATCTGTAGCTTACATGACATCCTGGAAATTTATTGCGCTAAAATCAACTGGAAGAAAAAAAACACACGATCTCTCCACATACTGGAAGTAAAAGCTGTAAAAACAAGAGAAAGTCATTTCACATGCTGGACAGCTTCTTTGCTACGATATCTGCAGCGATAACACACTACGCTTTCCACAAACTTGGACACGAAAGCAAACACACATCTCTAACATCTAACATCTGAAATGAATTAGGCATCCTAGCATGTGGCTCAGAGTTGATGAGGACTTAAAAGTAAGTATGAGCCCATCCAAGCAAAGAAGATCACAATGAGGCTCGAAAATAAAATAAAAAATCATTAAGAGAGTTGAACAGTAAAGAAAAAAACCCACTGTCACTTTGTTGTCAGTGTCTCCTTGAAAACAATCACGACTCCATGACCGCCGCCTCCGATGATTCAGCAAACCACTGGCAAACCTCAAAAACAGAATGCCTCAGTTACAGTTCGCAAAAACATTAATCAAAGAAACCGTTTGAATTTTATGGACTGATAACACAAAAAAAAATACCTTGATGAAAATGATAGAAAGTTTGTAGAAAAAGGGGAACAGCCCTTGGGGATTGTGCACTAAAAGGACTATACGTCTCTCATTGTTGAATTCAATCAAAAAACTAAAGTAACAGTGTGTTAATTGATCTCACAGTGCTTTGACATATCATCTGTGGTACCCAGTCCTAAGTCTATTTATATATATATATAAAAGGCTAAGTTTTATTTTTTGAAAAGTGTCATAAATATAGGCATGTTCAAAGCTGTGAATAATGAGTATTTTGTACATTTAAAAAGTGTGCAATATTAGTTTTTCTACATGTACAAGAATCTGTGAATCTGACAAGTCTGTGCAATATTAATACTTCTTTATCTGCCATGCCCGCCACCTCCAGCTCCATGTAGTGGCAGCCATTTTCTCTCCCTCTCCCTCCTTTTCCCTTCTCCTTCAGGTGGGCGTGAGTGACATAGACATATATACGTAGACGCCGCGTTGACTGCTGCTGCCGATTGGAGCCAACGTGCCTACGCGGCGGCCATCTTGGTACAGTGCCACTCGCCCCTACAGTGCATTACGTCTATAGAGGAATGACATGTCTGCACTATAAAAGTGATCATAAATCCATCAGTTGTCAACATATATTGTTTGTTACAAACGTCAGACATGGAGGACGGACAGGCAGACATAAATAGAACAAAAGCATCCAAGCATCCTATGTCATAGCTAAATGTGTGACGTTTTTAACAAACCAAACCGTTTGGAAATCGGTCGAAAATTCAGTGAATAATTCTACTTTAAGATTGTGGAGTACCTCTTAACTCCATAGACTTACATTCACTCCCGCCTCTGCTAGCCCTGTACCAAGATGGCGGAGCTTTAGGCACGTCCCTCCACAGTCATTGCGGCGTCTACGTATATATGTCTATGGTGAGTGAGGTGTTGCTGGTGGAATGCAGCAGGCTATTGGATAATCACCTGAGTGAACACACCTGCACTGGGGAGTGGTCGTTCCTGCAACTCATCAACCTCTCTATATAAGCCTGGCTCAGACCACCGCACGATGCTGGACCGTTGAATAACTCAGTTACTCATCTCAGGTCACTGTTCTGCCACCAGTCTGTTATTTCTATGCTTTGTGCTAACTCGTTTTCCTCCTTGTTCCAATGCGTGACCACCCCTGCCAAGATCCTGAGCCCACCACCGAGCTTCAGCTCTCACCTGCCAATCCAACCTCGATCTGTCTGGGCTCCAGCCTCGCACCTGACCGGATGCCATTCCTGCCACGCTACGGTCCTCCTCAGCCTGCCTAACCCCCACCCTCTCTTCCCTTGGCTGCCAGCTAGGCTACCCCCCTCTCTCCCTGGGTCCAGTATTGGTGTCGCGCTTAGTGTGTTTTGATTGTTGATCTTTGTCTAGCCTTTTCCATTCACTTCCTGTGTGTTTTTGTACACATTATATTCATTGTCAATAAATGTATAATTGTCATAAATTCTTGTCTGCTGTGCTTCTGTTGTTCTGCGCTTGAGCCTTTGACCCGCTCTGTGACACTATCAGTATTTCTACTCCTAAAAGAATCTGTGAATTGCCATTTGATACGTGCAATATTGTTTATTATTTTCACATCCAGGAAATCGGACAATCAGAGCGAGGATATTTTTAGTTTATTTTCATTTTTCTACTAATATTCCTTAAATGTTTGCACTCTCCTTGCTGCTCTAACAATGGAAATTTCACCACAGTGGGATTAATAAAAGTTGATCGTATCACAGTGTGTTGTGAAATTTAAAATGCTCATCCTGTATTTGTAATGGAACGCACTTCTGGGAAACCTCTTTTAAATGTGTCACATTAATCACTGGACTTTCTCAAAGGATGCTCCCTAACTTCCTGAACCATCAGACAACTTTAGTAGCTGTTATTCAAACAGGAATAAAATGTGGCTTGGGGGAGACTATTTCCAACAGCAGATTAATAAACAATAGGCCAGATGTTGTGTGTCAGTCTGTGTGGTAATAAATCAACATGTCAAGGGTATTAAGTATTTAAAGGGTCCTCCCCATCAGTATGATCTGGAAACGGCAAATGGCGCCAAGTTCATGGAACAATACCAGGGTTTCCCCCAGTGCTTTATAAGCCTGGCGGGCCGCCAGGCTTTCCTTGCCCCCCCGCCAGGCTAAGCGTCACTTGTTCATTTATTTTAAATAGTTTTTTTGTGCACCAAAACAGTGATAGCAAAGACGATGTACAGAGCTTCTGATGATACGATTGAAAGCGCAATGGCGATATTTTATGGTCGATACGTGAACTTATGTCGGAAGTCGGAGGAGCACTATAGGAGACGATGAGCCGCTCGTTCACCTCCAGGCCAAGGGGAGTTCATCCCTGGCGAGCCGACCGAGCCGCGGCTCCATGATGAGGCAGAGCCAGTGGAGTTAGCACGGATGTTAGCACGTCGTCGCAGCAGCCTTCTGCGAGCCGCGATGGTAAACATCCAACTAGTGGATTTAATCCAAAATGGTTAGCTGACCCTAAATTTAGCGGATGGCTCTACCACAGGGGTTCTCAACTGGTGGGTCGGGACCCAAAAGTGGGTCGCGAAGCCATTTTTAGAGGGTCGCAGAAGCAAAAAAGTAGTGGTATAAAGTCTTTTATTTTAAAGGACGCATTTCTTATGACACAGTTTGCTTTCAATAGCAGGATATTTAGGGGTGGTGACACCAGTAGTTGCCCACTATTAACCTCTAGATTTGGCTCTGCCAGCTTACTGGAGAAATTTATGCTAAAACATACAAAAAATAAACCAAGGTGTGCTGAGAATCTGTCCAAATGGGCCAAAATATGCCCCAAACATGGCAAAAGCGTCCAAATATACCAAAATGAGCACAAAATAAGCCACAATTTTCCCAAGCTGTATCAAAATGCGTTGAGACTCCACCCAAATAAACTTTAATTTGTTAACACTAACAGCAAACTTCAACAGTTTGGGTCACGACCATTATTAATAGAGACATAGTGGGTCCTGAGGCTGGACCAGTTGAGAAGCACTGCTCTACCAGACCGAGTATGGTAAACCCAGATGGATTGATGCACTAATTCAACCCGGTCAAACAGCACATCAGACCTGTTCAGCCTCTGCGTTGCCTGGTTTTACCCCTTGGTCATGTTTGCATTTTTTTATTTATGTTAATTTATTTTACTTTTAAATGTGACCAGCAATGGCTTGTTTTAAGATTCACTAGGATTTAACTTAAGTGAAAACAATTGATATTATTTATTTTAACTGTATTTTTTGTGTTTGTTAAAACCGTATTTCAAGATCGTGCTTTTTTGTCAGACTCTACATTTAAATATTGTTAATAAATGGCTTGTAATAACACATAATAGTCAGAATTTTAAAATTCTTGCCAACTTTTAACTTTTTTTTTTAAACGAAAACACAGTGGGCGACCGGTGGGCTTCTCTACCACCGGGCTTAGCAAGTTTTCTGGGGGAAACCCTGAATACCAACAACAGCCATGTCACATTAACAGAAAATGGAAGATAAGGACAGATAAAAATCTAGGTGGAAGGAGCTGACGTAAGGGTGAGGTGAGGTGAGGTTTATAAACTACAAAATCACTGTTTACTTAATAAATCAGCCTCAACTTGCTCTATTTTGCTGAAACTATACCCAAGAACTGCACCTGACTCTAGCTGTCAATGTGTTTTATTGTAATTTTGGGCTAAGTTGAGTTTGTTTCAAGAAAAATAGGATTGTTTTCAAGAAGAGCAAGTGTAGTGGAAGTCCTAAAGGTTTACTGGCTTATCTGAGGAGTTCTGACGAAACAAGCACCCTGGTCGCATCACTGTAAAAGCTGTGATAAAGTTGGACTTAACATTTCCACATCACTTTCAACAAGTTTGAACTCTACACAGTCACATAAACGGACAAGCAATGGTACTTCAAGCTGTGTGAAGTGGTTTCAAGAAGACTTTCCCCACATTTCAATACCAATACTCATCCCAAACATCACATTCACACAGCATCTCATTAACTTTGGTCTCCTATAGCGCCTCTTTGAGGCAACAATGTGAATTGTCCATAAACTTTACTGCACAGAGGCAGACGCAAGATCACCAATCACCAAAAATCATGCAATCTGGGATTTTCCTCACTTGTGCTGTCCACAACTCACATCATGAATGAATTCTGTCATTCATGACCAACATCATGAATGACAGAATGGTTCTTTCTGGTTCTAACAGACAAAATCACATCACACTGATCCTGACTTCATTCCAGTGGCTGCTTGGTCATTTTAGAATTGATTTTAAGATTTTATTGATCACATTTAAAACTCATTAGGGTCTGGCGCCAAATTATGTGATGGAAATACTGACCCCATATGAGCCAGTTTGCACTTGGATCCCAATGTTCATAAAATCGAGGCTTAAAATCAAATGCAACTGAAGAATCAATGTCTTCTTTTAAACCACTTCTTAAAATCCATTTATATAGACTTGCTTTTATGTGATGCTGTCTTTCTTAATCTGGTTTACTCTCTGCTATGGCTCCTTTGGTGCTTTTATTATTGTCTTTATGTCAAATGGTGTTTATTCTGTTATTTTTTATACCAGTGAAATTCTGTATTTTGCATTTTGTGTCTTTCACTGAGTTTAGTTCTGTTTCTTCACTTCTGTTTGGTCTGATTGGCTTTCTGTTGTAATACTGTCTTACTGAGTATCCTCTTTGTAAACTCTGTTCTTAAATGAAGTTAATACTCTTATTATTTTTTAACAAATAAATGAAGCCAGCATTGTTGTGCATCTTGTGCTTGAAACAGGCTTACTTGCTAGCAGGATATATTCAATGCTGGTTTTGGTCCTCCTAAAAGAAGAGACGTATATTGGCACACGTATTTGGCACAATGGTACTTATGTCAGTGTTAGAGATTTATTATTCCTCAAAAAGCACAGAAACAAAGAAGGATGTGTTCTTTAGGGAACGCAAGATGGTGTCACTGTAGGTCTTAAGAAATTAGTAATGTTATTTATTATGCAGCTGCACAGATTAAATCTGCTGCCTTGAAAATCTGGAGCAGATCATCTGCTTCAAGTAGAAACTGACATCCACTCCTACATGACTGTGACTTCATATCTTTGCTGGGAATGTGACTGAAAAGTTCTTTCACACGACATTGTTTACTGGTTTGCAACAAGCCAACTTCACAGAAACGCGGGAGGCCTTTTTGAATCTCCGGAACAATGTCGGCTGTAACTGTCTGGATCTTCATTTCCTTTTGGTTCCATTCTGCTGACAGCTGTGTTCAACTGTGTTGTTTGTGTGCTTTCCTTGTTGATCAGCTCCAGCAGCCTGATAGTTCAGTTGTTCTCACTTTGCTGTGATCAAACACTAGTGACAGGCACACTCATGTGCACACAAACACAAACACAAACACACACCTTATGCATGATGCTAATTAAATACTTTACTGCAGGGGTGCCATGTTGGGTTATAAAGCATTTAGCTGACTGTTTATCCTACAGGTCCTGACGCACCGAACAAACCTCAAAACTAACACCGAAAAAGACCAACAGAAATGCTGCCTCAAAGCACCGCTGTTTAGCTCACTGAGATAAGGCGATACCACATGGGCTGAGTCCCTTAGCAGCAGTCATAAGTTTAAGTCTGGCTCAAGACCCTTTGCTGCATGTCACTCTCCTGTCTCCCCTACTTTCACTCTGTCTCATTCAATCTGATAAACAGAAAAAAAAACTCTCCTCCAAAAAATGAATTAAAAAAAAAAAGAAACGCTGCCTCACATTTTCTGCTAAAATGTGCACTTTAACACACCACAAAGACTGCAGCATGAAACACTGGCATGCATGCAAGCAAATGGCCAATCTGTAGTCCAATCTAAGCATTCCTATCAAATTCAAAATGCGAAAGTGACTAGGTTTGGAAGAAACGTGACAAAGTTGCAGCAAAGTTTGCTTCATTGCTCTTTTTGCTTGTAGAAGGAGAAGAAAATTAACTTGGATTCACCACAGAACAACATATCTAACTTTATAGCAATTACATTCATTCAAAGTAGCATTTTGGTTGAGTTCAAGAGGCATGACGTCATTTGTGAGCTTTACTGACCCCTACTGGTTTCCAATAGGAGCTGCCCAAAATACAGAACAATATATTAGTCTTAAACCACAATTTCTCCTTAATTTATCTCGTCCATTTCATCACATGCATTTCATCATACTGTCAAACATGGTACAAAACATTTTTCGAATTTTAAGACAGGTTTTCAACATTTTACGCTGTCTACGCCTTCGCTTCATGTCCACATGCAAATGAAAATCAACTTGCACAGACCTTAAACTCACAGAGACAGATTATACCTCTGAGTCAGCATTGAATCTGTATTATTTTGTCATTATACATAATAATATCATTGCATGGTAGTCCAAAGGAGACTGATTGGCTTCTACATTCAATCCCACTGGAAGCTAAATGTGTTTATTATCATTCAAAGTGACACAAGAGGAGCAAAACTGTCCATTTTCAATTAGGGGGAGCAAAATCATGGTTTTGCTAGACCACTTTTTGTCTTTTACAAAAACAAACACTCGCTACAACCACATAATTACTGTAGTAATTCATGTTAAAATACAAGAAAGATGAAAATTATAAGTACAACAAGCTTTCTCAATGGTCACGGAAATAAAGATGTTGGATTTCCATTATATTTTGGTCAATTGAAGTCTTATATTTAAACATTCTAGTCTAACAAAAACATGTGATGCGATCAAAAGCTCTGGAATAGCTGCTAAATTACCTCTGCAGTAAGATTTTATCAGCAGTAGTTTCTAAGGTAAAGAGAAGTGCTAAACTGTGCATGAAAAAGGGAAGTTTGAACATTTACAATCCCATGATGTGAATTCTGCAAACTCTGCTGATGAAGATCATGTAATATGAGCAAAAGCCAAAGAAAACCTACTAAACAGACCTTGTAGTGACACTGTTTTGACTTAAGAAGTTAGAAAATTAGCTTGTTTTCTATAATGTTGGTCTTTTTTCTTTCTGACTGTTGCATATTTGTTGCATAAGATGATTAAATTGTGTTTGTATTAAAGATGCTTCACCTAAAGCAGCAAGAAAGCAGGCTGGTTGTCAAGACAATGAAGAAAAGTAAGTTGTTAAATTTGTAGAGTAGTGAACAGTGCACAATACATTTTCATACTGACAGTGTGGGAAAGAAACAATGTTTGATGGGTACAAAGTCATTTTGGGTATTGGAAAAGAAGAGCGTGTGGTTAGTGAGTTACCTCAACAGCTCAGCGTGAACAGAGAGGAAATGGAAAAATAGACACGGTGGTTCTAATAGATGGTCTCTGCAGTGTTTCTGTGTGTGTGTTAGTCTTAACTGCTACATGAGGTCAAATCAAAGAGTGGAAAAAACACTGTGAGCTGCACACACACACACACACACACACACACACTTTGGTGTTGATCTCACATCTGGCCAAATAACTGGAGACAAATCTTTGAGCTCATCTGTCTTTACATTTTCTGCATGTCAGGATTTTTGTTTGCCCACCAAATTCGTTAAATTAAACATATATTTTGCTGCTACAGTCGGTACGTTTGGTGGCCTTAACCAAGTACTTTGGAGAAGGATTTGCTTGAGTTTAAGCACTACTTTTATGAGCCCGTTAATTTGCAAGAGTTTAACAACAACATAACATATAAAGAATATGATACGAAAAAATAGGAATGCATATTAAACATTTGGCTTTTGTAGTGGCATTAAATAGATCTATTACATAAACATACTACATATACATATTATATAAACATATGTAATTATAGGCTACATCCAAATGTCTTTTCCACTGGCCACAATGTCTTGATTTATCATTGTAAGAATTGGGCAGCTGTTTGACAGATGCTGTTCTCGGGTAAAACATCTGAGTCTAATTGTTCTGGTCTGGTGTAGTACATCTGAGTTTAATTGTTCTAATCTGGTGTAATGCATCTGAGTCATCTGAGTTTTACTAGTTCTAAGTCAAATGTGTTTATAAAGCATGTTTAAAAGCAACAGGAGCAGAATCAAAGTGCCGCACAGTTTGAAAAAATGCCAAAAAGACAAAACTGAATAAAATAATGAAATAAGAAGAAGAATAGAAGACACAGCACAAAGAGATGGATTCAGGATGTCAAGCTCTACTTGAATCAAATGCCAACCAAAAAGGGGTGAGTCTGAATTAGTCGATCGCCTGGATTTAAAAACATCCAAGAGTATCTGGTTGGTCAACGTTGGTGCTCTAACTGAATAAGAGTGTAAGAATTCTGCCAAGTGAGGTGACACCAACCAATTGTGTTTCCCGCTATGTAGCGTCATAATGTCTTCCATGAAAATGCAGTACTTCTTTGCATGTTCATGAGGTAACTAAAGCTTCCAAAACCAAGAAGTACAGCATGTAAGGATCACAACATTCATCTAGGGAAAGACCGATTATCGAGGCAGATATTTGGCGTTTTTTCCGATTATTGGTATTTTAATGGCCGATTATTGATAAACTATGTGCACTACTTCGGCTCAGAAACAGCCTCCTTTCTCTGTCTGTTGTCACTCTGTGGTCTCAGAAATGTCTCTAAAGCAGATACTGAAAAAACTGAAAACAAAAACACAAGCCGTTGCCACAAACCAGGAAACTGGCTACTCTCACCATGGCTAAGGCTACGCTAACGGCTAGCTGTAAGTTAGAGGGCAGTCACAGATTATCCTGAAACAAAGTCTGGAAAAAAATAATTAATAATGCTTTAAAGCATGAACCTTAGTGGGAAATAAAACTGACAAAACAGTGAAAAATTAAGAAAATAGAGAAGAACATTATGTAACTGCAGGAGACAAACTAATCAATTTCAGTCGATCCCACATAAAAAGAGGAGAGTGTCCTGATTTAATCACTCCTATTTCTATTTTACATATTCAGGTTAAGTCACCCTAATTAATGAAGAAGCCTAGTTATGAACGACAGGTTATCTGCTATCACGTGGTGTTAAAACATTACATGTAATGTATACTGGCTCAAAATATCCGTTATCAGCCTTTCTTTACAATAATCAACATCGGTCTGGCCCTAATACAAAACAAAACACAAAACCCCCCAAACAAACGAAACTCATTTTGTTCGATCCCTAGATCCATCCATCCCTTTTTTCCCCGCCTTCCAGAGTCAGGTCACATTGGCAGCGCTCTCATTTCCAGTTCCTCCAGGCAGATCCCGAGGCATTCCCAGGCTGGATGAGATACGTAATCCCTCCAGCAAGTTCTGGGTCTACCCCTTGGTCTTCTATCAGTTGGATTTGTCCGGAAAACCTCCAAAGGTCCACCTCAACTGGGATGCGAAGGAGCAGTAATTCTACTTTGAGCTCCTCACTCTATCCCTAAGAGTCCAGGCCAGACTACCTAATCTGATTCTTTGGGTCACTACAAAGAGTTAACGACCATAGGTGAGGCCTGGAATAGACCAACTGGTGAATCAAGAACCCCACTGGTCCCATACAACACTGCACCAATCCATCTGTGCATCTCAGGCTCCACTTTTGCATCATTAATGAACACGAGAGGCATCACAGGATTCCCTCTGAATTAAAGCCTGGAATCATACTTGTAAACTAAATCAAGTGCTTGTCTAACAGCAGTTTAAAACCTCTTCTTCAACACAGCATTCTTACTCTCACTATCATGTTTGATGGAGTGTGCAGGATGTGGAATGAGAGGCTGAAGTGTTTTTAAATCTCCATTGGAACCAAACCATGATAAACATCACTGGCTTTAGATGTGACTAGACAATACGTTTTGCAAACTGCAAGTTTTGTTTGCAAAGGGGCAGGAAATAAGGCAGTGCAAGAAAACAACAAATGTTTCAAACGCATTAAAATATTAATGTATAAGCAATTGTTGTGCTGCTAGTTTTATTGTAAATGCAACTCAGCTACACTTGTTACAGATGTAAATGTAATTTGCATAGAAATGACATGGGACTTCAAGTTAACAAACAAAAACAAAAACCCTGGCATGTGTAAGTTTTAAGAATAAAAACATGCATAGCAAACATGTTATTAGAGAAAATGGTGGGTTAAAATTAAATGTCAAAACACCCTACAGTGACAGTGTATGTATATTGGGGGAGGAGACACATCTTTCTCATCTGAAACACTCTTTACATCTCATTTGAAAATGTGAAACTCTCACTTTCTACCACTGTCTTTGCTATATGTGTATCATACCCATCTAAGACATGTGAAAAATAAAAACCCACCACACGCTCCCCTAAGAAAAAAAAAACAAAACAAAACCCAAAATGTGATATTTGAGAGGCAGGATGCAGATATTTAGATGAAAGAAGAAAGTGCACTCGGTGTTTCCCCCTGCAAAGGGTCTGGTGCAGTTTTAGTCCCACATAAAGACATTTAGACGCCAACAATATTACTATTGCAAAATATATACATATAATACACCTATCAACTTTAAATATTTAATGGGAACCAAACCTGCCTCTGCAGAAATGAAAGCTTGTGGTCGATATACGGCATTTAAAACGAATGCATTACCAGCAGAAGCAGACAGAATAAGAATGCATAGATTACACTGTTGTAGAAAACCACCAAGCTTCATGATGGTTGTTTAGGTAAACTATTTAAATTCGCTGCACAAAACATTCATCAAGAAACCTGCAGTCTGTTGGGGTTTTTTTTTGGAATAAAAAAGAAATCACAAACAAGTGCAGGAAATCAAAACAAACGCTATGGGTAATGAATGACAGGTTTCACTTCTCATGCTTGGAAAAAGAGACCTTAACTTCTGTGTAAACAATAAAATTAGAGTTTGGAGAGGAGTAACTCATAAGCAATAACATATGTGTAGTACAACACAACTCAGCAAGGTGTTTTCTGTGTATCGTGTCAATGGGCTGCAGTCGGAGGGGATTGTTTTCAGTAAACCGAGTGTGGATTTGATGTCAGACATGTTAGAGATTTACAGCAGGAGTTCCCAAGCAGCCGTCGACCCCCAAAATAACAGATTTGTGGCCTCCACTTCCTCCAAAAGCTAGCTGAAGCATGAAAAAAGTTACAGTAAAAGGCCTATGCAAATATGGGGGAACACAAAAGAACCCAATAACAGCCATAATCTTATTTTAGAGCATTTCAATATAGGCTAGTAGAATACAGCAGAATACATCAGTCAAAGTAATTTCCATGTAACTGTACCACTGAGTACAAATACAATATTAAACAGGAGACTAGCATGTGATCTTCAACTAGTACTTTTATCTTTTGGAATAATTAACAGATAGAATATGCCATGTTGAATTATTTTAGAATAATTACTTTATTAATTATCAAAATGACTGAACAAATTATTCCTTGAAACCGTCTTGCTGCATCCCTTGGTGTCTCATGATCTCCAAACTTTGAGGACCAGAGATCGACAACAACCAGCTGAAAACTGATATCGGCCTGCAAAAACGACAAACAAGACATTCTGCCCTCATTGCTCCGATGGTGACAAAACAGCATTGAGGAAAAGACAAGAAATCGACCAAATGAGCATGAGCCCAATCCTTATCTCCTTCCTGGTCATTGATTAAACCCCTAAAAACTCGTCTCAGTGTATCAATGTTGCATATTTAGAAGATTTTTCAATGGCAATAATCCATTCCTGACTTAATGTAAGTGTTTATTGTTGCTTCCTCGAGAATGTTACCCCTTTTCCACCGATCGGGTTCCAGGTCTAGTTAGGAGCCAGAGCCTGACTTAGCACCAGTTCTTTGTGTTTCCACCACCTAAGCACCGGCTCCAGGTGCTAAAATCTGGTGCTTAGCAAGAACCAACTCTTTGCTGGGTCAGAGCTAAGCACCGAGTACGTCAGGGGCTAGGGGCGGGGTTGTGGTGACCAACAATCAACGGTGGAAAGGGACACACAAGCTGTAATTTGTGTCCTTTTTCACCAGGATGCCCCTGGTCCGATCACAGATGTATTGGAATGACTCCTGGGACAAACAGAAGTATTGCACAAACTGTTGATGCTGAAATCCAGTACAATTGTGTCCCACCAGTAGCGCGATCGCAGATGTGCCCGGGCAACAGGTGACCTCAACCTCGCAAACAGCCTTAAGATCATCTATAAAGATAAACATAGATCATCAACTTATTGCGTTCCTTTAACTGCTATGTAATCAATGGAAGTGTAGTCATTTTACGATGACACAGTGGCATGGCTCTAAGTTGGCTCCTTGACAATGGAAAAACAGGTTCTTAGGAGGAACGACATTTAAACCAACTAAGTACCAGCACCAAACTAGCACCTGGTTTTTCTTGGTGGAAAATGGGTATGTGTGGATCTTTAAAGTTCCTGCCTTTCCCACAACTCACTTTTCAACCACACATTGTATCTGGAGCACACCAGCTCACCTACAACTCTGCTCAAACACTGTAAAACTATTGTATGTGACACAACAGCAATTTATGGCATTGGAGTAACTGAAGAAGAATAATGACCCGGAAAATCCACCCCTACAAGCTGGCAGCATTGGTTTCTTATGTTAGTTACAAATGAAACCCCAGAATCCATGTTTTTGAGGCTGTCATCAGCACAGTTTTAACGTGGAAATGCTCATCCACAGCACTGACTGCTTAATTGCTCATGATCTGTCTTCTAGCAAATAAAAAATCACCATATGGACACGTTAACAATGTAAAAAAATAGACTGTCCCCAGAGGGGGTCTTTAAACCCATTTTAACTGGTATCATTATGAAAGAAGACGAAGCAAACTGCACATTAAGGTGATGGAAACTCACACAACATTTCTTCTGATTACATGTTGCGGAAACTGTTGTGAAGCATGTGACTGAGTTCAAGCCTCATTTTGCTTGCAAATAGGCAGAAGAACACGAGACGCAAGTGCAACAAAGTGATGGTTTCATTTAAGGTTTAAGCACAACAAAACAAAGATGTGATTGCACCTTTCAAAGTTAGCAACAGTGAGTAGTGTTTAAACACTAATGTATTTACAGAGCCAAGTATTTCTGCAGCAGAAAACAAAGGTTAAAACTCTGTGGGTGAAAACACTCGATGTGGGTGTCACTTCTTTATATTTTCATATTCAGATGCACAGTCTTATTGGTAGCAAACCCGACAGATGCACACATGCTAACAGCATGTTCCATCATGTACCATGTCTGTGTGTGTGTGTGTGTGTGATTGTGTGTGAAGTTTCCATAGACAAGAGTGGGCTGACTCAAAATGAGAACCCAAGGTTTCCTCTACAAGTCTGCGAGACAGAAGACGAGTGGAAAACTGGTTTCACACACAAGCTATCACACACATACAAGCACAATATTATAAAAAAACAAAACAAAATAAAACAAAGCAAGGCATACATTCACAAGCAACAAAGAATATATACTGAAAATGAAACTTGTAGCACACTTAGTCACAACACACTGACATGGACACGTGCATGTTGTCTACACAATGTGAAATGGACGTAACATCACACACACGTCTTTGTTAAGAAGGTGTGGTGCTCTGCAGCAAAGCACAGTTCAACAACCAAAGCAAACTGCTCCAGGTTAGCTATGCAGAAACACACAGGGGGCTAAACAAACATGATTGCCAGAAGAGGTCAAAAGTCAAAATGTGGAAGTACTGTAATGCAAAAACCCTGCACAGGATGTATGTATCACACTATATATACAGTGTCTACAGAAAGTATCAGAAAGTTTTCCCTTTTTATTGTTTTTTTAACATCGAATCATGTTAATTTGGCATTTTTCTGACAAGAATTTACAAAATGCAGACTCTTTCATGTCAAAGTAAAAACAGATTTCTACAAAGTAAATGCAAAATAAATGATTGCAAAAGTAAAACTATATATTAATATGATTGACTAACAATATTTTTATTACTGTTACGAAGATGCATGATTTGTGTGCTGGGAAAAGGGATTCAAAGAGTTAAAAACCTGAATGTACCAAAGTGGATTTACATTATGTAGAAACCAGAACATTTTTTAAATTCAAATTATCTGACTGATTAAATGTATGATGGAGATTTTTGTTTTTTTAGTTACAAATTTAAAGCTGAGGCTAACTTATTATAGCAGAGGTAGCGTATTTCCCCTTGAAGCAGCTACTATGGCTACATCATGCTAACTTAGCACTCACCATCAGTGGCATAAAAATTGAAGGAAGTAGTTGCAAAAAACAGTGTGTGAACTTGACAAGAGCTCTTTACAACTTTCTTAAAAAACTCTATTTTCAAATCATTTTAAATGTCTGTTTTTAGTCTGGACCAAAGTAAACATACAAATTAGCCATATGAAATGGACATTTGCTAACTGCATTTGCATTGTTTGCCCAAACATAGCTATAGTTGTGCATCGTAGTTTAACACCCATTTTCCTTCGGTAACATGCTGCGCCAGTTTAAATGCATCTTTGTAGTACTCCATGTAAATATTTTGAGCCAAATTGCATGTTATCATATATCTATCTAATAAAGCTGATTCTAATTATTTGCTAACATGCGTGAGGTTGACTTTCTGGAACGTCAGCAGCTAAATACAATAGCAGGTTACCACATGGAACATTATGTAGATGGTCGCAAGTCATTTAGTTTGATGATCAGCTCTATACAGAACTACAACTAATGAATCCGCAGCTCTAGATAACAGTGGCTTCCCAAGGCCTGTACTAAGACACATAATTTGGGGTTAGTGAGGAAAATGCAGGTTTAACTTTGGGTTTTCAGGGCTTCAATGATGGTTATGGTGAAGCTGTGTGTCGGATAACAAACCAACAAGCATAAAAACATCACTGACCAAATAATTGTTTTGGAAAATGACACCAACATTCCTGTGGAGCTCAGCAAGAGGTTTTACAGACTGATTCATTCCATTGGCTTCTCCTGACAAGCATAGATATGAGATGTAGGCGAGTATACTCTCAGTGGATGTTGTTTCCTACGGCTGCTAACTATTTCAAAACAATTATTCTACAGGTCTGACAGCAGCACATTAAGCACTAACATCTTGTACTTGTTGACCCTATAAGATTTGCAGTAAGCCTACTAAGCTATCTAAATGGATGCTTTTACATTTGTTCTCTACTTGCTCCCATAACCGTTCAACTCCACCAAGGTTGGAGCTTTAAAATAAGGTTTGAAATGTTTTATTAGGCAAAATCTAAGCAACCCATTTAATAGATGTATTAATATACTTTTTGTCTAATATTTTTTGTCACTATAAGCCCTGAATACACCAAGACAAAAGCAGAGTCAAAAACACTAACAATTTGAATGTACAGACAATACTGTACACTAGTCGCCTGTGTAATTGCCATTTATGAAATCTAAGGAAAACATTCTTCCGTGTTTGTGTTCAGAAAGTTTGAGTTGAGTCACCATCATTCTCTGAAGTACAGTTTCTTATAGTTATAATCAAACCTCTTGTGGTGAACATAAAACAACAGGTGAGAAAAGACTCGAACGTGCAAGACAAAGAAATCTGCCACAACAAAGCTGCACACTTTTATCTTTACTTTCTGTGCTTCTTTTTAAACCCTGTTTGTTGTTCATCTGAGTAGTTTCTGGCAAGCTGAGGTTTTAATAATTGAACACAAACTCCCTTTTCACTCTGCGTCTCTTTGCCCCTCGGCTCTGCTTATCTTTCTTCCTTTTTTGAGTTTCCTTTCCCTTTTCTCTTTTCTTATGTTGCCCCATCTGAGCGCTCAGCTCTTCTCCAATGCTTTCGTCTCTCCTGATTCTTTTCTTTTTCGTTTCTTAACCTCTGAAGCAACTCTCTGCAAGCAGTTGTGTGTGTGTGTATGTGTGTGTGTGAGTGTGTGAGTGTGTGGGAGGGTGGAGAAAGGGGGACTGGAAAAGGTTATGGTCTTAAAAAAGGTGTGAAAAAAGTGTGTGGTTTTCTTTACCTCGACTGGCTTTAACAACGTGCAAGATTAAAAAAAAAGCCTTTACAACTTACAGCAACATAAATCACGAAAAAACCCAACAACAAGCGTTTGTGCACACACACACACATATACAGGTGCATTTAATCACACTCTCCATGTCCTCCTGCACACTCTGAAATCATATATTTTGGATGAAGATAGACAGCTACAAATTCTAAGAAACTATTCATTCTGTAGTTTATAAGAAAATACATGACTATTACTGGTTTATGTGTGATAATGGCATATTGCTATAATGTGCATGAGGCTGTTCTGAGAACACAGTCCTGATATTATGAGCATCACATTCCAAATTTTACAGTTTAATGATGCATCAGTCGTATATAAGACTATCCTTTGTGTGCACATTGGTCAAGCACACTAGCAGCCAGCAATGCCACACTAAACCTAGCCATCTGTCAACCAATTTTTCACCAAATTAGCGTATATGTGTATGTATATACGCATATATGAACTCAAGAACAGGGAACTTTGCCCTGAGGAAGGGTGAATTTTAAAGTGTGCAAAAGTCAATGCATTATTAAAAGGTCACACATGGCCCTGCACTGTCAACATGTCAAGTGTCTTCAGTAGAACTTGTACCAGAACCAGTTAGAGTTGCTTTACTGCATATGTGACATATGCTGTAGATAGAGTATTCCATTTTTGCACATCTGACAACATATAGGAGTCTTGTGAAGCAATATTATCTCATGTCACAGCAAAATACAACAGCTAAACTAAACTAATAGCGCCCCTTAAAGGTAAATAAGGGTATATAATTTGGATTTTAGCTCTCACACTCTCCAAGTGCTCTGTGAAGTCAGTAAGGGGCATTTGCTTTGTGATACTGTGTTTAACATTATATTATTTGCAAAAAACCAAACATGGTTGCCTGGTTGGAATCCCTCACAGAGGTGGACTAGTGAAATTTGAACATTTTTCAGTCCCTCCCCTGAATTTGCGGCAGCTTTTCTAAAAAATTGCAATGTAAGTTGCGATATTCGAAGCGTATTTGTTGCGATGAAATTGCGGGAGACAGTAAAAAATTGCTAAAAAGTTGCATTTTTTTCTTTGTTTTGTATAATTCATTAAAAATTTTAAAAGTTTAAAAAGTTAATTTCACATCCTGGCACACATGTATTCACACACGCTCACAGCTTATCACGTCAATTAATTAATCCGACAGTGCTGGCGACAGATCTGGATGCAACAGCTGACGTCACAGTGATTTGTCTGGTCTGTGGTCCGCTCGTTTCACCCATTCTCCTAATATGTCTTGCAGTAGAAAAATGTTTGTCAATCGATAATTTTCGTTTTTGTTCCACCTCAATATTGCACGGGTTGCAAAACAGTTTACCTTCGCTTTCGTGAAGAACATCAGGGAATTTTTTGCAGGTCTTTAGCAGTAATTTTTGTTGGTAACTGAGAATCATTACTGTCGCAGATGTCGGCATCTTCAAACCATAAACAAGGAAGTAAATTCGGTGACGTACGTGCATTACGTTTGCGCTAGGGACTGCTATGATTGGTGGAACTCACGGGAGGCTGGCCAAAATTGCGGGAAAGTCGCGGTGATTAGACAAAATTGCAAGGTCATGCAGAATTCATGGAGATTGGTTGAATTTGCATTAATTGTTGCGATTACAATTGCGTTTTAAAGTTAGATTTGGTGGAAAAGGCTCGTTGGGAGCCCTTTTAACAAAATGTGCTTCTTTAAACACATAAATGGACATCTAATCTATTTACTCAGAGTACTATTAAAACTGAAAAAAACAGCTGAATTTAATTTAATTAGTTTCAAAGGGGCTACAAGCTGCACAAACCACAATGGTTTTTTAAAATGACTTGTTGCTCTTTTATACCTTTTTAATCTTCTCTATATCTTTTTTATTGCACTTTTGTCCTTTTTATGTTCTGTAATCTTGTTTTATTGTTTGTTTACAGTTATCTTTATTTTGCTTTTCCCCCATTTCCGGTCATTTCTTCTTTTAGTTAATTTGCACTGCTGCTTATGTACTGCGACACTGTTGGTGTAAATGCCTCTTAAATAAAGATTATTCTCGGGAGAAAAGTTACTGTTTGAAGTTGATCAAAGGCCATCAGTTCGGTTTCAATCCGTGATTATTTATTGCTTAGTGCTTAACCATATTCCTCACTACTCCATCTGTGATCAGCAGCTTTATTTTAACCACAACTCAGACTCTATTGACGTCTTTACGGCCTGCAAGAAAACTTAGAGAGCCATTCATCCAGCAGAAACACTTCGTCCTGCTTGTCCTTGACCTTGTTCTGATGAGAATTATTTTAAGCCTATCCATGGAGATATGGTGTTTTCCGACGTAAACAACATGTACCCACATGGTGCGCAAACTTGGCCTGAAGATCTCATTTATAAGCCTCTCATGACTGTTTTTATTGAGATATACTGAGTGCACGGTTAACCTAATTACAACGCTATATCTCCACAAATGTTGTGAACTCAGCCCTAACAGAAAAAGCCTGCTGAATCTCCCGCCTGTCTTTAATGCAAGAAAAATCTGATTTGTGCGCTTTGGGAATGGCTACTTAATGCACCCTGGCTTCAGCAGTCGACAAAGGTTGCTTTTCAGATGTCAAGCAGAGCAGGGGAACCTTGTGACTGAACATGAAGACTGCTCTGCCACACAGAAAGAGTTCAGTCTAGGATAAGATAAACTATACCTTTATTCATCCCCCCTGGGGAAATTTACATTGATGCACAGCTATAGTTGAAGGAAAAATATAAATATGAAAATAAAAATGGAGTGTAAATATACAGAATATGTGCAGTGTGCTGAAATAGAGTGCAAAAAGTCCAAGTATTGTGCAAATTGCAATATAAACTGTACAGATGGATTGTCAGAAGGGTATGTAAATTGATTAATGGTTCAGAAAGTCAGAGTATAGTCAGAGATAAGAGTTGTGGAACCAGCTCTGCTCGCGGTTTTGACCACTATGATTAAAAGGCCTTGTTAGTCAGTAGGTCATGGAGACGGTTTGCTAGTGAACATAGACTTTTCTGTTTGAGAGACGAAGAGAGCTAAATGTAACCACATTTTTCACAGCTAGTCCTTGGCCAAAAGAAGCAAGACCTTGGTCTCCTGGCAGCGGTCCAAGATCTATTACAGACACCAGATGTAAAGTGACACAACATGGTTGGAGATTCAAAAATGATCATGATTTGAGTCATTTGCCGGGTTTCAGAGCAAGTTCAGGGCAAAGAAGGTGTGATCCCTCCAATGTCCCGGTTAGAAAGTCCAGGATTGGTTCTTCTGACTCCGCTGGTCGATCACACCCAAGCAAGCATGTGACAGGGACGAGTGCCTTCCTTGAGTCACCGCTGTGAGATTTTTCCACTCAAAAACGGACTTTCCCTTTTGATTGCATGTACATTCTGTGATTATGTTTCTGTTTATGGATATTATTTGTGCAGCTGTTACTTGAAACAGTTTCTCCAATAAAGACCTCACGTGTTCTTGGATTAATGTAAAGAGTCCAGTCACACAGTCTGCAGATCTTTGATGTTGATAGTATTGGTTTTGATATCAGTGTTAGAATGCCTATTGATAGCAGCATTTTGCACTAAAAGAACTACCAGATTGATTATTGATGACCATCAACAAACCCTAGTGAAGTTGTTAGTAGGTATTACCAACTCGATGCCTGAATATTTTGTCTCTGTGTTTCAGAGCAAACACTTAACTTTGATAGAAGTCATAATTGTGCCTACTGTGTAATTAATGTAAGTCTCACATGTCTGCAGAATGTGTCTTTAAATTTTCAGCTCAAAAGTCTGACAAAGATGGTTCATTTTTACAAAACTCTGTGGTTTAACACTGTTCTGATTGAATTCTTTCAGTGTCTGTAGCTTTAAAAGCATCTAGGTGGCTGCTGTCCATGCCCCATTCAGGAAGAAAACTCTCTCTACATCTGTGATTAACAGCGCAAAGCAAAACACACAGACATGAATGAGGGTGATCGAAGAGGGCTTTCTATTGCTCTAACTTTCTCTCTGAATAACCATTTCACCTAGTAATATTGCCAAATTCACATTACAGCTGTTTTCTTAACTAAAGTGTTTGCTGAGTTGGTCAGAACTCAGTATTTTAGCAGTGCAGAGCTGCAGACTGAAAATGGCTCTGAAGTAACTATTTTATATTCATTCCAACAGAAATAGAAAAATATGTATATGTAAACAGCTTTATCGTATTAAAATGCAGTATATCTGAGCACAGAGAGCAGGAGAGAAGCAAACAGATGTAAACAGGAGCTAAAGTTGAAGCACAACATGAAGACACAGCAACCCACCCAGTCCTTATTTACTGGTTTCAAATCGCCCTTAAAGACGATCACTAAATCACTAAATGTATCTCAGCTCTAAAGCTTCCACAGAACTCTGACTTGGCTAGCCACGTTAGCCACTCAACATGGCTACACAAAAAACTTTCCTATTGCTGTGGAGACATTGCTATCAAAAATAAAAACATCTACTGGGTCTTCTGTTCCTCAGATGCTGGGAGTGCATAAAGACTCTTGTGTTCACTCTTGCAAACAGCAGAACATTTGTTGAGTTTTGCTCGAGGCTCAGACATTTTAGAGTTACCAGAAGCAGCTCCAGAATGTTAACAAACCTGACAGACAGCAAGGAAGCTGCCCTTTCTAAAAGGCCGGTACACTTTGGAGTCTATCTAGTTGTGGGAGGTTTGAGGAATGACAGAAGTAAACATCTTCAAATCTTAACAGCCTTTATTTTATAGCTCCAAGTTTATAACAACTACAAAACACAATAAAACAGTTTTTCCTCTGTATGGGAACTTTAAAGGGAAAGTTAGTCACTAAACAGCGATAGCTCCATCCTGTTTCCTAGAGCATTTGATCTGACATTGCAGGGAGAACGCTATCCTGGACATTTCTCCACCATTTACACTTATTTTACAAGATGTTCTCTAAAATTCATGTCAAATTCTGTCCACCAGCTGCTGCTGCTGCTTCAAAGCTCACTTTTCTCAACTTAACAACATAACAATGACGCATTTTGCA
The DNA here is from genome assembly GCA_024666655.1 of Dascyllus trimaculatus. NCBI lineage: Eukaryota > Metazoa > Chordata > Actinopteri > Pomacentridae > Dascyllus > Dascyllus trimaculatus. The sequence goes on along the minus strand of CM045464.1, from coordinate 10,429,401 downwards.
TTGTAAGGAAGAAGAGAGCCACATGACTCCAATTCATCTTTAATTATATTCATTTCTCACTGAACCCAGACTTCAGTCACAGTGCAGATGTCGTAACAGCTGTTTTGTGTGGCAGAAGCCGTTGTGCCGACAGTATATGACCCTCTTAGCGAGTTCACTCAGAGCACTGCTACTCGGTATTGACCCACAGTACATAGAATTGTACATCCCATATTCTTAGAACATGACTTAAAATTACTCAGACAAGCCTGAACAAACTGTGTAAAGAAGATAATACATTAGATAATAAAAATACAGACATATGACCCATAAATATGGAGACATTGCATAAAAATGATTACTTGATTGTCTTCCAGATAAGGACAAACAGCCTTATGAACTAACCCTCGGTGCTAGACTGTCTGATAAAGACAATGCATATAGAAAACTGTTTATTACATTAGCTATATCTAACTTTAAATGTGTGGTGATTCAATATGAAGCTTGTCTGATGAGAAAGATATAAGTATACAGCTAATCTAATAAACTGTTTTCTATATGCATTCTATTCATCAGACCATCCAGCACTGGGGGTTAGTTCAGGGAAATAATAAAGTCCTAATTTTGTGTTTCTCCACCCTTTTGGGAACTCTTTACCGAAAATTTGATAGCGTTTCCTTGCATCCAAAATAACATACAATAAAAGGAAGCTCAGGGAAACAACTCTGATCTGCTCTTTAACATAAGGGAGTTGATCAACCAGACAAAAACCTGCCAAACCAAACAGTCAGTCTTCATTATGAGGTTATTTCTACTGTACACGTTTGATTTAGCATAAACCTCACGTTTGTATCGCTTGACCAAGTAAGTTTCATAGTGTCTGTGTTGCTACATTTTCGAGCCATATTATGTTTATGATAGAAAACACTATTGTGAACCACGTCTCTCCCCTCGACAGCCAGAAGAGGCAACAATGAGCTCAATCTACATTCCAAAAAAGTAATTTCAACGAGCCACAAGGTGACGTGTCTGCTTTACTGAAAGTGTTTTCAAACGTTGGTTTAACAAGAGGGGCTGCACGGTGGCGCGGTGGTTAGCAGCGTCGCCTCACAGCTAGAAGATCCCCAGTTCGCGTCCCGATTAGGACGCCTGGGATCTTTCTGTGTGGAGTTTGCATGTTCTCCCTGTGCAGCGTGGGTTTTCACGGGGTACTCCAGCTTCCTCCCACATGCTGAGGTTAATTGATGATTCTAAATTGTCTGTAGGTGTGAATGAGAGTGTGCTTGTTTGTCTCTATATGTAGCCCTGTGATAGGCTGGCGACCTGTTCAGGGTGTCCCCTGCCTTCGCCCTGAGTTGACTGGGATAGGATCCAGTCCCCCCGCGACCCTACAGAGGATTAAGCGGTGTACAGATAATGGATGGATGGTTTAACAAGAAAAAAAATCCTCCAAGGCTTGTACATCAAGGCTGAACAATTTATGAAGTCTGATTCTTCTAACGGAAAATGCGATCAGATTTGCAATATTATTTTTATAACGTCAAGCTTCCTTTTCCTGTTCACTGTGAAACAGATTTAAATTGTGACAGAGCATTAATGCATGAGACACAGTAAACAAGTGTGATTGTCACACTGTATGTGTAAAACCACAGACACACCAATTTAAACACTGGGCCAGATGTGCTGTAAAATAATGTGTGGCTATAAAATAATGACATTAAGCCTATATTGGTCAGACCACAGTGTGCATTCATGAATCACATTGTATGCATTGATAAATGTCCCACCTCCCTTGAAAACAGAGCAGCTGCTTCATTGACCTTTTCTATGAGACTGTTTCCCCTCAGACGAAGAGGAAGTTGCGAACAGCGTCGGCAGTGTAGAAGCTTTTCACGCTGCCTTACGCCTGCTACAATAAATTTACACTGTGCAGTACATCAAAGTAAGTTGAGGTACAAGTTAGAACACTTCTGAGGGAGCAGCGTTTCAAAAAACAACACAGTGAGTAATTTTGGAGAACTGAAAGCTGACGAGTTCACTCTCTGTCCTGAGACTCAAGATTGTCAGATTAGATGTTCAAAAAATTCAGCAAAGAGAGAAGAGATTTTAACTTTTTTTATACATCAGAAACTCTAAGTAAGAAACAACAAATCCTAACCAAGCGTATACATCATTCACATCGACAGAGAACCAAATTCAGAACTGCCTTTGCATTCTGCGGATGCACAACAACATGGTGAATATAACATATTTACTGTCTGACAAAATTGTATTGTGCAAAATGTGACTTCATCTAAGCTATTTTACCTGACCGGGAGATAAAATAAAAGCGATACGTACCGAGGATAGACACTTTATCAATAGCAATAAGAGTGCGTATTGATACATTACAAGCCCCTCCTAAAGCAATTACTAAAATATGGCAACGGGTAGCCAAGTAACAATGAACACCAGTTACAGGACCACAACTGGCTGTAAATCATCATCACACATGGAAAGAATTTGCAGTATTGAAATCATAAATGAGCATCTCCTGGTCACCATCAGAGACAAAATGTTAAGTGTACTTGTATTAGTCTATGTACATCATGTAATTAGTAACATCCATCCATCCATCCATTATCTATACACCGCTTATTCCTCACTAGGGTCGCGGGGGGGGCTGGAGCCTATCCCAGCCGACTCGGGCGAAGGCAGGGGACACCCTGGACAGGTCGCCAGTCTGTCACAGGGCTACATATAGAGACAAACAAGAACACTCTCATTCACACCTACGGACAATTTAGAATAATCAATTAACCTCAGCATGTTTTTGGACTGTGGGAGGAAGCCGGAGTACCCGGTGAGAACCCACGCATGCACAGGGAGAACATGCAAACTCCACACAGAAAGATTCCGGGCGTCCTAACCGGGACGCGAACCAGGGATCTTCTAGCTGTGAGGCAACGCTGCTAACCACCGCGCCACCGTGCAGCCCCTAATTAGTAACAGTAATGGTAAAATAAGTATGTATGTATGTGATTTCTCAACTCAACTGCTACAGTAGTATGACATAATTACTGAAAATGAGCCCCATAGTGTTCAGCCTTGTGTGCTATCCAAAGACTTTCAGTGGTCCCATCTTGCCGCTCCTATGAAAAATTTCTGGGTGCTTCCCTGCGCAAACCACAATGAGAACACGTAACGAGAAACACCAAGAAACACCAAGCGAGATCACTTCCTGGTTCGTAAACAGCCGATCATATCATTGGATGTTGGAGCCATGAATGGGGCTTTACAGCACCTTTACTCTGGTGACCGTCTTTGCACCTCCGGGTTTTACTTATTTTCTTTATTTATTTTTTTTAAGATTTATTTTTGGCCTTTTTGTGCCTTTATTAGATAGAACAGTGGATAGAATCGGAAACGGGAGAGAGTAGGGAAGGACATGCGGTAAATGCCCGAGGTCGGAGTTGAACCCGGGACTGCCGCTACGCCTCTGCACTTGGGTCACGCGACGTAACCATTAGGCTATCAGGGCGCCCCACTTGTTTTCTTTATTAAAAGACTATCACTGTAAACCATGGCTTAGTCCCTATTCATATGTGTAAATGTACTTGCCTGAATATCTTTTACATTGTTGTGTTGACATTACAATTGCTGATGTACATTTATAAAGAGCCTGAAGTGCTTAAACTCAAAGCAAAGTGGTGAAAATCCAAATTCAGCCCTTTTCCTGCAGATTTTTTATAAAATATAGGTAATTTAAATGATTAATAATTACCCATGTAGACTGAAACTAAACATTTTATCATGATATAAAGCCCAGCACTGGCACAAATCAGACTATCTTGTGCTCTGAAAAGCTTTGTGTATTTCAACACAATTGCAACCTGCCTAAGACGAAGATTATTTTATTTTATCTTATTTGCTTTTTACAGTCCACAAGAAAGCATAGATAGGGAGAATATTCAATGTACCAATATCTAAAAAAGAAAACAGTCTCTTTGAATACTGCAGAGGTGGTTGAAGCTTTCATCACCTACAAACTTTCAAATAAAAATTCTGAAGCTGCAGCCAAAACCACGAGGGAAGCATGTAAACACAGACATTGCTATGATATATGCATTACTCATACACACTGAACAGTATTGCTCAGGTTGTCACAGTCACAGCAGTAGTTCCAGAGTGAAAACTGCAGCTGAAATACTACAAGATAACGAATAGGATAATATATGTCAAATAAAGCCTATAAAGACAAATAAGATAAAAATTTGACGAGGGGGGGAACAAACAGTATCTGACTGCGTGAGTGGAAGTGTCTACATGTGTCCTTTTCATCTGCGTTTCCTCAGGAGTGTCTTGTGTTTTGTTCAGTGTTTGTCTTCCCACAGAGAAGTGTGTGTGAGTGATGTGGTAAAACACACAGGCACACACACACTCACAGTGGCATTATGCACCTGGCTGCAGCATGACAAAAAGTTTATCAGAGAGTGAATCTAGTGTAAACCAACAACGCAGGTGTCTCGTGAGTGTGAGCAAGATGTGACGTCAGCCAGTGCTGCTCTGTACTTCCACTGTGCCTGTGTTGAAATTAGCAGAAATATTACATTTAAATCTAAATTAGACGTTGTTGCATGAGGTGGATTTTAAAGTACAGTGTAAAGTTAAGATGTCAAGTCAGTGTAACAGTATTAACGATAAATCTGCACGTGCTGTCTTCCTGTCAAAGTACAGGAACAACTAATATTAATTTCTGTAATCATGTTTTTGGACTGAAACAGCAGGTAGAAATCAGTTAAATGGTGTTGGGAATCCTTCGGTAAATCTACATCTGCAGAGGCCGTGAAACAGAACATAACATTAACACAGAAGATTGTATAGAGCATTTTTCACTGTTGAAGAACGCATCAAAGCTCATGTCAGCTATGTTTAAATGCTCTGCCGTCGCATCATGTTGGCTTTGCCGCCCCCATGTGGATTATCAGTCTATAACCTCACACTGAACCAAGGCTGCTGGTGTGTGCATGCTTGTTTGCAGATAAAGATTGTATAAAACCCAACAGTTGCAATATTTTGGGACTGAAACTAAGTCTAAAAAGTGAGAAGTTACTGAAGAAGAAGAAGAACATATCACATTTAATAAGTGCACACACTCTAATTTAGAAGTCCTATTAGCATCAGATTGAAGTCCTCTACTACACGCAATTCTTTCATTGTGTGTTTTATCAGTTAAATCAATTTACACATCAATATCAGACAAAGAAAAACCAGAGGTTTTTTGTGTGTGTGCGCTTACCCGGGGAAGTCCTTTTCTTTTCTGTGTTTTTTTGTCTGTGTTCGGGGATGCCAACCTCAGAGGAAACCCCTCCTTCGCATGCCTCCCACGCATCCACCTACACAGTGGAAACTTCTGCCTGAAAAACACACACACACACGTACACAATGTTTGATCAGCGAGGCCACCTGTGGAGGCTTTCAGGTGACGTAAAGCACCTTCTTGCGGTCATATTGGAAGTCATTTTCTCTAAAGAACTCATAGCATCAAACAGCAGCGGATTGCAACTAAACTCTTCTACTTAAGTACAGATTAGTTTACTATAATATTACCCCTTTATAAAACTAAAATTTCACTTGTTCATCCACCACATTTATTATCTAACAGCAGAAGCTATTAGTTAACAATGAAAAACTTTTTAAAAACTATTCAACAGCATAAAAAGTCTGAGCTTTAACAATCAGTCAAGTGACTAAAACATTAACCATTAATTGTTTAGACAGTTCACGGACCACTGAAACAAATATTTAACCATTTCATTGCCCTAAATGTGATTTTTTGCTGCTTTAAGTTGTTTTAAGTTACAGTAAAATAAAATATTTTGTGGTTGGGACCTCTGATCAGTCAAAACAAGACATTTTAAGATGTACAATGGGCTCTGGGAAACTGTGAAGCCTTTAATTTTACAAACCAACAAATAAAAGGGGCTACAATGTACTGATCCAGTTGTAACCCTACATTTGAAAATTCAATGGTAAAATGTTTTGTTTTAACATCATTGCTGGAATAAATAATAATCTAATTATGTCCTTTTTCCTTTTGATACTTTAAGTACACTTTCTTGACAATATCTACATGCATTTACCCAAATAACATTTTCAATACATACCTGTATTTCTATAGTGTAGTACTGATACTTCAGCTTCTATCTAAACACTTCCTCCAACACTGGTAGTAAACAGCTGGTCTAACCTTCATCTCCTCCACTCAGCCTTCTCACCAGAACTAAACAGACAAAGCTCTGACTGGTGGTTTGTTCTACAGTGTTGAAAAAGAGCATGTTTGTTTGGAAATGAAGCCCAAGTTTCAGTGACATCTCTTTTAAAATGGAGACAGAGGTACTTTGGACAGAAAGAGGGCTACTGTAGTTATTACTATAGTGCTGTATTAGGTCAACTAACAAATACTGTGTCATAGGGCTGAAAAAACTAAGCAAAATATAATAAAAACTGCCAAAGCTTCATAGAGATTATACATTAAGCATTGTGGTGATACAGAAACACCCCGGCCTCTAAATCACATTCTCCATATGTGAGGGAACACTGCCCACAGCAAAAACTCACATCGTTACTTTCATATTAGTTTCAGTGGAAAAGAAATGCAACACGTACCATTCTCACTAAAATCATGACTCATACTGCAATCGTACCATCTGTCAGAATGTTTGTAATATGATCATTTTTGCATATTGTTCAGCTCCACTGTATAAAATACATCTGATTCACACTGTGACCTTCATCAGCATCGTGAAAACAGGTTATTTGACAAGATAACCTCAAATTACAGAAGTCGTTTTTTCAAATCTATGCTTTTACCAGCTCAGCTTTGGAGGACAGAGTAGTCGAACACATAAACACAACTACCTTATCAGATCTCTCACTTTCACAGTAAACTTTGAGTTGCAAATCTCTTTTTCTAGACTGAGTGCTAGCAAATCTTTCTGACAGCTTACCGAACGTCCACTGGACTCAGCACAAACTTTGATGACCATAAAACACATTTACAGACTGAAACTGCAACATCGACTTATTAACTTCTTTAATGTTGATGTAAAACCTGTAATGCTGTTATTGCACAAGGCCTTTATCAACAAAACATATTTTGAGGAACTAACAGTGACGTCATGATGACTCATCTCTGACTTAATATACAAATAAAATCTTTACTATCCATAAAGAATCACAGTGAATCTGAATGCAGATATTGGGATGCTGGTAAAATAAATCCACACACATGCAGATACACATTGTTGTGTGTTACACAGATGTGCACAGATGCACACACACATGTCAGTGCTCAGGATGCAGAGAAAACACACCACGGTGGTTGCAGTAGCGGAACAGTGCAGGGCTCCCCGTGTGGGGGCGGATACACTCAGAACGGGATGTTCTCTGGTGAACACACACACAAACACACAGATGTATAAGAGTCAACAGGCAACACAACAAACACACACACACACAGCGCACAACACACATAAAACTCCAGTGTGTGTGCACCTGTACCTCAGAAACCTGTATGACTGGGCTTTTGTATCACAATTTCTGACTCATAAATGGCAAATTTACTGCGCATCTGACATTTTACATCAACTCTTTAACAATCTGTTGCTTCTCTAAATGAAACAAGTTTCAGTAGCAGAAGCTTTTTATTCCAATAAGCAGACCAGAATCACTATGCACATGCAGTCCAAATAAAATCACAGCTCAAATGTACTTAACAGCACAGACTGAACAGTGTATGTCGATGATTTTAGGACATTTTGATCGCACACTTTCAGTTACTATGTTCTGTTGTTGTGTTGGTTGCCTAACGCAGCATTTCCACTTCCCCACAGTCTGGTTACTGTCTGCCGCTTCACAATTTGCTTTGAGCAAACATCAAATGCTTCTTTTGAAACACATGAAAATATGAACTGGCTGACAAAGTAACGGAGGAACTGAAGCTACAAACATGACTCTACTGTCCCCTAGCGACTAAAACATCCACTTCACCTTGTTGTATCTTCATAGCAGCAGTAGCTTGAGGTGCCAGGACTTCTAGTGTGGTGAGGAAGTCCTTATCAGGATCGAAAAGGATGACACTTCAAAATCTGTAACGCATAAAGATACACAGCTTAAGCACATGAATATAGACAAAAGTGACTGTGCAGCTTATTTAGTTAATTTCTTCTGTTACAGGTTTTCTACTCAGTTTAAGAGATGTCAGCTAAATTTGTTTCACAGCTTTTGAAGTTATCCTGAGCAGGTAACACTAAAGACATACACTAATAAGTAGGTCAAGAAGTTCCTGAACCTGGAATCATCATGAAAAATTCATAGTTAATGTTAAGAAAAAAGTCAAAGGATGAAGTGACATTCTGCTGTTCTTTAATCTACCTTACTTGAGTTAATGATGCTTTACAGTTTGCTAGCTGCCATTGAGAGAAGCCCAGAACTAACTTGTCACACTACTAAGCTCCTTTGACCAGTAGATGCACAGTGGATTTCTCTGCTTTCACCTTTAATCACCTTAAAAAAAAACAAAATCAGTCATCACATAATCAAATGTGCCTTGTCCCTGTATGATTAGTGAGTGTTGATGCTAAATGGCAGCTCTGGAAACAGCATAACACTGCTGCTTAAGTTATCTTAATGTAACACCATGTCCTCATGATATGATATCAAGAACAAACGGAATAAAAGAATAAACCTAAAGTACAATTCAAATTTTAAAAAAATCACATTTATCTTCTTTAAAAATAGCTTATCTGGCATAAAATGTTAATACTAAACACCTCAAAATAGTACTAAAGTACAATAATTACGTACATTTACTTTGTTTTGGTTTGGTTTTTTTAGATTTTTGAGGAAATGGGAATGTCTAGTCCCCTTGTGTTCAAATGAATTAGAAGTAACCCAGTCAGAGACTGATTTTAAATGTTAAAACATAAACTTTTACAACAAACGTAAAGTGTATTGTTGCCATGGATACACCCACTTTGGGCTACAACCACAGACTGTGTATAGGAGCTTTGATGATGACTTGAAGCCCGTTTTTAGCCCACATTTGTTCACATACTGGAAGGTTACGTAAGCCGAATTTAACATAAGCGGTTCTAGTTTGGTATGCATCTTTAGATATACTCACAGCTATTAATAAATAGCTTTGACATCCAAGAAAACTTTAAAACGCGCTAATTTTCAGGGGGGTTCAGGAGTTGCTAGGAGTGTCATTTTTCTGACGTCTAAGTGAATTTATGAATGGTATTTAGAGACTGACATCTGACATATTGACATACAATGAAAATTTAAGTTACAAAAATATATGTATTTGAAATGAAATGAATAACTTATTCTCTAAAGCATTTTAAAGCAGTTTACCTGAATTGCGTCCACGAACTGCCAGAACGTAGCCAAACATTTCAAACGTTTAGTCCTAAACCGGCGGACGAATCTCCGAAGCCTCTCTAATGGTGCAAAAGTGACCTAAATTCATTTACAAATGCACAAACCGATTTTTGACATAAAAACGGTGTACAATTAGCTTAATTGGTCAGAAAACCGGCGGCAACTTTTCCGGAAATGCTGCACGCCGACGTCACAAGCAATACTGAATTCTGATTGGTTAAAATGGCCACTTATCTAAATATTCAAAATAACACCAACTGAAATTTAAAAACTACATTATTTTCTTCTATTTAACAATATTATGTTATAAACTCAAAGAAAAATGATGTGTAAATATATTGTAACGACACGTTTGTTTATTTAGTATCTCTTTCATTTAAAAAAAAAAAAAATGAAATACAACCACACTAGACTATTGTGGTCTGATTTTAGTATCAAATAGATAAATAGTCTGTATACAACTCTACAACTTTTTTCAAACTGAAAACTCATAATTGAGCCTGCTGCAAGTTACTAACTCTGTCTTTCTTCCTCCAGTAATTATCTGGTATAATTCAAATCACAGTTGGCTATTTGTACTATCAAGCAGTGGTGTTTTTCAAAGCTGTTTAAAGCTTTTTCTCTGTTCTTTTTTAAAACAAATCTAACAGAATTAGCTAAATCCGAGCACTGTCTCTTCTCCTCCGTGGAAACTCTTGTTTTTTTGTTGCTTTTTTCTTTTTTATATTTAAACACGTTAAATTAAACACCATAGCTCTGTTATATTCACATAGAGTGACTATTTTCTGACAGACTTCTCTCAAAACACCCAGTTTCTCCATGATCAAAGTTCATATTTATTGTACAGAAAGATGCAGCTCACCACTTCAACGCTGTTTGTTGTTCACAAACTAATCCATAAAGGCTCTAAACTAATAATTTAATCAATAAAAAGCTATGAAGTGAACCCTACCTGCCACTCTCAGTTGGCCCAAAACAAAGAAGCGCCACTTGGTGGTAGGAGGAATAAACTAAAACAACACAATGCTGTATGTACATAAAATTAAAAGTGTCTCCTAAAAAATGGCAAGCCTGGAAATGTAAGTTAAGCAATGTGGTCATCTGTACATTTTTGGATATTGCACAAATAATTGGTAAAAAATACTGTAAGAAAAGTGTTGTTGCAGGTTGTTATTTGACATTTCTGATTGTTTTTTAAGATGGATTTTGTATCATTTGAGTCCCAAGACATCAGTGTTTGTCTTTCACACAACATTAGTATACAGAGATGTGATGCACATCACAGCAAGTTCTACTGTGACATAAGTCAATCTAAACATCAAGATAATAAAACTGAATGACGAAAATTAAGTTAAGTGAATGTGTGGGATTTCCAGTTTAAATTATTTGCTTGAATTCAGCATTAAAGAGCAAAATTTCTCCTCATGTCCTGTAATGCATGTACTCACGTGCTGTTATGATGCTGATAAGAGAAGTACAAGATACGGCCTCTTGTATTGAGGCAATAAACTGACAACGCTCGGTTTAGCAAGACTATGGTTTGTTTTTATAACAGCCTAATTACATTTAGGGGCCATTTGAAGATGGAGAAAGTGCTCAGATCAAAGAGGAATGTGAGTAGTTGTAATATGAAGGTAAGATAATCAGACAGGTCAGGGTGATCTCAAACATCAACCTGTCAGGGAAATGATTTTGCACTATGGCCTGATTGACCTGATATGATCATAATTAGATGATTACGGTCTTATGATAGAGATGTTTATCAGTTTATAGCTGTTATATATAAATATATATATGCTCATATCCAGTAATCTGAGGCGTCTGTACTCCAGGACCCATGTTTTGTAAGTCTGATTGTCCGGTATTTCACTTCAGAGAGCTCTTCTTGGTCTCATTGAGTCAGCTGATAAAAAAAACACCAGTCACTCATCACAATGATAAAATCACATTAAAGCAGTGAATTCAGAATTGTAATGGTGATTTTTTCCCCCTATTTTCTGTATCTTTATCTTCATACGCCTCTGTCAGGAGAGATCAGGGCTCCAGATCTGTTTCTGCCTCTTCTAAACCTCTCTTTCTTGGTAACTTCCATCTTTCTTGGTCACTTAGAAAACAGAAACTACAACAACTAAAATTAAAATAAGTTATGTCAAAGTTATATAGACTTAACGCTAATTTCCTGTAAATTTGCTAGCAGTATGTTATATAACCTCAATTTTTTAAATGTCTTTTTGTGAAACTACATTCAACATAATCTAAATACAAAGACAGTGTGACAGTAACAATTGCAAATTATGTATTTGGTGCATTATTTTCTGGAGGAAATGTTCTTTATTTACACCAGAAAATTGTAGTTTTGCACCTTTGCAAGTGCTTAGAACTGTCTTTCAGTGGCTTATTATTATACACCAATCAGACATAACATTATGACCACCTGCCTAATATTGTGTTGGTCCCCCATATGTGCTCAAAAATGCTCTGAACCATTGGACAAGAGGACCTCTCAGGGTGTCCTATGGGGTCTGGAACCAGGACGTTGCCACTGGATCCTTCGGGTGCTCTGGCTTGTGCAGTGGGGCCTCTGTCAATCAAACTTGTTCCACTGCATCCTGTTGATGCTTGATCAGGATGGGCTGTAGGAAGTTTGGAGGACAAATCAACATGTTGGACCATTGTCATGTTCGTCAACATGTTCCTGATTGTTTGATGTTCTTTCCATGTGGTGGGGGGAATTTTCATCCAGTAACATTTGGGATTTCCATTTGCATGAGGGAGTGTGTTTGTTGTGGGACAATGTTTATTTGGGTGTCTAAGTCTCATCAACACGGATGTTAAAATCCAAGGTTTTCTAGCAGAACACCACATAGTACCAATATGATCAATGTTATTCACTTCACCTGTCAGTGGCCATCGTGTTGTAGCTGATCGGGGTATAATATAGTTCAATTCTTCATTAATTACTTAGGTAAAATAATTACATAGGTAAAGCATTTTGTATTGTTTTGTAGAACTGCTTAAATTGTTTTCCACTTTAATTACAACAGTAAGCTGTTACATCATTGCTATTATTAATAATATACATATGATCATTATCCAGAATTGAATTTTTGTAGGTTAAGTACATTTTCCTATTAATCCATGCAGTTTTACTTGTAATATTTTTAGTGTGATACTATTTTCACAATGTTAAATCCCTTTAAAGAAATGACTACAATTGCTTTTGCATTTTATTTACTTACTATTGGTGACGTGCAATCTTTATATTTCTAACCACCTTATTCTTTCTTTGTGTCTGTTTGCTGGTTTAATTCTCATTACTTTCCATATGCAGGTGAAAAAAAAGAAACATCCAAAGCACAAATCTCATCCAGTTTTAGTTTAATTCCTTTTTAGAAAAAAAAAATCTCTTCACTTCAGTACATACACATTGCACAAGGCGGGAGCCTTACTTTGTTTTCTTTTTTTTCCATTCTCTTTTTTCAAACCGAAGTTAAAAGCAGCAGCAGCTGAACTGACGCCAACAACCAGCACTTGGCTTCCCAAAACCTCTCAGATCACAGAGGAGCCGAGATGTACAACTGGCATCGAAATCCAGCAGACAGAAAACATCCGAACAACTTAGAGGAAAAATGATTCGACTAACAGTTCTCAATCACCATCCAGGGTTAAATATGACTCATGTAGCATGGTTACTTTTTGGAATCAAAGTTAAGTAGAGCTAATTGGAGCTGTGAAAATGGTAATACATGTAAAATATACATATCCAATTAGAGGTTTTAACACATGATGCCAGACAATCACAGAAGGACATCTAAAAATGCATCTAATCCTAATGAGAAACATCCCAATCACATACCACAAGTAGGTTAAAACAGGCTCCTAAAAATATCAGCTAATCAGTTCTTATAAAACTGTTGGGAAAGAGGAAAGTGGTTCGTCTCGATGCGTCTTCTGTCTGCGTTGGGATTGAATTGCCGAGTCATGCTTGGGAAACCTGGCTCTGAACAGTTAAAACCATTTCATCAACAGACAGATTGCTGGTGTAGAATATATCATATTATTATTAATATTATTACTATTTACAAAATCTCTGTACAATCAAATACACAGGGGAGAAAAAAGGTCTGTCCTGCCAGTCAAGCATTCCAGAAGATAGTTTAAAAGGCTGGATTTGTTCATGCAACAGGATGTTTGAGCACATTAAGCAAAGGAACATAATGTCACAGTGACTCAGATGCAACATGAGGCTTGACAGCAGCTGCTAAAGTCCATTCAAAGGAGTAGTTTCTCACAAAAAATTGGGAAAGAAGCTTCTGACTGTACGTGACAATCGCCTTAATGTGCCACAGTGCACTTATGAGTAGCATGATCGCTAAAAAAACATGCTTGACACACTTGCTTTGGTGCACAATCGGGTCTAAAACATCCTGTTACGAGCAGCATCCACCTTAAATCGTGTCAACATTTAAATCAGCAGGACAGAAACGTCAAGAGGAGGAACTCTCTCCTTCAAGGTTCAAACAGGATTTCTCAGAAGGGGTAAAAGCTAACATGAGTTCTGGTACAGAGGAGGTGTTGGGAGAAGGGGCGAAAAGATCTACGGATGAGTTACTGCATAGCTTGTTGGTTAGATTTTCACTCGGGGTGACATAACATTTGCCGTTCGGTGGACGCTTTTTAAGCCGAAAGCTCCTCACAGTACCGAAAAATACATACTGATGCGAGTGCAGGTGGTCCCAGTGGGAAATGAACCCCGAAACACAATTTAAACTGCATTTAAAGCAGACGAACACTCACACTGTTGAGTAAATATAACAGAAAAACTGCCGCTCAAACGTGTCATTTACTTACAGGACTGAATTCCTGCATCACAAAATCTGATACTGCTTTGAATGATGGTTTTCATGAGTGTTGTTACTCAGAAACATAGAAACGTATTTGCACAACTGTAGTCTAAAACACTGAATTCGCAGCAGCATGTTAGTACAACAGTTAGGTCCAAAAATACAAATTGTTTGAGCTCGTTTCATTTCTTTGCCAGCCTGTAAAACTGCCTTAGACAGTTTTAGATTACTGCAGCATGAAAATGATTTTTAAACACATACTGGTACGCCTTAAAATGAACAATCAATCATCTAGACTCTGCAGAGGTCATAAGTGATATCATAAGCTGAATGATGAATAACGTAGAAAGATACAACCGGCGCCATCCATAAATACATTTTGAGATAAAACGCTACGCCGGACAGCGATGATGCGTGTTCAAAACTTGCAGTAGGATTTGTCACTTTTGCAAGAGCGGCCGATCACAAAGTGTTTCTCGATTTCTCGCAGCCTCACAGAGCATCATAGCAGGGATTTACATTTGTCGGAGCAGTCACACTGGTTCTGTAGTGCCAACCAAAAACAATAAAAAGCAACAGTAGTTTTTCAAATCACACAGGAAAAACACATTAACTCACATTGTTAATAGTTACTGGCCACAAAAAAAACAGTAGGATATAAAATAAAAAGGACATAGCTTTTAAAAATGTTCATTTTAAATTGGATAAGAGTGTTGTAGTGTTCCAAAAATGTCAAATTTGCTACCAAATCCACTGAATTACTGGTGGAAGTTAGCATTGTTGTTGCGCTAAGATGCACTTGGGACCAGCAGGTGAGTTGTGAGACTTTAAATGTGTGTTAACTGCACTGAATCTTTCGTTTACAGTACAATGTCAAAAAAAGAAAAACAAAACACAGGAAGCAAGAGTAAAAACCCGGACAGTAAAAAAACGCATCCGCACGCACGACATTACAAAAACACAGAGGTGAAGTTCGGCAGGTAGTGAATGGAAATGACACAGGAAGGGCACAAACACGGTGTGAGCAGGCGGACGCACAGTAAAAAGGCAACTGATTGGGGGTTTGTGAGATTAAAAGAAAGGTGGAGGTGGCACGAGATGACCGACGCGTGGCACCTGACGGGTTGAGGTCACTGTTATCATCCAAACATGAGTTGGAACAAGGCAAAGAAAAAGAAAACAAAGAAAAGACAGACAGTCTGGGCCACGGTAGGATGGAAAACATGAACGATTCAATGTTTTCAGAGGAGATGGTTAGAAAATACGACGACTCAAATAGTTTTTCACCGCAGTTTTGCTTTTAACACTTGCCTAAGTGATGGGATTTGGATTATTTAGGCCAACAGGTATTTAATGAAGCTTATAAAACTCAGGAAAATAAGTTCAAGTGTGGATGAGCCACAGACGGTTCACTAAAATGCGACTGATAACCTGGTGAGCTACAAACTGTTCTGTTCAACCATTAACGGGAAAACACTGACGCATTTTCAACCTCACAGGAAAAACCTTTAAAATGTTGGTGTTGTATAAGTTAAGTGGCCTACAACTAAAGTGTTTTATGTGAGTTTTTATAAAATGTACCATAACAAAAATGAAAGGCATAGCAGCAAACATGTTATTAGTCGGGGTCAAAGTATGTGTATGGTAGATGGTGAACAGAAAACCCTCAGTGTCGCCAATAAGACCTCCAGGATTCTTCCATAGCTAACAATAAACTAGCAGATTAGGATTTTAATCACATTATTATAGGTACTGTAGGTGAAACCGTCAAGAAAATCTCCAATGGTGAGCAGACATAAGGTGTTGCTAGTGATGATTTGGAGGTATTTTAACAAATAATCGCAAACAGAGTCACTCTGAACTGGGGGAAAAGCACAGTTCCTCTGCTGGAGAGTAAAGGCATGAAGATAGACGTATTAAATATATAAAGCAGAGGACAGCAGAGACTCAACCGTCCAGCTGCTTCGACAACAGAAAGAGATGAAAGGCTATAAAGGTCCAGGATGAGAAGATAAAGGAAGGGAAGGGCATTAGTATGATGCTGCAGGAAGAAATACACTTGTGGTCCAAGTCTCTCAAAAACTGCTATAATGTATTAATTCAATAATTTACTGATGACTACCAGTAACTTACTGATGTCAGTTGAGGTGCATAGTAAACCTTTCCTATAGGAATTCTAATATCCCCAAATCAGGGCAGATGAGTTGAGATTCTTTTAAAAGGGACCACAACTTCATTAAAATCAGAAACCTCCACACCAGGACATCCAACACAATTCTAAAAATGGCTAAAATCTCTTCTAGGGTGCTGGTGGGGATGCTTTCCTGACTAATGTGGCCGTTTCCCTGTTCAGCGCAGACTTAAAGTCGAGTTTGTGCCACACCTCGGTTTGCATAAGTGTGGCTAATGCTGACCAATTCTGCTAATAAGCCTTAATCTGAAGCTCATGTTTCATGTTTAATTGAAGCACAGAGCACCTGAAAAGCAATCTGTAGTGGGAGAATGTTGGACAACGACTAGAATATCTTCCTGCAATTAAAGAATTTAAATTTTTCGCATTGTTTGTTATGTTATAAATGGGGATGGGGGGCGGACAAAACTCAACCTAATCAACCGCCAACAATATCTGCACAATCAGAGCGATAAAAACTGTAGTTAAACTGATTCTCCTGCTAGCAAATGAGCATCAAGTGTGTTTTACATACAGTAAGGGGCTAATATGGGCAAAAATAATCTTGGTCCCCATTGTCTCCCCATCTACATAACCGGCTGAGGACTCACAGTGAGCAACTTTAACCTCAGCTCGGCCTCATTAAATTAAACCGCAACATCCAAACAAGGCAGCAGGGTAAGAAAACAGCGCTCCAAGTGTCCTTCAGCCAGACACTGACAGGCCGGGAAGGACCGAGGAAAAGGAGATATCATATAGCATTTCACACGTCACAAACACAAGTAGCTGAGCCAGAATGGGTCCTGAACAGTAGCTGTGGTTGTTCCAGTCAACAGAAATCAACAAAGCGCTCCAATCTGTTGGAAGACAACGTCTTGGTCCCGTGATCTAACACTAAGCTCAGCAGGCTGGGTACGCATGCACGGCAATATGGTGCTGTTAGTGTCGCTTACATGTAGGCAGACGGCGGAGAGACGAACACAAAAAAGCAAAAGGCCATGAGCAGTGGAGCGAAAGAAAGAATGACAGCGTTTTTCCTGCTTCCCATCTGAGCTGAAGGAGGCAAGTGTCGTATAAATTTCAACAGGATTTGGCTTCAGTGCACTCCTTAGAACGACGTAGCGTGACGGGAAACTTTTTGTGCAACAAGCTGCCTCCAAACCCTCCACTGATGTTTCTGTGGCTGCAGAGGAGGAACTTCTTTGAGCCGCTGGTGGTGAAAATGACTCATTCAAGAGTATTTCTGAGCAGACATCCCATCAATAGAGAAGAACTGCTGCACAAATAGTCGCCCGGCACGCTACAATCCTCAGGACGTAATGCTACAGTAGCTATCACACAAACACACAGTAACAAAAAAGAAAAACACAAATAAACTTTGTGTCTCTGTGCTTCCTGACACAGGCTGATCACAGGAATCAACACACCTGATTACAGGAAACTATAAATTAAAGATTACAATATTAAAACCTCTATGATAGGGGGGACTCTGGGACATTTAGGAGATGGATGTTAGAGGTTATCATTATTTACATGTGTTAAATTATTAAAATGGCTTTTCTCAGTTTCTGCGTCTCTCTCTTAGTGTTCCTTTTAGCGGCCTCTGTGAATGGGACCTTTCAGCAGCGTCAAAAGTTGATGACGTCACAGCATTGGGACTCGGTGACATCGCGGCGTCCAGGGGTGACATCGAGAGTTGATGATGTCATGACGGGATTCCCCTTCACGGGTCCTCTGTTGTCTTGAGCAGCTCCATCAGCGCTCCGACTGCTCCGAAATAACCCTGGAGCAGACAGATGAACATATGAGTGCACTTTTCAAACACACGTGTTGTTTTGTAAATGAAGGGGGATTGTGTTTATAATGGAGACAAACAGTTTTGCGGGTTTCTGAAGGCAAAATATGGGTTTCAATTTTCATTTTCTTTTTTAACGCTATGTAGGAACCTTAAAATGGGTATAGAAAAAGGATAAATTGGGTTATATTTGGTCTTGAGTGGCTAAATTCCCATAATTTATTTTCTGTCTGACTTAAACCTACAGTGTTTTTGTCGTGTGCTCACCTCGTGTTCCAGAAAGAGGGCCCTCAGTTGTCCTTTCGACCAGAAGTCCATGGCGTAGGCTAGCAGTTTGGTGGACACTGTGTTGATCCGAAGGAAGTTCCCAACGAACACCACGCGCTCGATTTTCTGATACGAAGGAAGACGTACAAAAATTCAGAGAACTCAAACCCCACCATGTGTGACACGTATGTCGAATGCAACAACAAGAACAGGGTGAATCCACATTTAAAGAGCCCACATTGTGCTTGTGGGTTTACCTTTAACTTTTTGGTGCCTGTAAAAGATCTGCAAATTTACAAAGCCCAAAGTCCACACCAAAGGGAGTTACTCTCTACCTGCCAGCTGGTCTCGTTTGAAGTCCAAGCTTTCTCTCTGTTACTTATTTACATCACCGTGTAACACATTTGCAAAACATCTGCCTGCAAAGAACACGCAGCTTTCTTGCAGTCTACCATTATTTCTATGATTTTCTGCAGATACTTATAGATTTGAGGTTACAGTACAAAATCGAGGTTACTTCATTTTTGTTGGGCCGGCTGACCAATCAGAGCAGACAGGGCTTCTTAAAGAGACAGGAGCTAAAACGAAGCATTTTGGACAGGATGACAAGAGTTAATTCATAGTACCAGATGAAATAAGGTGTTTTTTTTAAAATATTAAAGCATGCAAACATATTTCAAATGTCCCTAAAAATAAAATCAGAAACCTGTCAATGTACAAAATATGGGCTCTTTAAATGTGAGAATGACCTACGGCTGAATAATGAACTGCAAAGTCACTGATCCCGCTGGGGACCTTTACTGCATGTCCTTCCACATTTCTCTATCCTCTTATTCCTTTCAACTAATAGATAAAGGCATCAAACCAATAACGGCATTAAATAGTTCAATAATAAGATCAATAACAGAAAAAAAATAAAAAATGAAGAACTTAAAATCGTTTTAAATGTATGAAATGTTGGTGATCTTTACTCTTTCTATAATCAGTGAAATGTGAACTTTGTTAAACTTTCTAGGAAATTTTAATCTGTCTTTAAGCACGTTAGTAAATAAAAAGACTCTCATGAGCAAACAGTCACAAAATAAACAGGGCTTAAGGTTATAGCAACGACCTTGTTCCATGAAACACATCAAGGGGCAAAATGCACCATCCATCCAAACCACATGGCGGAGCTGCAGAGCTGATAAATGGTCACTGGTAAATCTAACAAATCAGCTATATAATAAATACTGATTGATTTTAGTCGTACAGAAATCACCAAAAAGCTTGCAATAAAGACAAAACAGGTATTATCTTCATGCTATTAACTGCATTGTGCAATTTTATCATTCCGACCAAAGGTGAGTGTGTGTTTGTGGGCGATAAGGCTCGATCAGCATATTAATCTGTCAATATAACGAATGACACTTTATGGAAAATGCTTTCTTAAAATCATGCAAAAACCCCTACATCGCTGCAGCTCTGTGTGCGGTGATAGCCCTGTACAATGCTGCTTGATCGCCATGCCACAAGGCAACACTGTAAAGAAGCTCACAGCACACAGAAAGACTCCAGAAAATCTTTAAGACACTTTAAATGCATCGTCAGCTGTTGTTAAAGAACTGTTTGGGTTGTTTGTTTTATTACTGGTGGCCAATCAGAAGCCGCAATCCCAAAATCGCTCGCCAGCTCATAGTTGAGGTCGAACATCAACGGTGTGTTGAGAGGAAATTTGTGGCTGTTTCAACAAAATCGGTGTAATTTAAACCATGAGGGTAACCAGAAATAGAAAACATTACTGAAAAGAAGATTTTTAGCTTCTTAAAACTGTAAAAAAAAACAACTTTTGCATCTCACTTGTGGTTAACCTATGATAGGAAGCCAAAAAATATAGATTACAAATGCTTTTTTATGTTATTAGCAAGCATCTGGTTCACTTTATGTTGTACTATGTGAGGTGTGTGTGTGGATTATCAACATGCCGACAAGCTAAACCCAGGTCAGTGTGTGTGTTTTTAAGTATTTCAACACCAGTGCATGCTAATGGTTCATGTTACTGCAGATAGCGGCTATAATCGCTCCTGTGTTTGCATTACGTAACTTATATAGGCCTGTTACGGTCAGCAGGATGTGAGTGAAAGTGAGCAGGATTCTGTGTTTGTACCTCGTTGACGGCACACATGCGAGCGATGGATCCTATGTTATTAGTGATGGTGACCAGCGTGGCTCTGGCCAGGTCTTCTTTACTGATGCTGTCTCTCTTCTCTTTGCTCATCATGTGACCAAAACTGGAAAAAATATAGAACACGACATGTAAAAAAAAGGCATGCAAACACAGACATTCCGGGGTACTATTCAGGTCTGATGGACTTTAAAACAAAACAACCAAACAGAAAGGCAGTGTGACCCTCCACAAATGTCACAAAAACCTACAGAAGCAACAGTAAACAAGCGTTGTTTGACATCGAGTAACAGCACAACAAGAAATTCTGTTTATAATCGGATCGCTTCAATTAAATCTGTTTCTTACTTTGCCCTTATGGATCAACCTTTGAACTCAGAGCTGCAGGTTTACTGTATACATGCTATAACCAGATTAGCAAGCGCAGGCCAAGGTAGTTTTTGTGTTATCTAATGTTTACCACAGTCAGCCGTTATTTCATTCACCTGCTGCTAGTATTTGTTTCTTATATTTTACATTAAACCCTGTCAACTAATTCTGGACAATTCATGATCTCACCATTAAGTTGTTGAGGAATTTACTAATTAATGTGAACAAATGTGAGCAAAACTTTGAGTAAATTCAGGAAATTGCTAGTTGTTCTATCTACTTTACATAATTAGTTCAGTTATTTGGATCAAATTACTTAATTTGCCTTATATATTTTGTTAAGTAAAGATTTTTCCAGCTTTTATTTAGAAATAATGACAGAGATTTACTTTGAAGCTGTACCCAAATTGCCGAGTTAGTCCAAATATATGTTGCCGTCATTACTTTCTTCCTAGTATGCCTCATCCACAATTCTAAAAAATGCATTATTCAGAGCCGCTGAGCAGTTTTTGATTATTATATCAAATGTGAAAACACCATGATTTCCACACAGTCAGAGAAATAACAAACGTGCATGTTGGACATTTCTTCATCAAATCTTGCTTCTCCCAATTCCTGTGGCTCCTGACAAGTAACCATTAATTGAAGCCACAGTCGGCTGGTTGTCAAATATTTATGATATTAGCTTCAGTATCTAAATATATGTATTTTGGCGGTAATCACAACATAATTTGAGGGCTGAGAGAAAAGTTATAAGCCTGCTAACACTGTTAAAATTCTGCACCATTGCTGAGAATTACAAAACCAGAGCTAATAATGGATTTGCACGGTGGCTCGGTGATTAGCAGCGTCGCCTCACAGCTAGAAGATCCCCGGTTCGCATCCCTGTTAGGACGCCTAGGATCGTTCTGTGTGGAGTTTATATGTTCTCACCAGGTACTCCGGCTTCCTCCCACAGTCCAAAAACATGCTGAGGTTAATTGATTATTCGAAATTGTCTGTAGGTGTGAATGAGAGTGTGGTTGTCTGTCTCTATGTGTAGCCCTGTGATAGGCTGGCCACCTGTCCAGGGTGTCCCATGCATTCGCCCAAGTCAGCTGGAATAGGCTCCAGTCCCCCCGTGTAAGGACATGCACAAAGTGAACAGCGGTGATTATTCTGAATGTATAGGAGCACAGAAACTACAGACCATGCTGTTATCTTGCTCTAAAATGGGTTGTGATGTAACTTTAATTGTTGATATTTAGATATCAATGCTTAGCAGGCAGCCCAGATTTTAAACAGGTGTAATTTGTGACCTCCTGGAGTCTACAGGGTTAAGTTATGGTGGTGCAGCTCTATTATATAAGGTGGTGGCATTGAGCCATGCTATAATTTGTTTCTACTTAGGTTAATTCCCACATAGGTTGTGTGAAATAAACATATTTTTAGTTACAACTCTTACTTTGTCCAGCCTTGAGCCTGGCTGTGACAAATCAACGTTGTTTTTATTGTTGAAATAGAAACGCAGACAGATTCCGTCAATAAGAAGATTGTCTTTAGAAAGGATTTGAATTGCTTCATAGATCTTAATGGTTCACAAAGAGTTCACACCTTATCGCCACATACTATAGGCCTGTGTGCTTGGATGTACAATCACAAGCTTTGTATTTATGGTTATTGATGCATTTAGCGTTCAGAGGATTAACTGTCTTGGTGAAGCCACACACACACTGTCATGACTCACCTTGATGCGACGGCGGAGCCTTGTAGGCCGAAGCGTTCGTAGTCTCCTCCGTAGATGTCTTTCACCAGTTTGTCCACGTTCGTAGAGTCGCCCTTGCTGGCCATTTCCAACGCCTCCTCGAACGTCTCGCAGCCCGTCAGCAGACAGCAAAGGCCCAGGAATGTACCACCTCCAAGACTGAAATGAACAGAGAAAGAGGATAAAAACAGAGTAAATATAATGTGAGGGAGACGAGGGAAAAGAAGGGAGAACAACTAGGAGGCGTGAAGAAAAGTTAAAAAAGAAAGAACAGGGGTATTAGGAGAAGAGATCTTCTTTTGCCCTCAACTTTTCTGATTCCTTCTCATTCAGGAGTCACAGGAATTCTGTTTATCCGACCTTAAACCTCTGAGTCAGCTGTAATTCCTCCAATTCATCGGCTTTATAAACAGAGCAAATGCCACACTGGTTGGCTTCAACTGTAAAACGTGATGTAAACAGACCAGAAAACAAACATCAGGTTAGTGGATGGATAAACAGAGCCAAGATGAGGGGACAGCTGTTTTTTAAACAACTTTAAAGCTACTTACAAAAACAATTTGTAAGTTGAGTTTGCCCTTTTTTCCCTTTAATTCAGTTCAATAAAACAATTCAAGACACAGAACAGCAGCAGCAACTGTACAATAGTAGTAGCTGCAGCCATGTGGTGGTTAAAAAAGGACAAATATAATTAAATTTAAAAATAAAAAATGGAATATGCTGAGATTAGAATAAAGTAAAATATTGTATTGTCATCAAATAATGTACATGAGGTGCTAAAAGGGTTCAGGGGTGCAAAGTGATTGTATATGAATTTAGGAGCATGACTAAATAAGGAAAATTGTTATTATCATTATGACAGATTGAAATAGAAGCCTTACAGACACCCATACTCTCTGGTTCATTACCTTAACATCACAGCTAAGTGCCTAATGCTAACACTTAAACTAACTTAAACTTAATCCTAGCTTTAACCCTCAAACAACCATTTGAAGAAGTGCAAATTTCAGGGTTCTTCCTGCACAGAGGAGCTTTTTGCGACACCAAAAAAGGGGTTGTAGCTTCCTCCAAAGTAAACTCACCGGCACCAAATTGATAAAAATTGAGAATAAAAAACAGACAATTAGACATTTTTAACTTAAATGTGCAGAAATAGCAGGTAAATGCATAGATTTTGTGTATAATCCTCCTGCAAATGTTCATTCTGAGCCAAGAAACCCCTGAATGTCTTCACTCCAATGGTCTAAAACTCCAGCTGCTCCTTGCAAAGACAGTCGTAAAAGTACAAACAACAACTGCAATAAGACACATTTATCATTTTCAGAACAAATAACAATTAAACAATATAGTGACAAGCTGGTTCAACCGGTTTAACAGGTGATTTTTAAGGATAATACGTAGATTAAATGTTAAATAAAATACTTGTTCACACACCAACTTTCTCTCATTGCACCTGGGAGAGTCTTTATTGTCGTCGCTGTGTTTTTTGTTCGCTATCTAATCACATCTAGTTCTCTTGTTGCGCAAGTTTTAAAAGGTACACGAGGTGATAATAGACACTACTGCTGGAACTCAAACAGCTGCATATCTGACAGATCTGCTGAAGCTATATAAGGTATTTATCCGCCTTCACCTTTCGCACATATTCATTCACACAAAACAGCTTCACAACTCTCTGATTGAGGGCTCAGGGTGAACTTTAGCGCTGCAAACGTCTCTAATCTCTGCACTGTTTTTGACTCACTTGTTGCTAAAATGGCAACATTCTGCAAAAAAAAAACAGAACTGTGGAAATGCTGCTTGTCTTCCTGCCTGACCAGGACAGGTTTCTAAAGGATTAAATCAATTTTGATGTAATTAATTAATATGCTAGTTTCACAGTCGGGTTATACAAACAGCAGAATACAAGCTTGTGTGCGGCTACATTTGAACACGATTTGTTAAAAGGGGTCAAAGTGGGGAGCTTTTGTTCAGCCCAATCAGTGATTCTGAAAAACTGAAGGTGCATTCACAGAAGGTTCAGTCTGAGTGTTCTTTGGATGCTGCGGTTTAGAGGATAAAAGGCCAGCCACTGGGTTAATAACATAATAATTGCAGTGTTCTTCCACATTATTACCTCTGTTATGGCCCTGAGCTGCTCCCTTTCCCTTCTTGCTGTGATTAACCTTGTCCTGGTTCCAAATGCAAATTAATATGTGCAATCCCCCCGTGCCGGATTGTTGGATGCCGCTGGATCCTGCTCAGCCTCCCGCCTCGGCTGACTGAACCGACATCACAGTCCGATCGACCTGCGCCCATGCACCGGCTTAAAAGCTCAGCCGAACCGTCACTCTGAGATTTAAAGCTCGCCCCGGTGTCTCCCATTTGTGTGTTTTCTGTCATTGGGGTAGTCTGTGGCCGTGGTCTGTGTCTGTTGTTGCTTTGTGACCGAAACGAGACACTAGTCGGTCACTGGAGGTCGGCTCAGGTTAAAAACTTGGGATACAGGTTTCGCGTCACTGCAAGTATGAATGTGAAGTCACACAAGGTATAGGGGCGTTAATCCTGGCATTACTTTTGTTTGGCAGGTAAATGCAGGTAAGTCAGCACAGAATTGTAATTTTGAGTTCTTTTGTTGTTAAGGGAGAGCAGATAAGCATGTCTGAAACATCTAATTAGATGTCCTCTTCTTATTTACATTTATTTTACCCTTTATTCCTCCGTTTGTGTCCAGTTCCCTTTTATACTGGTACTCAAAAACCCCTTCTCATTATAATCTATTCAGTTTCGGTACAACTGCATCCATTTGGTTGACTACTGAGTCCTGAAAACCTCTGTCTGACTCATTTTTTTGTTAAAAACACTACTTTATTCTGCCTTCTGAAAGTTCCACACATCAACTGCTGCCTTCTACATGGCAGTAGAAACTCTACTTTTGGTTAAATATGTGGAAAATACTCTTTTCATGCTCTCACAGGCTCCATCAGACAAGAATTAAGGCTGCAGCTTTGCTTTCAATAACCAGTGCAGAGTCAGGGAAAGCAATGTGCGAATCCATCCATTACAGCTTCCATGATTTCCTTGTTTTCGTTCACTCTCTGGGCTTACCGTTGCTCACTTTTTTCCTGATCCTTGTGACTGAATAGTCTATTTTACCTGTGATTCTGCTGCTAAATGTGAGCTGAGTCATAAAAACCTCTATCTGATTAATACTTCAGTTAATGAATGCTACTTTTTTCGTAAAATGTTCACATATAATCGGCTGCCTCTTACATGGCAGTAGAAGCACTACATCTTGAAGCTTTTGGTCAGATATTTTGGAACTACTCTAATTTAACTTTTCATGTTCGTCAGACAAGGATTTAGGATGCGTTGAGAAATTATGCTTCTAAAAACTAGAAAAAGCACTTCTCTTAAATTATTACTTGTTAAAACCCATTTGTATAGGCTCGCTTTTACGTGATGTTGGCTATTTTGATTTTGATTTTTTATTATTTTGTCATCTATTTTAAGCATCCAATTCTTATTATTATCTTTATTTATTACATTGTTGATTTTATTGTCTTTTAATTTTTAGCTCCTTTTACTCCCACGTGTGGAAAACACAGCTGCGGCTGCTTCCGCTTGAGCTAGTCGGTCACTGATTGATTTGCGGTGATCAAAGCCAGTGTTTATAAGAGTGTCGTAAAGGTTAATAACAGTGTGGGGAGGGTTTATAAAGCCTTAAAATATCTATAAATAATAAAACAAATATAAGGTCGTTAATTTGCGGATTTCATCCAGGTGGGGGGTTCTGGAACCTAACCCCCGCGATAGACGAGGGATCACTGTACTTCTATTGTTATCATTTTTAGCCTGGTGTTTATGGTTTTACCCTCTATTTTTTGTTAATTCCACTTGTTCTTTCCCTTACTTGGATGTGGCATTTTATCATTTTATCTGGGGTTGTTGTACAAATTTATTTTGAGCATCTTTTACTATGTTTGGACTGATCAGCCTTCTGTTACTCAATGTTCTTTCTGAGTTTCCTTCTTCTTTTTTTGCCCTGCCTGTGTGTGAAGCACTTTGTAAACTCTGTTTTCAAAAGGTGCTATATTAATAAAGTTATTACTATTGTTATTATTATATTCATTCACTCTCTGATTTACTGTTCCTCACTTTACTCCTCATCCTTGTGACTGCCTGATTAGTTTTAGTTGTGATTCTGCTGCTAAATGGGTATTAATTGGTTCCAATCCTCCTCACCTGGTCCCAGTCACCCGTTTGTAGTTGTTCTCCGAGTACACGGCCAGGATGGAAACACCGGAGCCGATGTTGACGAGCAGCATGGGGAAGGGGTTGTCCAGTGTGCAGGGCTTCTTCACGCAGCTCTGGGTGTCCGACGGGTTCTGGAAGTAGTAGCACTCCGGGTGTCCGTTGAAGCCCACCCGGTCGACGAACAGCAGGCCACGAATCAGGCAGTCCAGCTCGTCCAGCTTCAGCAGCTCCAGGTCGGCCATCTGCAGCAGAAACGCAAAAGGTTTAAGATACAGAGAAGACACTGTTTAAGCTGCTAACAAAAGGGTTTAAACTGCTCAAGATGATTTAATGTTAACGACTGTCACTTTCCCCAGAAGCATTGATTTGTCAGTTCTATAAAAGTGTTTTTCAAAGCAGTTTACGACTTTTGGCGTAGTCCAGTTCGTGCTGCAGCGCCATGGGGGAGTTCATTGATCCTACTGCACTGCAGACAGGGTCAATGAACTCAGGAAACAGCCACTGAGACAGCCAGATACCGAACGCACTCGCTTCGAAAAAGAAATAACCAGAAATGTCAACTTAGTTTCAAGTCAAGGCAGAGAGGAATGTCTGCTCAAATTATTACATAATAACTGGAGACAAATGTTATTCTGTAAACTGTAAATGTAACTGAGATGTGGTCATGACCTGGTTAGTATAATAAATAAATCTTATCTTGTCTGACCAACACACAGAAATCAGACAAGTGTAATTTTTTCCCCATTTGAGAAGCTCGGGCAGTGAAATGTTGTGTGTAATGCTTTTTCAGGAGCCAAATGTTGACAGAGACGATCTAATGTTGCCTTTTTTTCCACTTGATAGTAAACAGACATGCTTCTAGGCTGTACACTCACCGTTCTGAAGTCATTCTCGAACTTGTACGCTCCGCCTCCAGTGGCGCAGAGTGTTGTGTGCAGGCTGGAGAAGTTCTTGTCTCGTCCCATCTGAATAAATCGAGGCATCGCCTGCGTCGGGAACCGGATGAAGTGCAGGTTTCCCGTCCGGCCGCACATCGTCAGGTTCCTCAGCTCCAGGTGGACGTCACGGACGCCTGTTTTACCTGAGCGAGGAAGAAACTATTTTTACAATACGCAACTTACCTGTGCACTTCTAGGACCTAAAATTCTACTCTCTGTGGTGAGGAGAAGCTTCAGAACTTCAGAGTTAAATGATCTGGTTTCTATAAATCTAACCTAGTATCGCTGACCTGACTTTCCTTGTCAGAGACACCAATAAGTCAAGTTGTGGATGAACAGACGTACCATAGGCCACGTTTGAGGTGAGGTAGCGGCGGATGGACTTGAGGTTTTCCACTTCTTCCTGTTCTTCCTCCGCGGTAATATCGACCGGCTCAAAGTACACCAACTTCACCAAGGTCCCGCCGATGTCCATACCGAACCAGGGGAAAGCTGCAGAGGAAAACAATAATCATTAGTACATATCTAGATGACATAGCAGCATGTTTAAATCAGATTATTTAGTTGAAACAGAAAGGAATATACAGAACAAAACTAACCCCAACTGTACCGTGTGATAAGTGGTCTGGGCTCGCAAAAATACACATTAAAAACAAAAACCAATTATAATAAACAGAATAAATGAAGGGCTGTGAACTGTTCATATCGTGAACCTTGTATGGACCCCTGGAAGAGTAGCTAACGTTCTGCATCGTCTAATGGGGAGCCTAATAAATAAAGAAATAACAAAAAACATTTACAATATCTAGTTTTAAAAGGTAGGTTAAGGGTTGAAGTTGCTTACTGTCACGAAAAACCTTTTTCCTTTCCTTTCAAACATGGGAGCACTAATGCCATACTGTCTCTTCGTCTCTATTACTTTTTAATAGGAACCCATTATGCTTTTCTGTCTGTGTCTAATATTCATATTAAATGTGGCCAAAGTTTCAAATATTTAAGCACTTGCTTCGGACTGCTCCTAATACTACATTTCAACAGTAAATTCAATATCAACTAGTCATTCTTTATCGGATCATCTTCAACAGGTGCAGCTCACAAGCTCTGGGTACAGGCTTCCTGAAGCTGGCCAGTCAGATACAAGTGGTTTTAGTGAAGGGGGGGCCTTAAAGAGACAGGAGCTAAAATGCTAATTGCAGATGGGATTAACTGGAAGGCTGCATAAAAAGCCAGTAAAGGATAGATAAATGTTTTTAAAATGTGAATCATGCAAGAGACCCAGAATAAAATATATAAAGCACTGGAAAGGGGCATAATAAGCAGATGTATAGATATATTTTTTTAAGTAGGTTAATTTGCTGATTCCCATTTGTGCCTTCAGATGACTTATTTTGTATGACCAACAGTTTAAAACCAAAAGATATTCAGTTTACAGTGACATAAAACAGAAAAACATACTGGACAAGAGACAGATTTACACTTTCCTTTGTCATGTATTAAAAAAGGCCAAATATCTTTGGGGTTTTGATGAACAGTTTAATAAAACAAGAAATCTGAGCATGCTTCCCAGTAGACAGGGTCATTATAATGGCTATTTTTCACTATTATCGATACACATTAAGCAATAGTGAGTGTAGCCTTTAACCTGGACAAGAGTCGAGTGAGGAAACAGTGCTCTCTTGACAGTTAGCTGGCTAGAACATTGAGTTCAACACACACACACACAAAAAAGGAAAAATAAAATCTTCCAGCACAACTGGCTGGAAAATAAATAAATAAATAATAAAACGCCGCCACGGCTCGAGAAGAGCTGGGGTTGCCATGGAAACAGATACCCCCCCCCTCCATCATCTCTGCCTCTCGGAGACTCTTCAGCCTCCTATTTTCTCTTTCGCTCAGCTTCTCCCTTCCATCTCTCTGCCTCGATAACCGCCTCATACGCGCCATCCATCTTTCTTTCACCTTCTCTCTGCATCAGCACCGACTGCAGCTCTGCACCTCACCTCCTCCTTTTGGATTTTTCCCATTTTCACTCCATGTCCTCCCATGTTCCCTCAGTTTCCTGTTACCTATTCCCCCTCATTCTCTCCAGCTCCTCTCCCAGCCTTTCCCTTGCCTCTTGTCTCTTGATCAATTTAATTAAATTGAAACACAATTTACTGGCATTGATGGAACTGATACTACAGGATGTTTCAAACGCACTGCAAAGCAACAACTATATTTAGCTCACAGGAACACTTGATTTAATCACTTCGGTTGGATATTTTTGCAAGAATTAGGGCCTAAACAACAACATGATTTAGTATTTTTGACAATTTGGTAATACTAATAATAATAATTTCAGTAATTATTCAAGCATAAACACCAGATTTACTAATACACGCACTTCCATTGCGATGATTTGCTGCTTTTCATCTTTAATTTGAAATGCTGAGCAGATAAAACAAGACATTTGTTAAATGACTAATTACAATATAACCCTCGGATTAACTGATGAATAGAAATCTGAGCATTTCTATTCATCAATAGAATGCTGTTAGCTGCACCGCTAATAATATGTTGTCTTAAATGTGTTTTATTTAAAATACATACATCTTACATTGTATTCTTAAGATTTTATTTATTGTAATTCTTTTTATATTTGTCAAATTTTACACTTGTTTTATTGTACAGCACTTTGTAATTATTATTATATACTGTTATTATTGTATAGTCAAATGAAACTGGTTAAATTTGAGTGATTTAGCTTTCCAGTATATAAGACAAACTGATTTCAGAATGGCCACAGTGTGCTAGGTTCTGTAAGACATCCATTTAAGATCTTTTAAAGTTGAAAATGTGACGATATAGACTAACTGTGGGGTCGCCTTGATTGAATAAATGTCACAAAGTGATGGGGTGTATTCGTGGATCAGCACAAACTAGCTGCATTTCAGGAATAACAAATAAAACAGTCTCCAAAATGGCTGCAAAATGTTTCAAAAAAAAAAAAGTCAAAACAAGAAGATCTTATTAGACAACACCCCATTAAATTGTACTTTCTACATGTGCACATGTTGCTATTTTTAGAAGTCACCTGCACTGATCGCTTTGGTTTGCTTTGGCAGGTCGACAAATGCCAAAGTTCTGGTTGGACAACATGAAAGACGGCGTGATAACAAGTTATGGTGACACAGAGGGCGTCATGGCGTTCTTGTTGTCTTTGAAACATTAATGTTTTACATTCGCTGCACTGTACAGAGGTGAGAAAGGAGAAAGGCTCAGCACATGACACTTAACACAGGGAGTGTCATTTTGGCCAATCAATGCTGCTATGGACTGGGACAATGACAACAGTGTGTGGCGGCTCAAGACAACACGTGTCCACTTAAACGTGTTGTTGTAGAAAAGCAGCAGCAGAAGAATGTGTTGAATCTGTCCGTTCAGTGCATGACGACGAAACACTGCAGACCTCAGTCCTTCATTTATGAACACACCACAGAAAAACTGCTCATATGGCTAAAATCTTCTCGAATTATTGCTTTATTTATAAAAGCTTGTGTAATGTGCACTTATTTGATACAACAGTGTGAGCAGCATGGCATTTCTCTTCTGTTTAACTGTAATAACAACAGACAAAGCAGTTCAAGAGTCTGGACTTTGGCTCACTGAAGTTGACTGATGAGAACGTAGATGCGACAAAATAAGCAGAGCTGCTAAGATTAATAATCAATTGCTTGTCAGCTATTTAATGTATTGTAACTATTTTGACAAATGATATATCAGCTTGAGTAACCTTTTAAGAAAAACAATCTAAATTCTCTGATTCCAGCTTCTTACGTGTGAATACTTTCTGGTTTCTTTCCTCGTCTATGACAGTAAATAATCTTTGGGTTGTGGACAAAATAAAACATCTGTAGACGTCAGATTGGACTTTGGGAAACATTTTTCACCAACAACTAACTGATTAATCGGGAAATTCATTAACAGTTTGCTCGACAAAGAAAGTAATCTTGAGCTGCAAGCAGGGTAATAGCACATTTCAGCTAAAACACTGCAATGAGAGTAAATCTCTGTCAGTAAGAGGCTGAAAATGTTGGTTAGTTAATAAATTTGTATTCCAGGCCTTTAAAACAAACTAAAAATACATTTTAAAATGTGCCTATGTATGTTTTGAGTGGTCTGTCAGGGAAAACTGGGAAAGAAAAATGGGCTTGACTATTAAATAAGTCCACCAGTTTCCTCCTTAGCATTCCTACATTTTTTGTTCTTCTTTTTTCCGGTTATCTGTCAATAAAGATAGAAAATGATCACAAAGTAATGAGCAGGAACTATTGGATATTTGGCATTATTTATTGATACTGACACACCAAATTTGCAGCACTGTAATATCTTTGGAGGTGGTTTCCTTTTGCGTAAGTCTTCATAACTGATTAAAAGCTAGTTAAAGGCTAAACTCTGGGATTTATCAGCATACCACAGCAGCACGGCCTGAAAGCCTGCATATGACTGTTGACTTCCTGGTCCTGTCTGGCCTCAGCGTGGCCTGACGATCAGGAGATGTGACTGTTTCACAACAGACTGCTGACGGGAACAGACCGATTCTGTCCGGCTTATTGAGGCAAAGTCCACTCTCAGATTACAGCCATCAAACTTCAGTTTAGGATTCAAAGACGTGGAAGAACTACCTGTAAACATGTGCTTCATGCTTCTGTTAGCTGCACAAGTGTTCCCGCTCTCCAAATAAAAAAAAGACAGCATTAAAAATGTTGATTTGGACAGCCGGTTGTGGCATATGTGAGCAGCAGGTTGAAACCTTCAAGCACTTGACTGAACTTCAACAAGTCATAGATGTATGGGTGGAGCGTCAGCAGTAATGCAAGCTTTGTATTGGAATGTTGTGAAGAAGAAGAAGCTGATCCATAAGGTGAAGCTCTAGATTTGCCAGTCGGTCTTCGTGCCAGCCCTCACCTGTGATCTGGAGCTCTGGGTAGTGGCCGAAAGAATGAGATTGTAGATACAAGCAGGCAAAATGGTTTCCTCAGCAGGGTAGTAAATACGGTAGGACGACGCCGTAGAGATGGAGTGAGGAAGTCGGAAATCCAGGAAGTCGCTAGAAAGGAGCCAGCTGAGGTGGTTTAAGCATCTGATTAGGATGGCCGCCTTCTTTTGGAGGCTTTCTGGGCTCGTTAACCTGGGAGGAGACCCTGACTTAGACCCAGAACTTGGTGAAGGGATAACATATCTCATCTGGCTTGGGAACACCTCAGGATCCCACATGAAGAACTGGAAAACGTTTGTGGGGAGAGGAACATCTGGAACGCCCTGTTTAGCCAGCTGAGACTGAATTTTCAGTGTGGTAGGTTGCTAGTCTGGAGCTTGTTGTTGCCGCTTCCTGTAATGGAGTGGATTTTGAAAACAGTAACACACAAAGCCGCTTGAAAGTAGTGGCCAATGGCAGGATTATACCCGCAGTGAACATCCGGTGGTGCCGCCGTCATATTTCGTGTTCAGGTGTACAACTAAACTAGAAAATCATCCATATGGAGAACGTTAAAAGGAAATGTAAAAAACCCTTAAAAAGATGCTTAATGTGGAAGTTATGATTCAGATTTTTGTGTGCAGACATTTCAATGGTATGACATGAAAATACAGACAACATTTGGACACTTGTAGTTGAAACCTCTCCTCCTTAGAAGTAATTAAAACCAGCTGTATGACTTCTAGCTCCACCACTGCTGCTCTGGTCACCTGCTGAAGCCTCAGCTGTTACCTCTACACTACACCTACTGCTGCTCCACTGCCATCACCAGGAGTCACCTATCACCTCATTTACCGTTTGGCCTACCGTCCCCTCTCACCTACTGACCTGCTCTGATGTCTGTAAACAAGAAAGCCCAGATTTTGCAGTGCACATTCTGGAAAATTCATGCCAGGATGTTTAAAGAACCCCAAATAAGCTGCTTGTTTTGCAGTTTTATGCTACGGATGGTTTCAACTGAACTGACTGATTAGATTTTCCACATATATCTCAGATTCTTACTAGATAACAGTCCTTCCTTTTCTCTCTCCCTCTATTTTTCCAATAACAAAGCAGATACATAAGCACAATACGTTTCATACAACTGCTTCCTTTCCTGAAGTCGGCTGCTTCACCTTCAAAGCCGAAAGAAGATTTATAACAAGCAATGAATCTGTGAATGAACTGTGAAATGTTATCGGCTTTTCACACCTGCCTGGAAATAATCTCCTCCTTTGACATAATGAAAGGTAACACTGCGAGCAAAAGCAAGGGAGGCCAGCCAAGGTACATGACGGTGTCTGCCTCAAGTGACAGTCACATTTTGCTCCGCAGCCTCGGCCAGAAAACAAACCCACAAGCACGCACATGACACCGTTTCAACTCAGAAAAACAATCTACGTATCTCTATTTTGACATCGGTGTGCCAAAAACGTGGCTCGCTGCTTTAAATAAATAAACAAATAAGTGTTGTATACTGACATTTGAGCTGCTGGGAGACGGTGTTTTACATTAAGGCCACTGCTGGGACCTTTTTCAGTGTCCTAGAATGCTGTCATTGTTGAACTTCCTCAGAAAAGCCGTGTGACTTAAATGTGAAAACTCTGCCTCGAAACCAAAACTGAAAAGGAAGGCTTTTCCTCAAAGGGGGAGGAAAACACATTCACTTAATTGCACAATCAGTGACAACATATGGACAAGCAGACAGGTCAAAATACCAAACCACTGCTGTTTGCTACACACATAGACTTTTTTGACCTTTACACTGACCTTATCAATTGACCTTTAACACTCCAAAGAGGCAGGAAAAGTACATAAAAAAGTCACATGCTTGTTTATACTTGGAGACAACAGAGTTTCAGCAATGAACTGATTAGTATTAAATGAATGGCCAATTTTTTTAAATGTATTTTAAGACAAAAAAGCAATTTCTCCGATTGCAGCTTCTTAAATTTGGATATTTTCTGCATTCTTTGCTCACTCTCTGACAGTACATTGAATATCTTTTGGCTGTGGGCAAAACAAGACATTTGGGCTGGATTTAGAGAAACATTAATTAACATTTTTACCATTTCCTGACATGTTGTAGATCAAACAATCATTTGATTCATTGAGAAAACTATCAAAAGTTTAATTGCCAGTTAAAATAATCATTATAAACGGAGCTTTGCAGTTATAATTCACATACACTTACTACAAAACAAGATGGTGACCACAAGACAGCAAAAAGAAGAGCGTCTTTGTTTGTTTTATTTGGCTGAACAACAGGAAAGAGTGTGCGCAAAACAAACTCCTTGGAGAGAATAAGACCGAGGATGGGGAATACAGAGTTGTGGTGCAGTATCTGCAGCTTTTTTCAGTCAGCATGTAGTGTGAACAAGATGTGCTAAATTAGGCTTTAGAGTGCAATTAGATTGGAGTTTTGGCTGTTTTGTTCTGGTTTATTGGACACTTGACAAGTTTATAGGCGACAGAGAATGCGGGGAGAGGTGACATGCAACAAGGTTACGTTGCAGAAGTGCTGCATCCTAAAAAATCTACAAGGAGACAATACCTGCGCTTGGTAAAGACAAACCCACTGACATAACAAAGCTAATCTTCTCTTATGGGGCAATCATGCGCTTGTAGTTTGTGATGATGGATAATTTTTCAGTTAAGTGCAAACTCAACTGATTGCATGAAGACAGCACTGACATAAATGCTCCCATCTGTCAGTGCTTTGCTGTTATTGTACTGTACACCGATCAGCCACAACATTATGACACTGAAGTGAATAACATTGATCATATTGGTACTATGTGGTGCTCTGATGGAAAACCTTGGATTTTAACATCCGTGTTGATCAGACTTAGACACCCAAATAAACATTGTCCCACAACAAGCACACTCCCTCATACTAAAAGAAATCCCAAATGTCACTGGACTACCCCCGCAGGAAAATGCACCCCACCACATGGCAACAACATCAAACAATCAGGAACATGTTGAGGAACATGACAATGACCCAACATGTTGATTTGACCTCCAAACTTCCTACACCTCATTCTGATCAAGCATCAACAGGATGCAGTGGAACAAGTTTGATTGACAGAGGCCCCACTGAACAAACCAGAGTACCCAAAGGATCCAGTGCCAACATCCTTGTTCCAGACCCCATAGGACACCCTGAGAGGTCTTCTTGTCCATGCCCAATGGTTCAGAGCATTTTTGAGCACATACGGGGGACCAGCACAATATTAGGCAGGTGGTCATAATGTTATGCCTGATTGGTCTAGGTATAGACAGACAAACATCCACTGTAAAATACTCTTGAGACATCCCTGACTCAAAACAGGTCAGCATTAGCCGTGTTGGACCAGAGTTTCCACTTCATAAAAAATGCATTTGCCTAAGGATGTGTCATTGTTTCATCCCCAGTGTGTCAGCTTTCCCACCCTGCCAGGATGCTCTCCTGGGAGAGATGTTCTTAGCAAATATTAATTTACAGCCTGATAGCTTCTTTAAGCATCAGTGACCACTTGCAGTTTCAGTAACACACAACTGCAGATACCAGGTTTTCGTCGTTCTTTTAACACTCTGCAACATTTGTGGCAGAAAGTTAAGTAATTTAGGTATTTTTCTTTGTGGAATACATCATATGCTCCAGCTATAAATGGTAAAATACATGAATTAGGTATTTTACACAACAAGATGTTTTTTTTCTTATGTAATCACTGAAGAGGAGTCCTGCTGAACGGCAATCAAGTGCTTCTATTTTAACCACAAGCATCTTTTCAATCTGTGGAGCAATTTGTCGAACTATGTCATTAGTCAACATGACATTTATTGATTATACTTCTCCCATGAGCACTCCCCTGTGCGACTAAACACAACAAACAAAATGAATACAGGAGAAACTGAACTGGTTCTCTGTCATTTCGCCGTCATACCAACTGAAAAGACTGACCTTAATTTTTCCTTTCATTAATTCACTAACCCTCTTCTATAAAAAAATGAAGTAGACATAATAATTTAGCAATAATTATCAATTCCTTTCAACCATTTACAGTGTTGCATGCTAACACTAAAGAATTGCTGAGTGACACCGAGAACAGCTCAGACTTCCTGCTATAAAATAAATGAAAATGTAAAACTAATTTAAATTTCCCTCTTTCACAAGTGTCCACCAGGTTCCCACTTGTCCATCGTTTCTATTTAAAAAGCTCACTGACACACATGTCACGCAACCACAGAGTCCAACCCAAGGTCAGTGTGACAAGGAGCAGCGTTGGAAATGATTTGTGTCCATGTAGGTGAAAGGTCTCTGGACTAACACTCCTGTCCTGTACTGCATGTCCACATGCTAGATACAGTGTGTAGATAGAGTTTGTACAGTCTGATCTGAACCACCGATTTCTTTCAAGGTCTCATAAAATATTTCTCTACTATGCTTAAAGTTGAACTATCCAATGTGATCTCTGGGATTATTGGCAGCGACTGCTTCTGTTACATTTTGCATTGTTTGCCCTTTAACCTCAGGGTTCTCAGAAAGGGTTGTTGTGCTGCTGCATTGTGCAAAAAGAACAGGACAAGAGCGACACAAGAGTTGATAAGACAACTTCTTTGATAAGACATAAAAGAACAGACCTGCAGGCAGCTGAACACAGCAGATCTAATAATAATAATAATGAACACATAATAATGTGCAGAACACTACAGAACATTTTGTCTTTGGAGGTTCTAAATACTGAGTCTATGTTTCAGTGGAGCTCTGTCAGGCAAATCCGGCATATATGAGGTGTGTGTCTCGTGCATTTTATTGTCTTGATGTTGTTGTTGTGGAGCACTTTGTTGCCAAGTCTCTGTA
Source organism: Dascyllus trimaculatus (assembly GCA_024666655.1). NCBI lineage: Eukaryota > Metazoa > Chordata > Actinopteri > Pomacentridae > Dascyllus > Dascyllus trimaculatus. The sequence goes on along the minus strand of CM045464.1, from coordinate 10,391,630 downwards.
ACTGTAGTGTCTTTTATGTTGTGGCTGAATTTATCTCACAGTTGCCATAGATTAAAAAAAAAAAACATTTCCATAAAGATAATAAACAAAACTACTACAACTAACTTCTCTGTGCATCTCTTTTACTGAACTAATAAAAATGATTCTGATTATTAAAATGTTTCTACACCTACTTCTAACAGTATTATTACTATCAACTTAACTGCTACTGCTTTTACTTTACTACACTTTTAAGTGTTACAGTACCAAATTATGGTATTATAATTTCCACAATAGACCTCATATGATAGGTCAAATATCGATTAGTCAACTGATTATTTTACATTATTCACATAAATGCCTTGTGTGTTCCCTCGTTCCAGGTTCTGCACTCTAAGTATTTACCGTTTCTCTTTTATTTTGTGTGATTAAATTAGACTTGGAGCTGTTGCTTGGTCTTTGAAATGCCACAAAATAATAAAAGATGACCATCACAAAGTAATTTCGAAAGGCTTGTTTTGTTCAAAATTCAAAACTACTCAATTAACAGTTACAGAAATAGAAAAAAGCAGCAAACTGGCACATTTGAAATGCAGAAATTCATATATTTATGACGTTTATGTTTGAAAAATGGCTTAAATTATCAAAATAGCTGCACACAAGTTTCTTCTTGATTGACTATATTAACTGATTTAGCTTTAAAATAAATATCTTCTTGTTTTGCACTCCTTTGGATAAAACAAGCAATTTTAAGATGCTGATGTGAGCTTTAGGAGACGATAAAGATATTTTCACAGTTTTCAAGACTCATTGGAAAAACAGTTGACACATTAATTGATCATGGTACAAATACAACATCACCTGTAAGTATTACTGCAACCACTACTTTTACCACTACTGCAAAACTGCCGCTGTACCAAAAACATTGTTACTTAGTACTAGCATTGGCACTGTAGCTTCTACTATTGTATGTCTGCATGTAAATGTGTTTTAAATCTGGCAGAGCAAACATAACTGAACTTCTATCAGGTCCACTGTTAATATAAGGCATCCAGTTGAAGACAAAGAAAGATCAGAAGACTGTGTTTGTTTTTTTAGGAATACTGCACAGATTGCACACAGTTTCAGATAGTAGAAGTATCAGTTAGTTTTCGGGTGTGCTACAGGTCAAACACTTCCCCTCGTCTCCATTTGCATCTCTGACACAATCTCCGCCTTCCCAAACTGCCTACACCCTCCCTTCCTGAAACCTGTTACCATGCGCTACTCACAATCCATCGACAACAAACAGTAGTAGAACATTGACTTGACCTGCAGTGAACTTTGCTAGCAAACCTGCATCATTTTTAGGGGAGTTACGAAATCAACATACATGTTCAGGCTGTAAAGACTGACCCAACTGAGCAGGAAACTGGGCGTGCCTGAGTGCTAAACCACCTCTGCACTATCCATGGACAGTCCAGGGGGTTTCAATTAGTGTCCTAATTTGAATCGGGTGACTTTTCTGCTTCTGAAACTGAACCATAGGCCTCTTTTTCATTTTCTAGGAGAACTAACAAACCTACTGATCCAGCCCCGCATCACAGAAACCATCTCTGTAACGGACACCAAACATTGCAGTCAAGGCATCAGTCTGACGATCCTGCACATTCGCTTTTCTACAAATGCCAAAATCCCCCTGGGCCTTGAAAATATAACTTATTAGTACTGTTTTGACTGTCTGCTGGTGGAAATGTGCTTCCCTGAAGATACATCTGTGCAGACATACACAGGTGATGTTATGGGTAATCACAGTTCACAGTGGCTCACAGGGAAGCTGATGTCCCCCCATTTCAACAGCCCTGCATCATGTGGTTGATTCAAATCCTGTCAGGGCTCAGGGGATGTAAACAAATGTAAACATACAACATACAAGTGACCCACGTGCATGCTTGCCTATTTGCAGTCCAGTGAAGGAGAATTCCAGCCATATCACATATAAATTAAACTCAATCTTGAGTTCTAAAAATGCCTATCTGGTGTATTTAATCAAATCTGTTTCATTGGGAGTTGCTCTGTTACTACAACTGCTCTAAATACTTTTTACTGATAATATCACAGCTTCCTCATACCGCTGAGCTGTCTGCTTGTATTTTAAGGTGACCCCACACAGCAGATGTGACGTCTTCTTCAAAGCCATGTGTCCCGTTGACACATGGACACTCTACTGGTGTGCAACACTTGGTCAGGACAGAACTAAACAACAGGCACAGTGAAGGGGGTTGGCTAAAAAGAGAACATTTGTTCCACTTTCTTCCACTGTCAATGACTAATGACTGGCTATACCCATTAGAAGACTTAAAATATGATTTAAAGAGAATAGCTGAAGTGTCCAAACATTAGTGTCAGACAAACTAAGGGATGACAAAGTAATTCACATTAAGCATAAAACAAAGTGCACTTCAGCAACAGACACAGGGTTAATTGTATTCAGTGCAACACTTCTACATGTGTACAAACAGATAAGAGAAGTTGTAAATATGGCATCCGTGTTGATACACTGCATATTTCTTAGTTCCATATAACTTTCAAGTTGTTTTTTACAGGCATTTTTTTAGCATTTTAAACAATATGGCTAAATGTCATCAGTTGGTTTTAAATGAAATAGTTAACTTGCACACAAAAATGTGAAGAATGAAAGCGAACTTCAGCCCTGCCACTCTAGCAGCCGGCCAACAAAAACTGCTGCCAAGTTGCTTCTGGTGCAAACAAGGGGTGCTACAGGCTGTCTTACCCAAAAGTAACCCCGATCCTGAACCACATCAAACCCAGAGGAGGCAAAGAAAATCTGAGGACAAAAGTGAAAAATCACATCCCCGAGGGAAATACATTCCAGGGTCGGCCCTCAGTGGGGAAAAGCTTAGAGGGTTATCCGGGTTTATCAGGACGGCTGGCTTTCATCCAAGGATAACTCTGCCATAAAGCAGAGGAGTTCTGACCGGACATTTCAAAGTTTACTGGTGAAATGTGCCCTTAATTACGTAATCTGGGCTAATTCTGGTGTGAGGTCTTTCTTTCTCTGGCTGCTCAGCATCCCCACAAAGAATCTTGATCTGCCTGCTCATTGTAACATCACACTTCTGCAGGAGTTTGACCAAATATAAAAAGAAAGTTATGTTTTTGTTTACAGTGAAGTCTGATCATGGGGGATTTTCATGTCTTCTTGCTGGTTTATTTTGTTTTCTAAACACTTCAGTGCAAGATAAAATTGAACAATCTGATCTCACTGACAGATACAGAAATCCCTGTAGAGTACATACTGTATAGGTTTTTGTCTAATAGTCTGTCAGCATGTTTTGCCACCAAAAGAAGTGACTGTTTTATCAAAAGAATAACACACTGATACCATTTTCAAACGTCTCTTGTGTACCAGTGAATGAAAAGAGCTGCTGGTTAAGTCAACACTGAATACACCTGCTCTGCAAACTACAGATATGAATGCTATTCTGTAATACTACAAAAAGTTTGGTTGCATTTTTCATTAATCAAGAGCATGAGACTAGAAATGGGGCTGTAGGGTGCGTTAACAAGAGCATTTGTGAATGAAGCACTAGGTTATTGGAGCAGATAATTTACACACTTGTCAACTATTTACGATACAACAAAGTGAACATAGTAGTGAACTGGTCTTACACAGGTATAACCTGTCAGTGTATACTAAAGGTAAACAAACATTTAAAGGGATGTAGTCTGAAGAGAAGAGTTCATAAAAATGCAATAATTACAAAAACTTATGGTTGGTGCTACCTAATAAATAATAAACTGCACCCCACAACAGGAAAATACTTCTGAGTATGAATAAGTGCTATGTAACAACTGATGTAGAGGTAAATATCACAGCCAGCATTATCAAATACTTCAGACAGAGTAATAAAAGTCGTGTATGATCAAGGCTTCTCAGAGCTACAAAAATTCCCTTGAAAGCGAAAACCGTTGTCTCTCCACCTTTGCCTAACACAATAACTAATCAATGTAAGAAATGCTGTCTGGTTGATTTGGAAACAAAGCTCCTAAACCTGTAGCTGGTTTCTCTGCAAACAAGTTGCACAATGACAGCTACAACAAACCCCTGAGCTCTGAAGGAACAGTCAAGCTGCATTTCCCCACCATGCACACCAATCACTAGCTGTCTGCAACACCGTGTCTCTAAGACTTTGTGTTTTTATAATGTTTTAAATGTGCAGCACAATGTGAACCATAGATAGTGATAGTTACGTAAAGAAGAGGCATTTTCACAATCAAACACCATTATGAAATGAGATGCAACCTCACTTAAAGAAAAAATGATTAAAATTCTTTCCAGGCATTCTCAAGATAATGAAACACAAACTAATACACTTACCAGGTTTCTTCTCAGTTATAAGCTTCATAGTGATTCAGAATAGCAGCTCAGTAGCTCAAAGGCACGTATTTGAGTACAAGAAAATAAAAAATATATAGTTGTACTATAAAAAATGTTGCCGGGAATAAATTCAGAAGGGTTTCACACGGCGAAGAAAACGCCACTTTCACACATTCTGCGCTAAAACTGCAAACTTTACCAGATGATCCTCACATCATCCGAAATACTCGGTAAATAAGGGGGCGGGGCTCCGGCTCATTCCCCCTTCCTCCTTCGACAAGAGTCGGCCGCTGATTGGCTGAAGCAAGCCAGGCCCACTTATCAGGAGCTTTTTCACCACCGGGAGCCGACCAATCACAGAGCTCCAGATGCAACCTGAGGGTTGATAAAAACAAAAGGGGGTCTCCCTGACGACGGCCGGCTAGTAGATTGGACGGATCAGCTGGAGACGCAATCTCATCGAAAAAAGCAGAGCTGCAGGGATTTTGTGGCCTGAAATAATCAAAAAACACGAAGCTATGATGAAATAAAAAGGGGGGAATGGGAAAAGGGTGCACGCCGGGTGTCAGGGGCTACCTGTCTTACATTGCAACGGTTGCACAGTAGCCGGGGAGGTGCAGTCACACAATCATGCCACAGCAATGACTGAAAGATAATAGCTGGGGGGGGGGGGAAACAATTCCACTTACGGGGTCTGTGCCGTCGAACCGACTCCGTCCTCCTCCGTAGCCGGCACCTCTTGGCCGGGGAACCGTTGCACTCGGCATCGTCCCCGCGGTGCAGGTGGTGCATATTTTCAAAGGTTCCGCTGCCACTGGGTCCGGTGCTCGAACAGCCGAACGCGGAGCCGCTGCAGCAACTGCCGTTAGCGGCCACAACGACGTGTCCATGGAAGCCCCTCTGGCTCTGGCCGTTGTTGACATGAAACGGTCCCGACGCTCCCTTCTTGTCCATCATTGACTTGGCTTTATCCATGGCAGCCCGCTAGCCTAGCCTAGCCTAGCTTAGCTTAGCATCTGACGGCGGAACGAAACAGAGTAACCGGGCTACTTTAGCTTAGCCGGCTAATATTAGCTGTCGTCCTCTTGCTAGCGGGCGAGACAACCGTGTGAGCCGTCTTTAATGTAACGTATTAAACGCTAAAATGCCGAGCTAAAATTTGGCGCACATTTTCGCTGCGGTTTTGGGTTAAAAATGAGGATGAAAACAGTCACTAAAACACAGCGTTTCCTTTGAGGTCACTCGCGGTCATTTCCCCACATTGAGTCCTGGCAGGCGCAGCAGCAGCCGGTGTGTGTGTCTGTGTCGGTGGACTGCTACGTCACAACGGCTCCTCCACCGAGGCCCGAACCCGTTCACCTCCTCCGACCGGTTTTCTGCAGTAAACCAACACCGTCACCCACTGTAACACAAGAGGACACGCAGGATCGAACTCGCCGTCCCGTGTCGCCTTCGGTGCAACAACCGCTGGATCGTGAAACAGCAGCGGCGGCGCGCGGTCGCTCCGTCCGTCCGTCCGTCCGTGCAGCTGTGTTCGCTTTATTTATAAGCAGTCGCTGCTCGCTGTCATCCTCATTCCCCGCAGTCCTCCGTCCACGCGTGATGTGCGCACAAAGCTGCCAGTCAATTTATCAGTCACGAAAACGAACTGTAGTAACCCTGCGGCTGCATGCAAAAAGCACAAGCAGCCGTGAAAATGCCTTCATTGTCACTGTGTGCAGAAAATGTATGCACTAACATGATGTCTGACAGCAATTTATCAAGTGGATTCATGCAAGTTGGACCATATTTAATGACATATTTGCATGTTTAATCATAACATTCCAGAGACCTTGTAATACCGGAAATATTACAATGCATTATACAAGGAGGCTTCTTTAAAGGCAGTGTTTTTGTCACACTCTAAGCCAGAAATCTTTCCACTTTTCTGGCTTTTGACTGTACTTTTCTGATTTATGGAGTGAAAAATCTTTGACTCTAACATTTCAACAAAATAAATAAAAAAAATATGAACCTGGTTTCATCATATGTTTAGATTTCTGTTAAAAAATTTACAGAAAATTAATGCACAGTCATGATAGAATATATTGCAGTATAAGACTCTCACACATTCTGTATTTGTCTTTAAAGTATTTATTCTCCTGGAGACAAAATGTACGCATTTAACCCTCAGAACCCCAAGCACTTTTTTTTTGGTCCTGTCATGTTTTTCCTCACTGAGTTCATTTTTTTCCCCCTGCAATATAAATTCCTGTGCCACTATGGAAAAAACACAACCATGAAGGAGAGAGAACGCACTGACACAGTTGTAATATTATAATATTAAGATAAATTTAAAAAATATTGAAATAAATGAGTTGAATTGATCTAATTATTTGTTTATTTAAATTTTCAAAAGCTTAATCAATACGTAAAATTCTAAATTTCCTGGAGGGCACTGCCTGAAAGGATCAATAATGTTCTATCTATCTAAAACATTTTTCCAAGTCAGTCCAACTGTCGCTCTAGATGTTATAAATATTTACGACCTCTAAAAACTAGGTCATGTCACACCTCTCTGCACATCAACTCGATAAAGATGTTTCACCAGCTGAATGATTAATATCGTCCCTGCTGAGTAAACAAACATACAGGCATGATTTACTCGTCCATCCTCTGTTGTTTCGTGAAGTAATCTCTTTAAATGGCCATGTGACACAAATAATTCATTACAAACTCCTGGGCTTTAATAGCTTGTATGTGTTTCAGCAAGATTTCTGCTCATGATCAAAACTTTCAGCACGTTCACATGTTGTAACTAAAATCTCCTCATTTCTAAGATTTGTTTGAGAAGATGTAAGAGTTTAAGAGAATCCTGACATCTAACAGAGCCTCAGACAACAAGCACAGTTCAGTCAGGATACAAAGGTCAAACAGTGATCTCAGCATGATAAAGGAAAACAATCCCTACAAAAACAAAGAAAGTATTTCTGTCTTTCTCTCTTGGCAGTTAGTTTTCCTAAATAAACCTATAGATGGCATAGGTTAAGCTGTACATAAAGTTACCATAAGTGACAAATACAATGAAGAGTAAAAATTTACCATAATGTCACAAATAGAGCAAAACAAACTCAATCACTGATATATCATTTGTTTATTTGTTATCATTATTGCTACCATATGAAACACAATCGTTACTGTCAATGTTCTTTAAGGAAGTCAATCACACTGCAAATTTCAGCAACTTACTCAAAAGAAAGCCTCAATGAGAAGACTGTTTACTAAAGAGGACTGAAGGTCCTTTAAATGCTGCCATCTCCTGGTTAAACTGCACTTGTGTTGTAGCATCAAAGGCAGAAATTTGAGGGAAATAAAATATCAATAATTAAGTGGGCTCACATCCACAGAGGCTAAAGTCTCCTTAAAAAAATCTGAATACAATTCAACTGGTTGCACCAAATCGCTGTAATGTAAGTGTAATAAATTAACCTGGTAACCCAGACTTGGCAGGAATAAGGTTAATGCGGTGCAAAAATCCCTTAACAGGATTAAGTTCAGTCATTACCAGTCAATGAGTCACAGCCCACTACCAGTCTCTACTTGTCTTCTGTACATGTGGCTGCAAAAACACACATATTGAATCCATGTTTGTAGTTTTTATATTGACACATGTTGAATCCACATTTGCAGTTTTTATTTATTCAGCTCTGTTTCATCTGTGTGAATATTTCTAGCTGACTGCTGATGAAAACCACAGAGCGCTGGCGCATAGCAACGTCATGTGTTGTGACGTCACTTTTGATTGGGTGGGGCTATGTGACGTCTCATCACAGCCCCACCCATGTGATGTCACAAAGACCCTGTGGCCTTTGTGACATCACGTTCTGACATCACAGAAGAGAAAACCGAGGTATGAAATAGACCACAGATAATCTTTCTTTACGTATCTCTTTTTTTGCAGATAGAAACTACAGCAGCGAAACCAGAGTCTCACAAGAGTCAATCGTTGATCTACAAACCTTCAGCGTGAACAGAAGAATTTCTAAGCATCTCCCAGAACCACTACCAGAGAAAATGACCTCAAAGATGAACACCCAGAAACCACACAGCGAAACGTTTACAGTGGAAGCTATCCGTCCACTCATCGGCTCCTTTTTTCAACAAATCCGATCCGACCAGTTATCGCAACTTCTCAGAGGGGAGCCAGACTTCACCACCAAAACCCTTCTGGCAGAACTCCTGCTACAAATTACTGACGCCTGCTCTCGGTCCATTCTCGGCTACCTGGAGGCCACACAGCTCCAGATGTCTGAGGAAGTTGTGTCGGCAGCCATAGCTGACTCTCTTCCTCACGGCTTTGCCGAGGCTTTGGAGCTACGGGATCACGACCAGGTGAGCTGTGACAGCGCAGAGCAGCTCAAGAGCCTGATAGTGAAGGAGGTGGTGGAGAGCCTCAAATCCTCATCCTCCAGCGAAGACTCGCTGAAAGCCGCTCCCAGAGTAACACCTCCAGCCCGGCTGAATAAGATGTTGAATGCGGCCGTTACAATGATTAAAGGCTCCATGGAAAGACTGAGCGGTAAATCAGACACCAGGTCCAAACTGTCAGTGGATGCCGTAAAAAGCCTAAAGAGTCTGAGATCGGATCTCAGTTCTCTCAAATCCACAGACAGTTTAGACACCGCCTCAAAAAAAGTGGTCCGGAACATCATCCGGGAGGCGGTGAATGAATTCACGGTGCCGCTCACTGACACCCTGATGCAAGACAGCTATGAGGAGCTGGAGAAACGCATCAGTGAGGACATAGAGAATATCTCCTCACACGTCTCCTCAATCATCGAGGCCCGGCAGTCCACGCAGGAAAAGCCTCCTAAACAAAGCGCTGCAAAATGGTCCCTGGTGGGTCTGGCAGCGAAGGTGAAAGCCTTCTTTGCCAGGCAGTTTGCCAAAGCGTCAATTTTCCGCATCTGGGGGATATTTGAGAAAAAGTCTCATAAAGATTTGAGAACAGAGAGCAGAGAGTCGGTCCAGGCCATCGTGGAAGCCGTGGACTCTCTGCTAGAAATCCTCCCAGATGCAGAGATTGACGAGGAGATCTGTTACCTGAACATCCCAGAAGGTAAGACGCTGCATTTCACAACAGCGCTGACAGATCTCCTGTACGAGAGAGCCACGGAGATCGTCCCCACGCAGATGAGCTCCACAGACGCTCTGTATGTGGACATCCGCCACAGAGTGGGTCTGTTCCTGGCTCTGATCAGCTGGTGGATGACCACCCAGTCGGGGCCGCACAGCAGACAGGTGCTGCAGGCCTTGACGGACTCGGAGTCCCGTCAGGAGGTGCTGGCTCCGCGGGTGGAGCTTCCTCTGACACCGGAGACCGTTGTTGAAGAGCCGGTCAATACCACCAAAGCCTACGTGGCCTCGGCGGTCAACCGGACCGTCGCCAGGGCGTTTAGGAAAGCCGAGCTGGACTACTCCTATGACGCCCTGCAGAGGAACTTCAAGTGGCTGGTGGAACAAGTGTGGTCCCAGCTTCAGGACGAAGACATCAATGTCATGTCGGACAGGTTCGAGGAGCTGCATAAAAACATCCTCAGGGATCTGGTGAAGAAATGGGGCCACCTGAACCACGTCCTGGTTTTCTTGGACCAGCAGACGCCGCAGGTCTCCGCCTGCATCGCTGAGTCCATCAGACATCACCTCAATAAGAAGCGCTCAGCCATCGGCGGCTTCTTTTGCACTTTGGGCAAAATTTTGTCCAAACCTTTCAGACGGAGCCACTAAAGACTGGAAGGTAAAAACTCTGTTCATCTACAAGAGAAACCTCTTTCAAGATGAACACACTTAAGGGGGGATTTGGGGGGTTTTAAGGGGAAAAAAATGACTAGTCAGTAACAGTAACAGTAATAATGGGGAGAATAATAACAATTAATCACCTAAAGTAAACTTAATCTTAAGTTAAACAAAGCAAAGTAAACAAATCCTGAGACTAAAACTAACCTTAAGACTAAAGGATTAAGGATTAGTATCCTATCCTAAACTAAGCTAAACTAAACTTAGTCTTAAGTTAAACAAAGCAAAGTAAACCAATCCTGAGACTAAAAAGAACCCCAAGACTAAAGGATTTAGGATTAGTATCCTATCCTAAAATAAACTTAACTAAACTCAGCTAAAAAGTAAAATTAAAATAAATAAATAAAATTAAATAAAATAAAATAAAATTAATTTCAGTTCAGTTTAATTCAATTCTTTTTAATTCAGTTAAATAATCCATCTCTTCCTTCATTCCTCCCTGGATATCTGGTCTAGTGCTGTGATTCTAACATAAAATGTTAGAGTCCCAGGTTCAAATCCTGGACGAGTCCTTTCAGGGTTTTTGGGGGAAGTGGTGGCTCAGCTGTTAAAGCTAATAACAGTAACAATATTAAAAGTATTAATAAAAATAATTGAATATACAGACAGTGCTGCAGATTTTAAGCTGTTTGCAAGAAAAACACACACATGACTTTATCCTTAGATTATTATCAACCATATAACTCATTGTACAGAAATGAAGACATTTCCACCAAAATTAGATGCAGAAAAGGCGAAAATTGATGCATAACAATTCATCAGAATGCTGGAAATGAAGTGTTTGATGCTTAAAATTTCCTGGAGCAAACCCAGACCTTGTAGTTTAGCAGAATTGGTTCAGGGTGTCAGTGCATGAGTTACATGTTGTGGTCATTGTGGTCGCTCAATCACCTCTTACACAATACAAAATACAAAATACAAATGTTCAACATCTGCCAACATGTTTGACATTTAAAATGGAACCACGGAACACTTTTGCATTGTATTTTTTTAAACCTGCAAAGGTTATGTAGTGGCTACTAGGCTTAACAGGGAACAATACCAATTTGTTGAATACAGAGGCCTGAGATTGTAGTGAATAGTTAATACAGCCAGAACAATAACCTAGCAATTCTTGACACTGCAAGCTGTTTTTTTTAAATGTTTGTAACCTCAATTTTACTTCACTGTGGCCCAAAGAAAGAAGTACCTGTTGGATGAACTTGAATGTGTTCTTCATACACTTGTGGTAGTTGACATGCAGCACATAAACAAGTCCAAAGACAATGCACATGGCATCTGGTAGGTCTTCAATGTTGTCCATCACAACTTTCCCTCAATTATGATCTTCAATGAGGCCAGACTCATCATCATCAGAGTCCTAACAACATAAGAGCACAATCTAGGATTTGTCATCTAATAACCATCAATAAAGTTAAACAATGTCGTGTAGCCATGGGAGAGTCAGACAAATGAGAGGAGGGGTGAATTGGTTATGACTGCTGGAGTAGATAAACAATAAACAATACAGTAGCACTTTCTGCAACATGTCATTCCATTTGCTGTGAAAAACAATGCAATGCTAGTGTATGATGGACATGAACCAACCGTGGTCTGCTGTAAAAACTGTTTCAACAGCTGTCCAGTGTTCTCTCTCTTACATCAAAATATCTTGATAAGACAATGACTATGTTGACCAATACTTTCATAGAATTCCTGTTTGAGGTTCTTGCCCACAATCCTGTTGAACCCCATGTTAACCTGAAAAATACAGCATGTTGTACATGTTTCTGGACTAAATAATGCTGAGACTTGGGGCACCACACTGTACGAAAAAAATGTTATTTTTACAGTAAAACAGGGGCAGCTGTGGTTGCTGAAATGCTACCATAAAATTACGGTAAAACATTTTCTTCATTTACTATTGATATTGTTGATTTTACAGTTAAAAAATGTGCTTCATTCCATATTTTACTGTTAAAAAAGTTTGAATCTTTAAATGGAAAAATTATTTTACTTGGAAAATTTACATGAAAATACCATATAAAATGAAGTTTGTGTCATGACAAATGATGTTTTTTTTGGTGGACAATTAACAGTCTAAACTACTATAAACTACTAATTTATAAATATTAAGGTCCAGGCAGAAATTCCTGTAAAAATTACAGTTAATCAATTTCTACTGGTAACACCAATGAGTGCTAGTGCTGCTGATTTTATGGTTAAAATGGTGTTTTATTCCATATTTTACTGTAAAAAAAAAATACTACTGAAATAAACAATGTTGTACCTCATTAACTTAAATACTGAGCAAAAAGATTTCTACCATGAAACATGTTGTTTAACTGTATAATTAGTACTATGAATAATAAACTACAGCTTAAATCCATCAATGCAAAAATCTAACTCAAGATGTTAGACAAATGTAGTGAAGTAAGTTATGCTTCACAGTGGAATCAGAATAATAATATAAAATTCATATAAAACAAGAAATGATCATATGTACATACTAAATACATATATACTTTTATTATTATTACTATACTTGTATTCAGCCACATTAGCAGTTCCATTGTTGTCACAGGACACGGAACTTGCCAGACAAAAGTGTTTTCTGTGTCTTCCATTCTATTCTGTAAACTTAATACACAGAGCATGAATTAAGATTGTCAAATTACTTAATGTACCAAAACAGTAAGAAAAAAATGTTATTTTTACAGTAAAACAGGGGCAGCTGTGGTTGCCAAAATGCTACCATAAAATTACCGTAAAACATTTTCTTCATTTACTATTGATATTGTTGATTTTAGTTAAAAAATGTGCTTCATTCCATATTTTACTGTTAAAAAAGTTTGAATCTTTAAATGGAAAAATTATTTTACTTGGAAAATTTACATGAAAATACCATATAAAATAAAGTTTGTGTCATGACAAATGATGTTTGTTTTTTGCTGGACACTTAACAGTCTAAACTACTATAAACTACTAATTTACTCTATAAAAATTCCCCCAAATTACTGTAAATATTAAGGTCCAGGCAAAAATTCCTGTAAAAATTACAGTTTATCAATTTCTACTGGTATCACCAATGAGTGCTAGTGCTGCTGATTTTATTGTTAAAATGGTGTTTTATTCCATATTTTACTGTAAAAAAAATTTACTACTGAAATAAACAATGTTGTACCTCATTAACATAAATACTGAGCAAAAAGATTTCTACCAGGAAACATGTTGTTTAACTGTATAATTAGTACTATGAATAATAAACTACAGCTTAAATCCATCAATGCAAAAATCTAACTCAAGATGTTAGACAAATGTAGTGAAGTAAATTATGCTTCAGAGTAGAATCAGAATAGTAATATAAAATAATATAAAATAAGAAATGATCATATGTACATACTAAATCCATATATACTTTTATTATTATTACTATACTTGTATTCAGCCACATTAGCAGTTCCATTGTTGTCAGAGGATACGGAACTTGCCAGACAAAAGTGTTTTCTGTGTCTTCCATTCTATTCTGTAAACTTAATACACAGAGCATGAATTAAGATTGTCAAATTACTTAATGTACCAAAACAGCCACAAAAATATCAACCTTAAAATGTTCAGTCATACAAACTATTTATTTGACATCTGTGAAGTTGTAAATATCAAATATTTGGATTTTTACATATCACAAAATATCTATGAGTAAGCAGAACATCATGTAAGAAATGTTCACAAATTCCCTTTGAAACTGTTCCAATTTCAAACCAGTGTAGTAAGCTGAACACACTTTTTGCTTAAAAACTGTGAAAGACAATTTGCAAAGAAACGCTTACACTTAATTTGAGAACATTTAAGTGCCCTTTTGGTACAAATCTAACCACAAAGTGATGTCAGTGTACATACAGCGTATCATTTTCAAATTATCAAAATAAAATCATCCCTGAAGAGGAGCACAAGTTTCAAATCTTGCATCATAAAGCTAAAGAATATACTATCTCTAATACTGCAACGAATTGTTAAAGATCATCAATCAAGGATTGTTTTTTCAGTTACTTCATATGTTCATTGATAACTGACAAGATTACCTTGATTATTTTCTTCTTCAGTGAGGGGTACAAGTCATATACTTAAGGAATGTTTAATCCATAACTCATGATGAACTATTACATGCACTAACAAAAGATGGACAATTAATTCTGCTCACAGTTAACAGATTATGAAGTCACTAACTTTGTTATGTGTTCACATTTAATAGATCATCAACTAAGGATTATTAATTCATAGGTACTTCATATGTGAATGTATATTTGATGAGATCAGCTTGATTTCTTAAGTATAAAAGTTTATGGACAACACCTGAACCTTCATGGAATTAGGCCTAATAGAATTTGCTGGACACCTGATGGTATTACTTTGTTAATGAATTAGTGTCCTTTACACTTAATCGACCATTTATTGGCATGGCCTATCCAAAAATACCAAAAATACCATTCAGTCTATTCCCTTACAAGTTTTAAGGGAAATTAAGGTGTTGCCCATGAACTTTTATACAAAAAAGAAAATAATCAAGGTAATCTTGTCAATTATCAATGAACATATGAAGTAACTGAAAAAAAAACAATCCTTGATTGATGATCTACTAAGTGTGGACAAATCACATGAAGTTTTGCAACAGGAATTAATCATGTATCTTTCATTAGTGCATGCAGTAATTCATTATGACTTATACCTAAGGAATAGTTCACTTTAAAAGAGAATTTATTCATTAGCTACCCACCCTGATGCTTTACCATTTTAAGACATTACTGGAACTAGTAAATTTGCCTCAACTTGTTTAAAGTACAAAACCAGTGCAGTAAAGCTGAACATGTACAAACTGTAGCAGACAGTTTATCTAGTAAAACTATACATTTTGTAAAACTTTCAGAAATTTAACTCAAACAACAAAATATTTGCAGTGTATGTAACATCCAGTGTACCTTTATCACATCATCCCTCAGCATCACTGGTAGGTCCACTCATGGTCAGCAAGGTCTGAGATCAGAGTGAGGACCCTGGGAATGAATGAGAACACTTTTTTCTTCTTCTTCCACTCGACTTTGGAGCCTTTCTCAGGATTTATTGAAAAGAAACACCTTTAAGAAAGAAAGAAAGACATAACCTCAGGTTGGACATCAAATGCCCTGTATTTTCTAATATTATAAAAAGAATGAAAATTTACCGTTGGAGGAACTCCAGTGTAGACTGTAGTTCCACTGGGTAGTGTATGTTGAAGCAGTAGTAACTCCCAAACATCAGGCAGATGGCAGATGTGAAGGAAGTGATGTGATGGTTGACAACCTCTTGGTCGATGCTCAACATAAATGTCTCAGCGGCAAAGCAGGAGGACCCTAAGAATAAATAAAATGAATAAAAATGAAACTTTAATGACAAGAGCTTCAATATCAGACATAAATAGAAATTCAATGGTACTTATTTCAATATAGGATGAGGTTCATACAATCTGCAGCTGGCAGAATGTGTTATCAGGAGAACTGTTAGCCAGTGTCTCAAAGTGGGCTGCAAGATAACATGAAAGTAAACAAGCCAAGAGTACATATGGGTGTTGGTACCACGGTAGAGAAAGCATGCAGGTTTGGTTCAGTTTGCTTACCACTCACAATAAGGCAGGGTGTTGGTGGCACATTCTCCATCTGAACCTCCTCAGTAAGGCTTGTCTTCTCGACGAAATGGAACAGCTGCTCTTCCTTCTCATCAAAATGAGCCAGTAAAAGAAACACCATCTGCATTACTTCTTCTGAGCAACCAGTGGACTGACCTCTTTCAGTTTGCTGTTTGAGAAGAGCATCCAGAACTTGTTTGTGCTTATGTGCATCTGATTCTCCACAGTCTCAGGGAGTGGCAAATGCTTCAGCTCTCAGTTGACACAGCCATATGTGTCTTGAACACTTGCTCCTTGTTCGGTGGATATTTCCTCGGTGTCATCATCTGATGCTACTTTGCGTTTCTTTATCTTTGGTGTGTCAGGTCGTTTGACATTTTCAGCTCTTGACTGGAGTTGCTTTACCAGGGAATGATATCCAAGTCCAATAACATCACCATCAATCACATCTTGAAGAGACTTTGGATACCTGGCCACCATCCTTATTGCTATCTCTGTAGTGTTGTGTTTGGTTGGATTCTTACAAATCTTCATCATCTCAGAGACCACAGTCCTCACCATTTCTCGTCGTAGTTGGGCACACGGCCTTTTCTGTCTTTCTAAATTCTGTACCAACTCTTCAAGGAGCTTCTGCCATGGTATCTGAAAATTGTCTACCCAGTTTGGCTCAAGTGCATAACGGCTTCCTGAGGGTGATGATGTAGCTGTTGATGATGCTGGTGAAGGAGTGACCGAGGGCGGAGAGGAAGAGGAAAGGAGAGACACTGGAGAGGAATGTGGCGGGGCAGGAGTAGGAGTGGAAAAGTCTGTAAAGGTACAACAAAAGAGATTTGAAAGCATTAAACCTTGAGTGTTTTTCTACCCAACAGAATGAAGCGCAGTGATGAATTTCTATTTCTTTATTTGTGATCTGAATATTGTACTTAGCTAAACTGAGATTTCAACTACTTTAAATTACTTACGCAGCTCTATAACATAAGTGTGCTGTGTTGTGGTGGCAATGTTTTACACTCACCATTTTTGGCCCAGGCAGCAACCAGTCGTCTGGCTTGTATGGGCTTTCATACTGGCAGCAAGTCTCCCTCTGCAATGCACTGTAAATCATCTGTTGTTGCTGCACCAAGTGCCTTCAAAGTATCATCTACTGACTTGACAACTTGATCAGGAAGATCAGGAAGCACTGCTGCAATGGCATCACCTAGCTTCTTTGGTACCTGTAATTCAGCCATACCTGTTAAGACACAAACAAAAGAATTCAGCATCTGGCCCACTGTAATAAAAGCATTTAGTGTAGCAAGAGACTGTGCTTCAATGGGACAATCTGGTATCCATTTTTTATGTAATAATATAAAGGCCACATGTCAATCAGGTCACTAACAAGTCTGAATTCAAACCTTCCAGTGTCCTTTTTTACAGTGTACAGGTGGTACTGTGAAAGACATTCCCCATCATGGACTCTCATCAGAAAATGAAGTGAAAAATCATCTTTCACAAGAATGAGTTTGATTTCACTGAACTCCACTGAGTCATCATTCTTAGTTACAACAAAATGGCCCATCTTGTAAATGATCCCATTATACTGCACATTAACAGGAATTGTTGTATTTCTTTCAGTGAAGTCAGAATGGAGGATCATTTGCAAGGCTGGAGGATTTACTGACCCAGCAGAAAGAAAGGTCTGAAACATCTGATGCCTCTTTGAAAGAGTCAAACACAGATTTTTGAAATTCTTCAGATGACTTGTACATCTTTTGAAGTCACTATGTTTGCTCTCAAAACACATAGTCCATAACCTGATGAGAAGGTCAAACTTCAGGATCAATCCTGGATAATGCCGCAAATAATGGTGTTTAGGTCTCAAGTTGATATCTGGAAATAGTGCCTTCCTGGTTTCCAAATATTCTTGGATGAGTACATCCAGATAAGCGACCTAAGCCTTGGAAATTTGCTGAGCATAAATCAGGTCAACAGTGTCCTTAAGCTGCAAAATTAACTGCCACACATTATCTTGGGGGTCCTGCACTTTGTCTTCAAATATCAGAGGGAACAGTCTCAAGAAGGTCCAGTTCTGGACCGCATGTCCACTCAGTTTCAGTGATTGAGGACTGACCTCACAACGTCTGGAGCAAGCATCTGTTGCTTTATATTCAAACTGCTGGATTCACCTGTTCAAAATTGTATAGATGAACCATTTCTTTTTGTTGATGAAGTACTTGGAAGTAAAGAGCAACATCATACAAGAGGACACCCTCAAAGATAACATGACCAAGACAGGGAGGCATGCCAGATGAACAAACATCAAAGTTTTGTAGAGTATTAAATACTGACCTGAACTTTATCCCTTGTACTTGTGTAGCATCCTCTGTCTCTAGCTGTTCATGGCAGATCTGTAAATTTCTGGAGTCCTCTCCAGTCCACAGATGTTAGGATCAGCACCCTGAAATTCAGTTCAAGAAATCAGACAATACCTGCAGAAGTACTCAGATTAACTGAAATTTTCTGTAAACCCAACAATTGTGTGAGAGCCCAGGTTGTCTCCAGCAATGCAGTAGAGAGCTCCCTTTACTACAAGTTCATCTCCCATTGTTATCCCATTCTCCTCCAGTTGTTTCAGATCAGTGAGCAGTTCAGAAAAACCTTGGTATGGCCAAATTCCTTAAAATCTTTCTCTCTACACAATGAAACCAGCTGCATGTGGTCAACATTTGATCACACATGGGGAAGAAGTACAGAGCCAAAACCTTGTGCTTCTTTTTTGCAGTACCCAGTGGGTTCACAACCTCGAATGCCTCCTGGTATAAAACCAGATTAAGACAACTTGGGTTTTCTTGAAAAAGTGTGTTTGACATAAACACCTTGCCATCACAACTGTCAGAGAGAACATCCGTTTTGGATACATCATTAGGATTCTCTCACATGATGCCCTGTCAATAACCGGACTCCAGCATACTCTTTAAAGTTTCTAGCACAGGAATGTAATAGGCACACCTCTCCGTCCTGTTCTCATCTCTTCCCAGTATCACTTTTTTGGGCTCCACAGGTCTACAAGCTGTAAACAAGTCAGATCGCTTAAGTGTGTCACAGATTTTTACAATGTCATCATCTGAAACTGGCATATCCTTTAGAAGCAAGTTAAGTTGATTCAAAGTATATGTCTGTCCCAACTTGTGTATATTCTGTATTTTTTCAACAATGTTTTGAATGGTAGACACTGGAAAAAGATGCTGTCCCTGTAGTTTTAAGTAAAACATACATATATTTCTCAGATACAGGTTGCTGAAATTCAATCCATCCCCAACAGTATCTTTAGCATCTGACACACTGGCAGCTCCCTGTATGGTAGCACTGGTAGTGGGACTCTCACACGGTGTGTCTTTGATTGATGTGTAAATCAGATTTTCTGACCAGTGTTTTGCTTTCTGGACATGTAAGACGTTTTCGCAGTGAACACACTTTTGCACCCTCTCACTGGGCAAACGACATGAGGCCCCTCTGCTATGTGTTCCTTTAAGTGAGCAACCAACGACTTAGTTCCGTCACACTGTCGTTCACTCAGTGAGACGGTGCATTTTAATGGCGTTAAAGTCGCATCCTGAGTAACTGTTGGTGAACTGTTGTGGTGGCGATAGAAGTGCGACTTTAAAGCTGTATATCCAAAAAAACACCTGCTTAGGACTTGTTCCAACACATTTGAAAATACGTGGGGGTTCATTGCGGTGCAGTTTGTAATGCAAAACATTTGCTTTTACAAACTGAACGTTTTCTCCACATATGTTACAAGAATACATCTTCGACAGTCAAAAAACGCGGAGGTTACGTCCACAATCAACATGGGCTAACCAGAGGCTACACACATAGACTGATCCCGCTTTAGCTTGATGCTAGGCGGCTAAACCCACACCGAAAGCAGTCAAATTGATGAAACGATGATTGCTAATAATACAGTCCGTCTCCTAAACACGTCTCAACATGTATTATTCATGTTTCCATCCTGTTATAAAAGTCTAATTTATGTAGAAGTCAAACTATAGGACGTTAAGGTAATGTTAGCTATCTGTAATGCAACCCTCTTGATAAGCCGAATAAACCCGATTCAACTAGTCTTTAACTGGTGTTTGTTTACATACCGAGGTAAATGAAGACAGGTTCCGGCTGAAAATCCAAACAATCCAGACCGCTGATGAAGCTCCTCCGGTGAAGACCATCATGGACTTGAACGAGTGAAGTCCGAAACAAAACCGGCCCGATCCGGACCGGAGTGTGTCGGAGGTTAACGGACGGGAGTCACAATGCAACGCGCTGATTGGCCCGTTTGAATTTTAAGGCGCGCGGTCAAACAATGCACAGCAGGAAGTAACTGTAGGGGAAATTAAACGTCTGCTCATTTTCCAGACGCTTTTAAAATAATTCCCTTGACTTGAGAAGCTTTTAATATCATTCAAATGGTTTTCTTAAATAAACTGAGTGTACTCTGGATGGTAACTAAAGAGGATTATACTGTAGACCTACAGGCAGAGCAGACCCCAGATTAATGTTTTAATTTTTATATTTTTTACAGAAGAAAATGTAAGTGATCACAACATCTAACATTTCACGGTAAATAAATAAATAAACCTGGTTTAAAAAAAGTTTGGAAACTTGTGACTGAGCTGTCATTTCTCTGTTGTTACTGTGCCAAATTGGCATTGCATTTTATATGATTGGAAAGCCTGTTCTTCTACCTTAATGCTGTCCTCCTTGCAGTGGTGATTCTAAAGTTTGTTAGGGCCCTGGCCAAAAATTAAAAGAGGGCCCCTTGATTCAGCATTAATCACCACTATAATATAAATAACCTGACACCAACAGAAAACAGTTAAATGCATGCACGTTTTAATTCCAAAAGTTCATATGACAGTTATTTTCAAGATATAAATTTAAACAACATTTTAAATCATATAGAAGCATTTTTTTTTCTTCAGATGGAAGTCAAATATCAAGGCAAATAAACAGGCTCTCCAACCATATGAAAAACAATGACAGTTACCATTGTAACAGAGAAATAATCTATGAAATGAATGTAAAAACTGTAGTGTGACCTGTCATAAATATTACAGCATTTTTCCATTATCAGCACAACAGCTATTGTATTTAACATTTAATATATGTATTTTTAGTGGGACATATATGCAAAAATGGCAGTTATAGCTATCACAAATACATATATCCATTATGAACACAAAAGTCCATCAATTGGACCGATATAAACTCTATTTATTAATTGAAATAAATGACAAATATCACTGCAAATCACCATGTTACTTGTTGTAACCATTATGGCATGTTTCCCTTATCAGCACAAATTATTTTTTTTCACAATATTTTATCAATTATTATTATCATTAATATCGTCCCTGCTGAGTAAACGAACATACAGGCATGGTTTACTCTTCCATACTCTGTTGTTTTGTGAAGTAATCTCTTTAAATGGCCATGTGACACAAATAATTCATTACAAACTCCTGGGCTTTAATAGCTTGTATGTGTTTCAGCAAGATTTCTGCTCATGATCAAAACTTTCAGCACATTCATATGTTGTAACTAAAATCTCCTCATTTCTAAGATTTGTTTGAGAAGATGTAAGAGTTTAAGAGAATCCTGACATCTAACAGAGCCTCAGACAACAAGCACAGTTCAGTCAGGATACAAAGGTCAAACAGCGATCTCAGCATGATAAAGGAAAACAATCCCTACAAAAACAAAGAAAGTATTTCTGTCTTTCTCTCTTGGCAGTTAGTTTTCCTAAATAAACCTATAGATGGCATAGGTTAAGCTGTACATAAAGTTACCATAAGTGACAAATACAATGAAGAGTAAAAATGCACCATAATGTCACAAATAGAGCAAAACAAACTCAATCACCTATATATCATTTATTTGTTATCATTATTGCTACCATATGAAACACAGTCGTTACTGTCAGTATTCTTTAATGAAGTCAATCACACTGCAATTAAGAAACAAATGTTGAAATTTCACCAACTTACTCAAAAGAAAGCCTCAATGAGAAGACTGTTTACTAAAGAGGACTGAAGGTCCTTTAAATGCTGCCATCTCCTGGTTAAACTGCACTTGTGTTGTAGCATCAAAGGCAGAAATTTGAGGGAAATAAAATATCAATAACTAAGTGGGCTCACATCCACAGAAGCTAAAGTCTCCTTAAAAAAATCTGAATACAATTCAACTGGTTGCACCAAATCGCTGTAATGTAAGTGTAATAAATTAACCTGGTAACCCAGACTTGGCAGGAATAAGGTTAATGCGGTGCAAAAATCCCTTAACAGGATTAAGTTCAGTCATTACCAGTCAATGAGTCACAGCCCACTACCAGTCTCTACTTGTCTTCTGTACACGTGGCTGCAAAAACACACATATTGAATCCATGTTTGTAGTTTTTATATTGACACATGTTGAATCCACATCTGCAGTTTTTATTTATTCAGCTCTGTTTCATCTGTGTGAATATTTCTAGCTGACTGCTGATGAAAACCACAGAGCGCTGGCGCATAGCAACGTCATGTGTTGTGACGTCACTTTTGATTGGGTGGGGCTATGTGACGTCTCATCACAGCCCCACCCATGTGATGTCACAAAGACCCTGTGGCCTTTGTGACATCACGTTCTGACATCACAGAAGAGAAAACCGAGGTATGAAATAGACCACAGATAATCTTTCTTTACGTTTCTCTTTTTTTGCAGATAGAAACTACAGCAGCGAAACCAGAGTCTCACAAGAGTCAATCGTTGATCTACAAACTTTCAGCCTGAACAGAAGAATCTCTAAGCATCTACCAGAACCACTACCAGAGAAAATGACCTCAAAGATGAACACCCAGAAACCACACAGCGAAATGTTTACAGTGGAAGCTATCCGTCCACTCATCGGCTCCTTTTTTCAACAAATCCGATCCGACCAGTTATCGCTACTGCTCAGAGGGGAGCCAGACTTCACTACCAAAACCCTTCTGGCAGAACTCCTGCTACAAATTACTGACGCCTGCTCTCGGTCCATTCTCGGCTACCTGGAGGCCACACAGCTCCAGATGTCTGAGGAAGTTGTGTCGGCAGCCATAGCTGACTCTCTTCCTCACGGCTTTGCCGAGGCTTTGGAGCTACGGGATCACGACCAGGTGAGCTGTGACAGCGCAGAGCAGCTCAAGAGCCTGATAGTGAAGGAGGTGGTGGAGAGCCTCAAATCTTCATCCTCCAGCGAAGACTCGCTGAAAGCCGCTCCCAGAGTAACGCCTCCAGCCCGGCTGAATAAGATGTTGAATGCGGCCGTTACAATGATTAAAGGCTCCATGGAAAGACTGAGCGGTAAATCAGACACCAGGTCAGTGGATGCCGTAAAAAGCCTAAAGAGTCTGAGATCGGATCTCAGTTCTCTTAAATCCACAGACAGTTTAGACACCGCCTCAAAAAAAGTGGTCCGGAACATCATCCGGGAGGCGGTGAATGAATTCACGGTGCCGTTCACTGACACCCTGATGCAAGACAGCTATGAGGAGCTGGAAAAACGCATCAGTGAGGACATAGAGAATATCTCCTCACACGTCTCCTCAATCATCGAGGCCCGGCAGTCCACGCGGGAAAAGCCTCCAAAACAAAGCGCTGCAAAATGGTCCCTGGTGGGTCTGGCAGCGAAGGTGAAAGCCTTCTTTGCCAGGCAGTTTGCCAAAGCGTCAATTTTCCGCGTCTGGGGGATATTTGAAAAAAAGTCTCATAAAGATTTGAGAACAGAGAGCAGAGAGTCGGTCCAGGCCATCGTGGAAGCCGTGGACTCTCTGCTAGAAATCCTCCCAGATGCAGAGATTGACGAGGAGATCTGTTACCTGAACATCCCAGAAGGTAAGACGCTGCATTTCACAACAGCGCTGACAGATCTCCTGTACGAGAGAGCCACGGAGATCGTCCCCACGCAGATGAGCTCC